>KV008234.1:429858-454758 GCA_001598015.1 Dorcoceras hygrometricum
ACCATGCTCTCCAAGCACGAGCAAATCAGCAGATCAACTTTCTGATGACGTCATGTCCCTCTTCGTTAAGAAGTTTGGGAAATACCTGAGAAGATCTTTCAACCCTTCTACTTCTTTCAATAATTATAATAAATCTGATCAGATCAACTTTCAGACGATGTCATGTCCCTCTTCGTTAAGATGTTTGGGAAATACCTGAGAAGATCTTTCAACCCTTCTACTTCTTTCAATAATTATAACAAATCTGATAAAGTATCTTCTGAATTGAAATGCTATAATTGTGATCGTCTAGGTCATTTCGCTGCTGATTGCAACAGACCCAAGAAAGACGATAGATACAAGCGAGATGATAGAAGAGCTGATGATCGCTACAGGAAAGAAGAGCGATACAAACGCGATGAGGAAGATAATGAAAGAACTGTTGATAGGTCCAAGGATAAATCCAAGGAAAAGTTCAAAGAAAGATCAAGCGACAGAAAGATGAAAACCAGCAGCAACAAAAGATTCAGTCGCAAGCATGATCGCAAAGTGTTGGTGGCTGAAGAAAGCACCAAAAGCTGGGCTGATAGCGACTCAGACTCATCCAGCAGCAGCTCATCTTCAAGTGAGAGTGAACAAGAGGAGGTTCACTGCTTCATGGCTGACCAAACAGATGAAGATGAGGTATTTGATTTCTCGAATGTTGAATTTACACGTGATGACCTTGTCATAGCACTTAATGACATGGTAAAAGAGTACCGGAAGCTTTCTCATTCATTCGAGGAAGCTAAGGCTGAAAACATGAGTTTAAAGAGTAGTTCCGCTGAATCAAGTTCTGATGAGCTTGAAAGATACTGACATTCTAAAGACTGAGTTGAGTAAGCTACAAGCTGAGAATGAGATGTTGAGAAATGAGATCAGCGAGCTCAAGGCTGAAGTCAATAAATCGACTGTAGAAATGAGCTCCTGGAACAAAGATAATCTTACTCTCCAAAAGCTATATGAAAGCCAAAAGCAAGCCAGTGATAAGACTGGTATTGGATTCAACAATAGTGAGTTCTGTGAAGGAGAGCCAAGTACTCAATCACGATCAGCCTATGACAAGTTCAATAAAATGAGCTTTGTCAAAGATGACATGATATATAACTGTCTTGAGTCGGTGAAGTATGATAATCAGAACTCCCGAAAGCTGAACGAAAATGGAAAAGCTGGTATCGGCTTTTCAAAACCTGAGAGGTTCAAGCCTAACTGGCTAAAGAACAGATTGGATAAAGACAAAGCGAAAGCTAGTCAAAAACCATTTGTTCCTAACCAGTCGTGGCATAACTCGAAGAAGGTTAAATCGGGTTGAAAAAAGTTTCAGCAGAGGAGAGATCAATATGATCAAAATATGAAACCAAGACTCAAAAGACCAGCACGAGATTTTGCACATACTTTCGTGGATCCAAGATCTGGGAAAACCGTAAGGATTATTCAAATCTGGGTCCCGAAATGGGTAATCCAATCTGGACCCAAGTATAATTGGGTACCAAACTTTGCTTTGTATAATTGCAGGATCACAGGTACGAACCAGCAGACACATCAAAAGTGTGGTACTTAGACAGTGGATGTGCAAGACATATGACTGGAAATCCGAAGCTGCTGAAAGATGTGATTCCACACAAAGGAGCAAAAATTGTCTTCGGAGATAACGCATATGGTAACACTGTGGGTAAGGGTAAGCTTACCCACGGTAACATTTCAATTGCTGATGTACTTGTTGTTGATAACTTGCGTTACAATTTGATTAGTATCAGTCAACTAGAGCTGGTTGTGGCACCAGCGAATGAATCATTTGCACTTCAAAACTATTGCTAAATTGAGTACACATGATATGGTTTCTGGCCTGCCTAAAATCTCTTTTTCAAAGGACAAGATTTGTGCAGCTTGTCAACTGGGAAAACAAATCAAATCTACTTTCAAAACCAAAGGCGGTAAACGTTCTTCCCGAAGCTTAGAGCTTTTGCATATGGATCTTTTTGGTCCTGTTTCTATAATCAGCTTAGGGGGACTGAACTACACTCTAGTTGTCATTTATGATTTTTCCAAATATACTTGGGTGGTGTTTTTAAAAGCAAAATCAGATACCGCTGACTAGTTGATTAGGTTTTAAAACCTTT
Organism: Dorcoceras hygrometricum; assembly: GCA_001598015.1. NCBI lineage: Eukaryota > Viridiplantae > Streptophyta > Magnoliopsida > Lamiales > Gesneriaceae > Dorcoceras > Dorcoceras hygrometricum. The sequence continues at coordinate 431,997 of KV008234.1, forward strand.
ACAAAATGACAAATCTTGTACAGTCAACCGGATAAGAAGTGATCGAGGAACAGAGTTTTTAAATCAAAAATTATCTTCTTATCTGGATGACATTGGAATAAAGCATGAGCTTTCAGCAGCTAGAACTCCTCAGCAAAATGGCCTAGCTGAGAGGAGAAATCGAACTTTAAAAGAAGCTGCTAGATCTATGATTGCTTATTCAGGCATTTCGCAAAAATTCTGGGCAGAAGCAGTTAATACAGCATGCTATACTCAGAACAGATCAATGATAAATAGGATGCATGATAAAACACCCTATGAGATCTGGAATAGCAAGAAGCCTGATATTTATTATTTCAGGGTGTTTGGATGCAAGTGCTTCATTCATAATAATGGCAAGAAGCATCTAACAGCTTTTGAACCAAAATCTGATGCAGGTATCTTTTTAGGATATTCAGCAGTAAGCAAAGCTTATAGAGTGTTCAACAGCAGAAGTTTGAATGTTGAAGAAACTTCTCACATAGTATTTGATGAAACAAGTTTCAAGTCAAACTCAGCTGCAAGCCTTCACGACTTGTGTTCACGTCTGGAATTAACAAGTCTTGAAGAATCAGACGATGACGTGGCACAAAGAGAATCAGTTGAGGGGGAACAACCAGCAGTGGTCACAATGCACAACAACATTCAACAAAATACAGCAGGTAATCCAGTTGTTATTGATTTAACTAACATGGATCAGCCGCAGGATCAAACTACAAGTGCACCAGCTGCTGGAGAAGAAGCGTTGAAGAATCAAGCTAATATACCAGCAGACGACGCTCAACCATCGACTGGCGAACCAGCAGCAAGTAATTCCCAAATAGCATCAAGTTCATCTGTTGGACACCCAGTCGCAAGAGATACTCATCAAGTCGCGAGTTCACCTGCTAGACAACCAGTCGCGACTTCCACTCAATTAGCATCAAGACCATCGACTGGTGAACCAGCCGCAAGAACTCATCATTTAAGACCATCGACTGGTGAACCAGTCGAGAGCACATCGAGGTCACCTGCTGATGTACCAGCCGCAAGCACTTCTCACCAGCAGGAAGCAGACGCACATGCTAGCGATTCAAATCAATTGGCGTCTGCTGATCCAGTCGTGGCAAATTATCCAGCAACTCAGGGGGAACAACTTTCAAATCCCATTGTACTTGATCTTCGGTGGAATAGAAATCATCCACCTGAGCAAGTCATAGGTAATTTTGAATCCCCTATTCGCACTAGAGGCCAGCTATCTCAGTATGATCATTTTGATGCTGCCTTTCTTTCGCATATAGAACCTAAGGTAATAGATGAAGCCTTAGCTGACCCAAGCTGGATAGAAGCTATGCAAGAAGAGCTAAATCAATTTGCACGTAATAAAGTATGGCAACTTGTACCTAGACCTAAAAATCATTCAGTCATAGGAACTCGTTGGGTCTTTAGGAACAAACTGAATGAAGATGGAATAGTAACAGAATAAGGCTCATTTAGACAAATGGAAGGATAGATTTCGATGTAAACTTTTGCACCAGTAGCTAGATTAAAATATATACGCATGTTCCTTGCATATGCTGCATATAAAGACTTTAAAGTCTTTCAGATGGATGTCAAGAGTGTTTTTCTTAATGGCATCTTGACAGAGGAAGTGTATGTTGCACAACCTCCTGGCTTCGTTGATCATACAAATCCAGAGTTTGTTTACAAACTGGACAAAGCTCTATATGGGTTGAAACAAGCACCCAGAGCTTGGTATGATACACTCACAAACTTCCTGCTGGAACATCATTTCACAATAGGCACAGTTGTTGGATCTGTTTTGACAGATCCTAATTAAGTTTTGAATTACACAAAACCTATTATTGTGATTCTAACAATTCTATTTAAGCGTACAGGTTTTAGAAACAAAGAAGACAAATCAGCAGCAGCTATATTTGTCCAGGCAGTTGGTTCGCATTATTATCGATCAACAGTTGGTTTGGTATTCATGGAATCGGCAGTTGAATTAGCGATGGAGACGTCCAGAGTTGGTTCAGTTGTTCGTAATCAAGCGAAGGCCAAGTTGAATCAGCTGGAGTATGATAATCCAGCTGAAACGATGTCAACCAGCTGCAAGTGCTAAAGAGAAATGATGAACCAGCTGGTACAGGTATTGAAGAGTTTGCTGGAGAAAGATATCGAAGAAGAAGATTCAAGTTATAAGTACTGCTGACGAATCTGTTAGCAGTCGCTGATATAAGTACTGTTGATGAATCTATCAACAGTCGCAATTCAAGAAGAAGAAGAAGCGTAGATGGAGCTGGAACGAAGAAGTTCAGCAGGAAGCTACAGTTGGATATCAGCAGATGAGAAGAGGCGCTAGATATGGAATGAGCTGTGATGACATCAGCCTTGATGTCATCACAATCAGCAGATAGCTTTCAGCAGATGAAGTGAAGCACATAAGATGAAGCGACGTCGTGCTAAAGATTCAGCAGATGAAGCGAAGCGCAAAAGTGATGCGACGTCGTGTTGATATTCAGCAGATGGCTTGAGAGAACAATCGCAAGAATCAGCAGGTAGCTTGCATCCAGACGCGAGAGAAGAAGCGACGTCGTAGAGGAGATCCAGTCGCAAGCTACAGTGCAATCAGCAGATGCTATTTGAAGATAGTAATTGCAAAACGATGTCGTTTACCTAAGTTGATACGACAGCGTTTTGCTCTTGCGATAAAGATTCAGCAGGAAGACTTTGCGTTGTTATTTCAGCAGATGAAGCTACAGTGGATCCAGTCGCAACGCAAAGAATTCCAGACGCAATGTTTTTGAGCATCCAATCGCAAGAAGATTCAGGAGAAGCTTTTGGATAACCAGACGCAAGCAACAGCAGCATCCAGTCGAGAGCTTATTTGAATCAGCTGTTGCTACTCAACCAGTCGCAAGCTTTGCATATTCAGTCGACTTGGTTCCTAGGCGCAAAGAATTGAAGAAGGAGCAAAGTGCAGCAGTTGTAGTGACAATTCAGCAGCGAAGCAGTTGACAACTTACGAAGAGTTATCAAAGATAAATGTCAACTGCTGAGCTCAATTCAAAATGGCGAAAGCGACAGAAGCCTGCAAAAGAAAAGGACACAAGTACTGTTTCCTTGTCGGTACTTTACAGAGGAGCGTTGCACTAAAATGGAAAGAAGACAAGATAACCATCTGAAGCGCTGATCAGTTTTGGAAGCTTTCCAACGGGAAGAATTCTACAGAGGCTATATATTCGAGGCAACGCCAATTGAAGAAGTGTTGGTGAGTTCGTCGATGTGAGTCTGTTGTTCGGTCAATCGACGAAGTTGGTGCAACTACATACTGTGGTAGAATTACATTGTTCATACAGTGCACCAACATAGGGAAAAGAAAAGAAGATGAAACAGTCGACAATCATTCTTGAGAGGAGCTTATTGAGTCGACTGTTGAATCTAGATTAGCTTGTATTAGAGCAATTCCCTAGTGTGTGAGAAAAACAGAGAGATGAGAGCTTAAATGTATCAATCTCACACACCCGGATTCATTCACATCTGTTTGTGAATGAATCTCGAAATATGTTCACAGTTCCCGTCCAAGCATGAAGACATAAAACTCTTGTGTATGTAGTCAGTCACACAGCTGCGGCTGTTGTGCATTTGAGAAGTAGTGGATCCTTCCGAGGTGGAAGAAGGGGAGATGTAGGATGTTGATATCCGAACTTCCATAAACAAACCTGCTGAGTATCGTGTTCTTTAAGCTTTCAGTATTGCATTTGTTACTTAGCATTTTAGCACGCATTGCACGTTTACATATCAGCACTTGCTTATATTTAGCATTGCCCAAGCATTCGCATTAACAGTTCATCTTAGCATCGCTTTTCAGCAGCACACAAGCACAAGTCTTGAACAGATTTATGTTGTACATAAATCTGTTTGAGTTGTTTTAAAATACAGGATTCATTTCTGGTATTTTCCGCATGATTTTTAAATCATACCAGATCTGTCTCCGGTGCTCAGATGATTTTATATGTTCAAGAACAACGAGCTATTGCAGCTCAAGTTTGTATCGGCAGCGCGCAAAATTTCAAATGGTTGTCAAAACAGAGCCTGCTGATCTTTTTGATCCTTAAAACGGACCAACAACAGTAGATAAAACTTTGTTTAAATTTGTTAAGGATGACCATGTATTACTTGTTCAAATATATGTTGATGATATTATTTTTTGGTCATCTAACCCCAAACTGTGCAAGAAGTTTTCCAAGTTGATGTTTGTTAAGGATGACCATGTATTACTTGTTCAAATATATGTTGATGATATTATTTTTTGGTCATCTAACCCCAAACTGTGCAAGAAGTTTTCCAAGTTGATGCAGGACAAGTTTGAAATGAGCATGATGGGGGAGCTGACATTCTTCTTAGGCTTACAAGTGCGCCAGTTGGAGATTGGAATATTCATCAACCAGGCTAAATAAACTAAAGAACTGCTGAAATAATTTGGAATGGAAAACAGTTCAGCAGCAGCTACTCCCATGAGTTCCACGATCAAGATGGACAAAGATGAAGCTGGAACTGCCATTGAGGTATCTTTGTATCGTGGTATAATAGGCTCGCTGCTATACTTAACTGCTAGTAGACCAGACATCATGTTTGCTGTCTGTATGTGTGCTAGATTTCAAGCAGAGCCAAAGAAATCGCATTACATTGCTGTAAAGCGTATACTGAAATACTTAAAGGGTACTCCTAACGTGGGTCTTTGGTATCCCAAAGACTCCGGCTTTGAACTAATTGGGTACAGTGATGCAGATTACGCAGGTTGCAGGATTGATCGCAAGAGCACAAGTGGAACATGTCAATTCTTAGGGGATCGACTGATCTCTTGGTTTAGTAAGAAGCAAACGTCAATTGCCACATCAACTGCTGAAGCGGAATATCTTGCTGCTGGCAGTTGTTGCGCGCAAATCCTCTGGATTCAATATCAATTGAAGGATTATGGCATTGATGCCTCTGAAGCTCCTATTCTCTGTGACAACACAAGTGCAATTGCAATCACCCAGAACCCTGTACTGCATTCACGCACCAAGAACATCGATATAAGGCATCATTTCATAAGAGACCACGTGCTAAAGAAGGACGTTCGGCTGGAGTATGTGTCAACTGAGCAGCAAGTAGATGATATTTTCTCAAAGCCTCTGTCGGACGCTAAGTTTTCTTATTTTAGAAACTCCTTAGGTCTTCTTGAGTTGCCTTGATTTTATGTGCACTAACAGCTGCAGGTTGAAAGCCATTGTCTACTTCAGCTGAAGGTATCTTGTTCAGGGGGAACAGTAGCCTCCAGTCGAGGGGACAACTTGCGTTGGAGGGTAGCAGTCGACTGGTGTACCAGTCGCAAGGTTTACCAGTCGCAATATACCACTCGAAGAGCACCAGTCTCAAGGTATGTACCAGTCGCAAGGGGAACCAAGTCTGATTGATAAGTGTGACGTCATCTGAATATGTTGCGTCTGGACACTCAGATGCTGCATATATACAGTTGATACTTATGTATGACCAGATCTTGGTTACCCAGCGATATATTAAAATACCAGCTGCAAGGTTTTTAAAACCAGTCGCAGCAGTTGTGACTCATTACTTTTTGGCGCGCATTTCTACGATTAAAATATTTACTTTGCAAACTTTCTTTGAAAACTATTCTGCTTACTTAAAATATTTTGCAAAATCTTTTACTCCGTACTGTTGCAATATTTTGAAAATCTTTTCCCAAAATAGTACGCGCCTCTGGATGATTGACACGTGTTTTTGTCATCATTCCAGCAGTCACATGTACATCGTTCGCTTTCTAAAACTTTTCGTATTCCTTATATATATTACGCGCTTACTGTTTATCTTCTTCTACCTTACTTCATTTGCATTCTCGTATTCTCTTGTATTCTTTCTCTCAAATACATTGCAGGTACTCTAACACTTTCTCATTCATCGGAAATGGCATCTTCCTTAATCAGTCGTAGCCACCACGTCGATTTCGACTCCGTTTTTCGCTTTGACGATGCTGGTATAGTACAGATGTTTGAATCTCTTGTATCGACGGGAATGATTCTGGATGATTGACACGTGTTTTTGTCATCATTCCAGCAGTCACATGTACATCGTTCGCTTTCTAAAACTTTTCGTATTCCTTATATATATTACGCGCTTACTGTTTATCTTCTTCTACCTTACTTCATTTGCATTCTCGTATTCTCTTGTATTCTTTCTCTCAAATACATTGCAGGTACTCTAACACTTTCTCATTCATCGGAAATGGCATCTTCCTTAATCAGTCGTAGCCACCACGTCGATTTCGACTCCGTTTTTCGCTTTGACGATGCTGGTATAGTACAGATGTTTGAATCTCTTGTATCGACGGGAATGATGGAGTTCTTGGGATGTCCCGCTATCTTTCATGAACAAGCTCTTATCGAGTTCTTTGAAAATGGTTCCGTGAGAGATGGGATGGTTGTTAGTACCATCAGTGGCACAGTTGTTGAGATCAATGAATCTAATTTTGCTGCGGAGTTTGGGTTGCCAACGGAGGGGCTGACAGACCTATCGGAGGTGCCCAAGGATCTCTTATCTAACACGCAACGTCTTTTCTCTGCTTCTGAAAAGGAGGTGAGCACTTCGTGTCTGAAAAAGGAAGTAAAGATGCAGTATCGTCTGTTAAGTGATATTTTGGCGAAGTCTCTGTTTGTTAAAGCCGGGTCTTTTGATGCGGTGACTCGTGATCGGTTCCTATTAATGACGGCGATCACATTTGACGTCAAAGTCAATTGGGGAAATCTCTTTTTTGGAGTGCTCAAAGAGATGGTGACTCCTGATTCACGCCAGGCCAAGGGTTTCGCCATCCAAATTTGTGTTTTGTTGAAAAATATACCCGGACTGGAGCTTGGTGACTCCAAGGCATTTCCTGCTCCTCGCATCTTGAATGAGAAGACTGTTCACCGCATTGTTTCAGTAAATGAGAATGTTGGGGTCGAAGAGGTGGGCGATGCACCTCGGGCTAAGACAACACCGATCAATAGGACGGTGTCCAAGAAGAGGCCGGCGAGTGTTGATGCTGATGTGGCTCCGGTGATTAAAAAGAAAAGGACCACTAAAATCAAGCCAGTCGCAGCTAAGAAACTTGTGCTTGAAGAACAAATCTCTGCTGTCCCTTCGACTGAGGAGCAAATTCCAGTCGCTGTCAAGAAACGGTAGAACTTATCTGTGGAGATGTCGAATTTCTGGTGGATCTTCGTGATCAGGTGATGGCTTATGTGGTTGATTTCTTTCATTATTTTTCCCTGAATAAATTGACAGATCTTGATTCATTACTGGCGTTGAAAGCGAAATAAAAGTTGATGTTGGATTGGGCCGAGACAGACTCACTGGAAACGGCCGTGAAGAGAAGATTGTATATTCTTGCCAGGTACCGGGAAATGCTGCTCAGAAAATTCTTGGATTCTCATCAACAATATCTTGTGTCTAGGCAACCGTGGACGGCAACTGCAAGCCAAATATTTGATCTTTTGTCTGCCGTCCACTCTAAATCTCTGGAAGCTCTTCGCATTCAACAGCAAGAACATGGTATTATTTTCGAGCAACCTTGCACTTCTACAGCTTTTGATTACTCCGTAGATTGCGGCGCTGTGTTCGCCCAATTTTTCTCCGTGGCCAAGTCTACCTGTTGGGTGAGACCGATGATTTTTGTGGATGGAAGTTGGACGCCCCTGCAGGGCCCTGGTTTCTGGAGGAGCGGATGCAGGTTGTCATTATTTCTGAACAAAGTAGAGATGGCCGCCCCTGCTGTTCAAGATATTTTTGTTCCCTCTGTTTTGTTTATTGAGCCAGTACAGTATTGGGGAGCCGCTACGTTGTTGGTAAATATTTGGGCGTGGCACCGTGTCTGTTCAGAGGCTACTCAGTTTCGTATGTCTGGGCGTCTACGACCTGCCTTTTTGTCTTCAGATATTGTTATTAGAAATTTGGGTGTTGAACGGCTACCGGATTACTTTCTTGATGAGTTTGCACATGGTGTCAATACAGGCTATTTTGCAGATTTTCTTAGTGATTCCAGTGGTAAATCAGGTTCCGATTTTGATTAAGCGTCTTCCAGTGGGGACACAGTGTACAGGTCTCCTTTTCCACCGGATTATGCCTATGCATTTGGACCACCTATTTTGTCGACTACTGCTCAGGAAGAGAAACTGTATTTTGTTCAGAGTCCCGCATCTTCTCCGGCCGCTTCTCCTCTTCAGGAATCTAGTTCCTCCTCTTCTAATGGTTCTATGCATTTTGACTCTGATTACTTGCCTGTGCGTGATCAAGCAGCTGCCCATACATCAGTACCAGTTGATTCCAATGTGTCTACCGCTGCTCTTGAAGATCTCAAATCTTATTTTTCTCAGCGCATTGATGAGTCTACATACGAGATTCGCTCCAAGGTCAATACTGTTGAATTCAATGTTCGAGGAGATCTTGTTAAACAGCAAGCCTGGCTTCGCCAAACATTTCAGGGTGCTTGTGATATTCTTGAGAGGCAGAGCCAGCAAATGAATGATCTGAAGAAAGGCTTGATGGCTCCTGTAGGGACGATTTTTCAAGATCTCTTTGATATCAAGAAAAACCAAAGAGCACAAGAGGCCAAACTAAATGCATTGGATGGACAAGTGGCTGCCCTCAGAAATGACCAGTTGGAGTTTCAGAACAGAATATCAGCGGATCTTCTAAGTCTTTCAACCCAATTTGCTGATATCGTCGAGTTTATTCGCGGCGGTGATGCCAAAAAGGGGGAAAGTGGAAGTAGCAGCCGCCCTCCTCCTGTTCGTGTGGAGCGTCGCCCCTTGCCTACTCCTCAATCTCCTCGTGATGTTGCTGGTGGCAGTAGTGCAGTGAGAATACCAAATTTCCCATGCACTACTGGAACCTTTGCAGAACGAGTGGAACAGGCGCGGAAGACACCTCTTAGAGAGCGGGCTAGTTATCTCTGTAGAAGAAGCAGCTGAAAGAATTCGCCAAGCAGATTTTCAGGAGTCTGACAGATTTCAAAGAGAAAGAGAGAGGGCTAGAAGAGAAAAGAGAAGTAGTTCCTCTAGAAGGAGAAGAGGACTTTGATCTAAATTTCTTTTGTACAAAACTTATGTACAACTCTTCTTGTGTAAAGAAATTTGTTTTTTCAGCAGCTCATGTGCAATTTATTTTTGCCTATCTATTTATTGCGGCTGCTGGAGTTTTGTCATCACCAAAAAGGGGGAAATTGTTAGGATAAAATTTATGGTTTTGGTGATAACAAAATGGAACAGTTATATCTGGTGTTTGTCAATAAGAAAGGAAAACCAGTCGACAGGATTACTATTCAGATGCGAGAAACAGTATATCAAGACGCAAGCTTTTATACTAGAAACGACGGCGTTTTGAAGTAATTCTTTCCAGTCGCAGTGAACAGTGGTTAGTTTCCAGTCGCAGTGAACAGTGGTTAGTTTCCAGTCGCAGTGAACAGTGGTTAGTTTCCAGTCGCAGTGAACAGTGGTTAGTTTCCAGTCGCAGTGAACAGTGGTTAGTTTCCAGTCGCAGTGAACAGTGGTTAGTTTCCAGTCGCAGTGAACAGTGGTTAGTTTCCAGTCGCAGTGAACAGTGGTTAGTTTCCAGTCGCAGTGAACAGTGGTTAGTATCCAGTCGAAGTGTACAGTGAAGTATAACCAGTCGAGAGTTTTACAAACGATGTCGTATGGTTAAGTTAAAACGACAGTGTTTAGATAACCAGTCGCAGGATAGTATTGTATCCAGTCGCAAGATCCCAACTGGTAGCATGTGCAAACGACAGCGTTTTATTTAGTTAAAGCGACATCGTATTAAAACCAGTCGCAAGCTTAAGTGGTGCTATATCCAGACGAGAGCTACAGAGTCTTATTCAACCAGTCGTTGGATCTTATGTATAACCAGACGCTGGAAAATCACATGTGGAAACCAGTCGACGCTTTCAAGTATTTTCCAGTCGCAACATTTGAAACCACGATGAAGGAAATTGGATCTGGTTGTCAAAGTTGTTTCAGGCGCAAGCTAAAATTGATTCAAATTGATCGTATACTCAATTGGAAAAGATCAATGGCCATAATAGAATCGTACATATTGCCTGGAATTAAGGGGACAAGATTGGTACTATTTTTGGATGAATAGTACACATTGGCAGAGATCGTTACAACGGGATGGCTCATATATGGAAATAATTCTCGTATCCCTGACTTAACGCAATTTGCCTTGTAGTGAAGCAGGATTGACGACGTACTACTGTCAGAAATTTAAAAAGGATTTGTTGCCTTATTTGGATTCATCGACCGTTGGATGAAGGATATAAATAGCAGACGCTTTGAATTGAAGAACTCAACTCTTGCTATTGCTATTACTGAAGCGCTGTCAAAATACTCTCAGAGCTTATTCTTCGTTGAAATCTTCATAAAGCTCAAAGACTCGAAGAACCTTACAGTTGTTCTTCATTTGAAATACCTTCGAGTCAATCTTCTGGTTATCTTGTTTTCATTGTTGAAACCAGAAGATAATTACAGTCTCTAGATACGTGTTTTCATTGTTATATTCCATAGAGTCTGTAACGAACTGTCTTGGTTAAGAAGTTCGAAAAACGTTCAAAGTCTTGTAAACCAGCAGCGAGGTCTGCGTGAAGTGTTGTAAAGCACTAGGAGTTCTCGTAGCTGCGGGTTACGGGATCGGGTGTTTGTAGAAAGGCTACTCTCATCAATGTCTTTTAGTGCTACCTTCCGAGGAGGAAGAAGGGGAGACGTAGGATATTGATATCCGAACTTCCAGAAACAAACTCTTGACTCAATCTTTTACTTACAGCATTTATTTACTGTTGCGCATTGTTTATTGTTCACAAACCAATCAGCCTATTTCCGCACATATATTGTTGGCTGAGAAGTTTGCATAAAACTGAGATCCAAACATTTTAAAAGAATTTTGAAATAGAAAAATCGAAGGAGTTCATTCAACCCCCCCTTCTGAACTCCTATTTGCTTAGTGATCCTATTTCCGGGACCATCAGTGATAATTCAAATGGTAACACTGTGCGTAAGGGTAAGCTTACCCATGGTAATTTTACTGTAAATAGTGTGCTTCTTGTTGAAAGTTTATGTTATAACTTGATCAACATCAGTCAATTATGTGACAACAATTATTCTATAAAATTTCAGAAGCACACATGCATAGTTCTTAATCCGGAAGGTCTGACTGTTCTAGTAGGTTATCGATCTGGAAATACCTACAAGGTGGATTGGTCAGACCAGCCGCATACAAAACAAACTTGTCTAGTTGCTGACTCTCAAAGAATTGGTTATGGCATCAACGGATGAATCATTTTAATTTCAAAACTATTGCCAACTTGAGTAAGCATGAGCTAGTTGACGGTTTACCCAAACTTAAATTTTCAAAAGACAAAATCTGCTCTGCCTGTTAGCTGGGTAAACATATCAAATCCACTTTTAAACTTAAAGGCAGTACCAAAACTTCACGCAAGATGGATCTTTTACACATTGATCTTTTCGGTCCAATACCCGTAACCAGCTTAGGGGGAATGAAATACACCCTTTTTGTGGTAGATGATTTTTCAAAATTTACCTGGATGTTATTTTTAAATCAAAAGATCAGACTGCCGACCAGCTGATCAAGCTCTTAAACGTCTTAAAAATGAGCAATCTTGTAATGTCAACCGGATTAGGAGCGATAGAGGAACTGAGTTTTTAAATTTTAGAATCTCCTCCTATCGGGATGACATTGGAATAAAACATGAGTTGTCTACAGCTAGAACACCTTAGCAGAACTGGCTGGCTGAGCGACGAAATCGTAGTTTAAAAGAGGCGGCCACAACTATGATTGCTGATTCTGGTATTTCAAATAAATTTTGGGCTGAAGCCGTCAACATAGCTTGTTATACTCAGAACCGATCAATGATATATAAGCGACATGGAGTCACACCTTATGAGAATTGGAATGGCAAGAAACCTGATATCTCGTATTTCAGGGTGTCTGGATGCAAATGATTCATCCACATCAACGGTAAAATGTACTTACGAGCCTTTGATGTGAAATCTGATACATGTACCTTTCTGGGATACGCAGCTGTTAGTAGAGCATATCGTGTATTCAACCATAGAACGCTAACAGTGGAAGAATCTGCTCATGTGGTGTTTTATGAGACTAGCTTTCGATCATCATCAATCTCAAAATTAAACGATTTATGCACTCGTCTGGAATTGACTCATCTGGATGAATCAAGCGATGACGAGGTGCAACTCCGACATAGAGCTGATGACCAGCACGATTGTGACAGAATAATTCCCAGTGATAGTACTCCAACTGCAGAGTTAACTGGTTCAGATCATGGTCAAGCTGATATAAGCCGCGGGCACTTGAATGAAAGTGTTACACCAATCAATGATATCACAGAGGAACCAGCAAGGACGCAGGGGGAACTACAAGATCCATCTACATCATATGGACCAGATCTTCGGTGGAATAAAAGTCATCCACCTGAGGTGGTCATTGGTAATCCAACTGCCCCTGTTAGGACACGAATCTAGTTGTATGAATATTAATTCTGCATTCATATCTCATATAGAGTGTGATCAAGCGCTTACCACTAGGCCAAAAGCTATAGCTGTTAGCCAAGGTGCAACTTTATTTCCTTATAATGTGACAGCGCAGAGTGCACCTATTATGTGCGTTAGGGTTGGGCTGTCCCAAGCTGGATAAATTCTATGCAAGAAGAGTTAAACCAGTTCGAACGTAGTCAAGTTTGGCATTTAGTTCCTAAACCTGATAATGAAAATATCATAGGAACCAAATGGGTCTTTAGGAACAAACTGGATGAAGAGGGAGTTGTAGTTCGAAATAAACTAGGCTGGTCGCGCAAGGATATAGGCAAGAAGAAGGTATAGACTTTGAAGAATACTCCGCACTAGTAGCCTGACTAGAAGCCATAAGAATATTTCTCGCATATGCTTCATTCAAGAACTTTAAAGTTTATCAAATGGATGTTAAAAGTGCTTTCTTGAAGGGTATCCTAAATGAGGAAGTATATGTATTACAACCTCCTGGCTTCGTAGATCATACCAGACCAGAATATGTATACAAGCTGAATAAAGCTTTATATGGTCTGAAACAAGCTCCAAGATCTTGGTATGATACTCTGTCTAAATTACTCATTAATCATGATTTTACGAATGGTTCAGTTGATAAAACATTGTTCAAATTTGTGAAGAATAATCAAAATTTTCTTGTACAGATATACGTTGATGATATCATTTTTGGATCAACTAACCATAAACCAAGTTAATGCAGGACAAATTTGAAATGAGCATGATGGGAGAACTAACATTTTTCCTTGGGCTACAAGTTAATCAGCTTGAATATGGAACTTTCATCAATCAAGCAAAGTACACTAAAGTACTTTTGAAGAAGTTCGGAATGGAGAATTGCTCTCCCACTTCAACTCCCATGAGCACATCCATCAAGCTGGAGAAAGATGAAGCCGGAACTGCCGTCGAGATAACCATGTATCGTGGGATGATCGGTTCACTTTTATACCTCACGACTAGCAGACCAGATATAATGTTCTCGGTCTGCATGTGTGCCCGGTTTCAAGCAGACCCAAAACAGTCTCAATACATGGATGTTAAACGCATTCTAAAATATTTGAAATGCACGCCAAATGTTGGTCTTTGGTATCCCAAAGACTCAAGTTTGACCTTAATTGGTTACAATGATTCAGACTATGCAGGATGTAAAATTGATCGACGAAGCACTTGTGGAACATGTAAATTTCTAGGTGATAGGCTTATTTCCTGGTTCATCAAGAAACAGACATGAATTGCTACTTCCACCGCTGAGGTAGAATACCTTGCAGCTGGAAGTTGTTTTTTACAAATGCTATGGATTCAACAACAACTTCGGGACTATGGCGTTGATGCACAAGAGGCACCCATCTTCTATGACAATACTAGTGCGATCGCAATCACTCAGAATCCAGTGCTGCATTCCAGAACCAAACACATTGATATACGACATCACTTCATTTGAGATCATGTGCTTAAGAAAGAAGTTCGGGTGGAGCATGTGCCAACGGATCAGCAAGTAGCTGATATCTTCACCAAGCCTCTACCTGACGCTAAGTTCTCCTACTTTAGAAATATCTTAGGTCTCCTTGATATGTCATAAATATGTTTTGCATGCATCGATTCAGGGGGAACAATATAATTCAAACAGATAACCTATAAATCCGCTGGTTGCCTTTGAGCTGGTTAGCATCGAGCTGGTTGCCATCAAGCTGAATGGTACCATATCGATCTGGCTCAACTTAATGTACAGTGTGACGTTATCAAGGGGTTTGTCTAAATTGTTTCCGTCTGGTATACAAAGTTGAACGGTTTAGATTGGGTTAGTATTTAAAATAATTTTAAATCGTACGGTTATATGTCGGGTATCTCAAAAGTCTTTTTAAATAAGATGATGACACGTGTCTCAAAAACCCCTCTCTCTTCCCGCTCGAACAAAAATCATTTTTCATCAGTTTCACTAGTACGCTTTCAAAATTTCTTCGAGCAGTATAGCATCAGTGCAAATCTCTGCATTATACCTAATCCATATAAAATCTTTTCAAATTTACTGTTACACATGGCTTCTTCCCTCTTCATTAACACCTTGCAGGTAAACTTCGAGTGCATTAGTGCCAATCTCTACATTATACCTAATCCATATAAAATCTTTTCAAATTTACTTTTAGACATGGCTTCTTCCCTCTTCATTAACACCTTCCAGGTAAACTTCGAGTCAGTGCTTGCTATGGAACATGCCGGGATGGTTTGCATGTTAAAATCTCTCGAGGATACATGATTGCGCGGATTTTTGGAAGGTACTACCTATGTATTCGAATCTGCTGTTACCGAGTTTTTCTCGAATGCAAGAGTTATCGCTGGAACAGTTGTTTGCACTATACGTGGACAAAGCTGGTTGTCACGGAAGAAAGTTTTTCTGCAACGTTTAAATTACCAAATGAGGTTATGCCGAATTTCGCGAGTATTCAGAACGAGACAATAGCTGAAATGAGAAATAGGTTTTCTGCTACTGAGGTACCATTCAAAATTTCTGGCAAGAAAAGGGAACTACTGTTCGAATATCGTCTGTTGCACGATATTGTTTGTGTGCAAAAGCGGTATCCTTTGACTCAGTTACCTGTGAAAAGTTCGAATTTATGGTAGCAATTTTTGTGGGTATCAAAGTCAACTGGGGAAAGATTTTGTTTCAACGTTGTAGGGGATGGTTCAGAATCCAAAGAAGCAGTCTCAGGGATACACAGTACCAGTCAGTATGTTTATGGCGATCTTGGTTAAGGCTGATCTTGGACCATCGATCAAGCTGAATGCTAAAAAGGTTCTGACAAGCAAACAGGTGGAGAGCTTCATTAAGACCAATCAAGGTATTACACCTACGGAGGATACAACAAGCAACAATGAAGGTGGGACGTCACAGAACTCACAGCCAGTACCACCTGAAGTCACGAAATCTTTGGCAGGTGCCACCAAAACGAATGTGTCTAACCTCAAGAAACGGAAACACAAAAGTGGAGGAAAGAAGACACAACCAAAACCTGTAGCCACGCAAGTAACCACGCCGGCACCATAACCTACTGCAACACAAACTGTTGAGAATAGAGGAACAGTGGCTCCAACAAATTTTGATTCTGAGGAGGATTTGGAAACGGACTCATTTGCATTGGTGCAACGCCAATTCCGAAAGAAGCAAGTATCTGAGCCTTCTGACTCAGAGACCACCAATTCAATGCCTCTCACGCACTTTTTGAAAAGAAGGAGGACATAGAGGAAGAACCAACAGAGCGGTTGGACTGGTGTCACTATTTCCACCCAACCTGATCCAATTCCAGCTTCTGTTACTGAATCAGAGGGAATTCCTGATGGTCACTTTTGCCAAGGAGGTGGTGATGATCACTTCGATGAAGTTCTGGAATTCAACGCTCGTACTGAGCACGACGGAGGAAAAGATCAGGAAATCACTACGGATAAGAGAAACGGCTCTCCCCATGACTCTACCCCATTTATTCCAGCTGAAGGTGAAGGAAACATTGCTGATGACAAAAAACTGGATAAAGGTTCTCACGACCCTACGAAAATGGTCTCCGCACAAAATGAGCAGATGAATGCTGACCCCGCTTCAGTTAACGAGTACTGTCAACTATTGATAAAGTCCGCAAGAAATAAAGTCTCTGCCCAACTGACCATGTTTGAAGACTGGGTACACTTTCGCCAAGAGGTACGCCTTAAGGACATTTCTTCTTTTTACTCGATGGTTAACATTGAAGAACAAATGCTGGAATGGGGTAGGATGGAGGACATTAATGAGTTATCTAAATGCCGATCGATCATTCTATACATTATTTTTGAACTAGAGCTTGACAAGATTTACCTTGCGCATCTGGCCAACTTCAAGATGCGTGTCGCGTCTGTCAATCATGATTTTGATTGCATTCACCGATTGCATAAGAGCTCCGACTGATTGCAGCAGCACACAGGCATTACCGTGAATTGTTGGGTTTACCATGTATTGCTCCAGCTTTCTCAAAATCTGATTCTCCTCCAAAGCCTTTTCCTGCATTAGAATTAGTTAGCTTGGCTGGTGATGGGCAGGATACAACGCATAACAAGGGTCATCAAACTGAAAATCCGGGAAACGATGATACGGCTATGACTTCTTATGAGCACAGGGCTCAAGAGACCGAACTATTACAACCAGATGAACCTTGGAATGAAGGAGATGAGCATCAGGCTCCTGTTGAACCTCGATCGGCACCCCGGATTGCTCAGAATTTGGAAGATCGCTCTGCCATTGCACCTCCCGCTAAAATTGTTTCTGACCACCAGGATCCAGAATCTTCCAATTTACAGCTAGTTGCCACAGTTCCATAGGACTCTTCTACTATCCAGTTTTTGAATAATGCTGCCCAGTACTTGGACGTTCTGTATACTCGAGTATCATCCCTTGATCTATCATTTGCACGAATTTGTTATGATACGAACGTTACCAGGCATCATACTACTAAAATTCACAACGAGCTCAGAAGTACTTCTGATGGGTTCAATATAAAGATGTTCTGGAGCGAACCCTCACTCAAAGGATGGTTGACGAACTGGCTGTGGTAAAATCTCAGCTAGATGCAATAGGTGAGGATCTAAAGGTAACTGGTGCTGCCAAAAAGGGGTAAGTTGGATCAAGTATTAGACCAAGAGAAGGGAAAAAAGGCGGCGGTCCGGGTGGAAGAGGAAGAAGCAATAATCTGAGTGATCCCAGCAACAGATTTAGATATACGCCATGGTTTTAAGTCATAGATGATCTAAAATCTGTTAGTCAAGAAACAAATTGTTTTTGAGCTTATATTATGACTTGGTGATTGATATATCTATTGATTCTCTTTCACGGGCAGGATTTTGGCATCACCAAAAAGGGGGAAAATTGTTGGGATAAATGTTAGGAGCTTTGGTGATGAAATGTTAACAAGAAACAGAACCCGTAAAAGAGATCATTCAAATCAAAGTGACAAGTTCTAAACGAGACTTATCATGTTGGACAAAGAAACCAGCTCGAAGTATTGTGGTCAAAGTCAAATCAGCTCGAAGCTCTAGTACAGACTAGCTGGACGGTGGAAATTTCAAAAACCAGCTCGAGTTACAGAACCAGCTGATAATAACCAGCTCAGTCTTCAACCAGAAGGAGTATATCAGCTTGGTACAGGGCAATGAAAACCAACTGAGTACAGAACGACATAGGGAATTTGAAATTTGTAATGACTGAAGTGCTGTACTATCTAAAGTTATCTAGTTGACGTATCTGCCATGATTTGTAATCGTCAGAACTATATCAAGCTTAAACCAGACATATAGGGATACGACAACAAGACTGGAGACGGGGCAGACTTGCCAAAAAGGGCAATGCATTTAATGAATCTGTACCTTCATTGTACAAGCCTTTATGTCGCCGCAGATATTTCAACTTGGATGTATTCAATGTGTCTACTGGTAACATTTATTACCGTTACATCCAAAGAGTATTTATAGAGAAGAAGAGAAGTTGTGAAGGGGTTACAGAATGCCACGAAATTTCTCGAACATTCAAAAGCTACCCACGTTCTTCACAGAAGCGAAGTTCATATTGAATCAGCTCAATTGAGTTACACACGCATATATTGTTTTTTTTGTGTGTCACCAACTCTTCCTCACACACACAGTAGACTTGAGTTTGATTTGTAAATCATAGACAGTGAGTGTCTGAGTGCTAGGATAGCACAACCAGCTGAGTGCTGGAAGTATTGTGATACGAACCAGGCTGCAGGTCTGTGTGTCGTTGCTTCTCTTGGCTGCGGGTCACGAGAGTGGGTTTGTACAAGAGTTGTATAAATCAAAGCCTTCTATTGATATCCTTCCCGCTGTGGAATAATGGGAGACGTAGGAGATATTGCTCCGAACTTCCAGAAACAAATCTCTTGTCCTTACTACTTTTATTTATACACATTTGCTTCAAATTGTTCAGCTTCTTGAATCGCATTTATTCCGCATAAAACTACTTTATTACACGAGACAACAATATCACTGAGAAAGCTTCCCAGCTGGTCACTCGGCTGGAAGTTGGCTTTGAGCTGTAAAACTTTCGAATCAATTTCTCAAATTAAAAATCAGTAAGGAGTTCATTCACCCCCCTCTGAACTTCCAAATTCACTTTTTGATCCTAACAAGTGGTATCAGAGCAGGTTGTTCTTGAATAGTGCATTTTCTTCGAAAAATGTTTTTAATGGTTTTAAAACTTTTGTCTGCTCTAATATTCGTTCGAAAGCTTATCTATGCTACAAAATGTTTAAAGATTTTCAAAACTCATAGCATATGGATAGGCGGAGGAATGTATATTGAAATGCAGAGCAATTTCTCGAAAGGAAAGAGCGGCGACATCTCTTCTGACGAGCTGACAGATTGCGTGCAGTTTGTGGACGCCAAGATCTCTAGGGCTGGGTCGAGGCTAAGCCTTAGGGAAAAATGGAAGAGATTATGTGAATTGAATATTCTATTGCTCATCTGGTCTAAATGAATGAGAAATTTTGAGTAGCATAGAGTTCGTTTTCAAAATCTCATGCATGCATAGTGTTTTCGACAAACTGTCTTCCTATGCATAATGCTTTTATTTTGAAAATAAAATTACCCCATGTTCTGTTGAGGGGGAGCTTTGCTTTTTAAATATAAAAGAGGAGACTTGATTTCGAAACCTTTTTTATTCCCATAAAAAGCGGGAGAAATATTTCAAGCATAAACATACCTGCATATGTTTATCCGGATTTTGTGTAAATCAAAAAGGGGGAGATTGTTGGATCTGTTTTTACAGATCATAATCTAAGTTTTGATTCACACAAAATCCGTTACTATTGTACTAACGATTTAAATTAAGCACGCAGGTTGAGCTGAAAAGTTTCAAACGCGATTTCGGAGGCCTAAATGAAGGAATTTGGCCAAAAAGCGGCTTAGCTCACTACAAAGTTGTGAATTTTTCCCGTAGGACCGTTTCGGAGGGGGTAGCACCGGCCTCATGCGAAAATGCCCAGCCGGATTATAAAGCCTGCTTAGCAGTGAGCTAGAATAATGCACTGTAGCAGATCAGCTACGTGAAGAAGATGAGAGCAGTTAGAAAAGAAGAGAGCTGATAGAGAATATCTTAATGCAGATTGAGGACATCCAAGCTGGAACAGTGAGGGGACTCTCGAGCTGGATCAGCAAAGAAAGATTAGCAAGGTAATCCAAAGCTGGAACAGTGAGGGGACGCCCAAGCTGGTTCAGCAGAAGGAGATCCATGCTGATCAAGTAGTTCTGCGTAGAAGAAGAGCTGAGTTAGGAAGAGATCTTAGAGAAGTTGTGCTCAAGAGCAGCTCAGCAAGCAAGAGCAGAGGTCAAGAGCAGATAAGAAGCGAAAAAGAACCAGCTCATCAACCAGCTGGTAGAGACCAGCTGGGTGAGATCACAACTAGCTCAGCGAACAAAAACCACCTCAGATACCAGTTTGAACTTGAACATATACGAGGAATTGTTTAATCAAGTTAAAACTGATTTGTTGCAACTTCTACATCAACACAGAGCTAAAATTCAGCAAAGGCTGTGACGCAATTAATGAAGAGAGCTCAAAGCCTATAAAGCCTGCCAAAGCATTAAATGCAAAGGACACAAGGTATATCTATGTCAGAACTTTTCAGAAGCCTTTTTCAACGGCTATATGCTTTGTGTCCAACGGATAAAATTGAAAGAGGCTTTATATACATGAAGCAGCAAGTAGCAGAGGTGAATAGGAGGGGAAGAAAACAGTTATCAGCTTTCATAGAAGCACTTCCCAGTGTGTGAGAATACATTTTGAGAGTGAGCATACACTGTATATTTCTCACACACTATTCACTCATACATACGAGAGTTGAGCTGAACAGGAAAATGAGTGAATGAAAAACACCAAATCATTGTAGTCTTTGGAGAGAGACGTTAAACAAGTCCTTGTAGCCTTTCTCACTGAGGCGTAAAAGGAGTGAGTTAGACACACGCAGCTTGTGGGCTGGTGTGCAGTGGTGTGGCTAGGAGTTCTTGCGGCTGCGGGTCGTAGGAGTTGGTTGCAATGGGGGCATTGTAATCAAAATCTTCTAGTGGATCCTTCCCGTTGCGGAAGAAGGGGAGATGTAGGAGATTGAGCTCCGAACTTCCATAACAAATCAGCGTATGTTCTTTACAGCTTTCAGTATTTGCATGTTCACGCATTGCATATTTATCAAACGCATAAAACTGTGTAATCGAGCTTTCGAACTTTAGAGTGCAGTTTGAGTTATTTCCGCATGATTTATATTCATTACTCAATCTGTATCTCGGTGCACAAGTATTCAAGAACATCGAGCTATTGCATCTCATGTTAAGTTAAACAGATCGTTCGGCTGTGTGTCGAGCTGGTTTCAGCATCCAGCTGGAATCAGCATGTTGAGCGCTTGCTTTATATCAAGCTAGTTTCAACAACCAGCTGGAACCAGTTTGGATATCACAACCCGGCTTCAATGCCATGTTGAATCCTGCGTCTTATCATTCGATCTGGTTACACTCTCTAAGTTCCGATTATTGTCATAACAAGTATATAGAGGGTTAAATCGATCCTAACATGTTGTTCTGCTCATTCCTTTGCGAGCCCTTGGTAACAGCCTGCTGTGAGAATCCTGATCTGTTGTTGTTAGCTGTTGGGCTAATCCTTGTTGACAAGGTGCATGTAATTGAGCGGGGTAGCTCCAGTTCTCTCATATGCGATATGGCCTTCCAATTCTGGCTGGTGCTGATGTTTTTTGTGATTGAGCGCATGGGTATCTCCCATTCTCTCACATGAGTTGCGGCCATCCCTGTAATCTGTTGTGATTGGTGCCATGTGTGATCGAGCGCCCGGGTAACTACAATTCTCTCAGACATTTGGTGATCACTTCCAGTTCTGGCATTCAGCTTTGTGCAGTCCTTTGGATTCTTTGAGATCCCTGTTCTCATGCATAGCATCACATTTATATCTTGCTATATCTACATGTTGTTTTATATTGCTCTCTGTACTGGGGTTTGACCCCATGTCCCTCTGGGGCTGGATTGTTTGTTTGCCTGTGTGTTGTCCAGGGTTTCAAGGTTTCACAGCTGGTCGTGGAGATTCCCCGCTGGAGGTGCCTCGAGAGGTGGATAGAGTGTCCCAGTTATGTATATTATTTATATTAGGCAATAGAGCAGCCTCAGAGGATTACCCCGGAAGGATGTAATGTTTTATTGCTAATTTGCGTCTATGTTGAGCGAGAGACTTGCTATGACTGTTGTTGAGGATCCGGATCCGCCCCCCGGCAAGGCAGCGGAAGAACATAGAAATATAGCCGGGAGACGATCAATACAAAAAATTCAATAACAATTATCGACATACATAGGGGGTTCAAAACCACTACCTTGCTGGCACTTGTGCCTGGCTCCAACCGTAGTTACAATAACGTCGGCTCTTCTCGGTAGATTGCGGTAGATATCACCAATCCGGTCCACGACCAAAACCGAGACTCCTTCGTCAGCCTGCACTAGAAGCACTGACGAATTCTGCACGAACGGATTCTCCTCGTCGAGTTGGCCGGAAACGAATTTCCGGCCACGACGGGCGGCGGCGGCGGCGGCGGCGGATTGTGGGAGAGAGGAGGGGCGGCGCAATTTAGGGTTAGGTTTTGTATTGTGTTATGAGTTAATTTGCTTAAGTCTTGGTATGAGCTTAATTAAATAAGCTTGAGTGTTGGATTTGGACCGGCCCAACGATGAACATTCAGTTCATCTCCACCACCGAGACTTCATCGTAACTCCGATTGCCGATCAGAACGGACCGATCGACTCAGTTTCCGAAACTGAATATTATGATCTGAAAAACCATTTTTCAGAACCCCAGTGCAAAATGACCGTTTTGCCCCTCAACAGCGGGAAACCCCGGTTTGACCCCTGTTGACTTTTAGGAAGTCGCACTTCCCGAAATCCTCTTCTCGTGCTCAACACATTGAGCTGAGTATCCGTGCGGGAATCTCGAATCTGAAATCCTCTTGCTCAACACATTGAGCTGAGTATCCGTGCGGGAATCTCGAATCTAGTACTTGTGTGACCCTCAATGGTTCAGGGATACAATACAG
>KV008234.1:495647-511400 GCA_001598015.1 Dorcoceras hygrometricum
TACGCTAACCACGACCAACTGGTTCTTGCAGGCACTATCAGTGATACCTAGGGGATCATGGGGCGATGTTGCTAGACGCTCTTACCATGATTCGTTGGGAAGGTCCGGAATTGTGATTCCGGAACCACAATGGTTGTGGGCCCATGGCTAGCTGTATCCCTCTCGATTTACCAATGGTCGTTGATCTGGATATATGGATTGAAAGGACCGTACTGTACGCTAACCACGACCAACTGGTTCTTGCAGGCACTATCAGTGATACCTAGGGGATCATGGGGCGATGTTGCTAGACGCTCTTACCATGATTCGTTGGGCAAGTCCGGAATTGTGATTCCGGAGCCACAATGGTTGTGGGCCCATGGCTAGCTGTATCCCTGAACCATTGAGGGTCACACAAGTACTGGATTCGAGATTCCCGCATGGATAATCAGCTCAATGTGTTGAGCGCGAGAAGAGAATTTTGGGGAGTGCGACTTCCTAAAAGTCAACAGGGGTCAAACCGGGGTTTCCCGCTGTTGAGGGGCAAAACGGTCATTTTGCACTGGGGTTCTGAAAAACGGTTTTTCACATCATAGTGTTCAGTTTTGGAAACTGAATCGATCGGTCCGATCTGATCGGCGATCGGAGTTACGTTGAAGTCTCGGTGGTGGAGATGAACTGAATGTTCATCGTTGGACCCGGGCCCGTTGGGCCGGTCCAAGTCCAATGCTTAAGTCTATTTAATTAGACTTAAACCTAGACTTAACACACAACACTAAAAACCCTAAACCTAGATTGTGAGCGCCGCCCCTCCTCTCTCAAAGAGCTGCCGCCGCCCGCCGCCGCCGCCTCTTCACCGGAATCTGTTCCGGCCAAACTTGACGAGGAGAATCCGTCCGCACAGATCTCGTCACGCCTTCTAGTGCAGGGTGACAAAGGAGTCTCGTATCCGGTCGTGGACCGGATTGGTGTTATCTACCGCAATCTACCGTGAAGAGCCGACGTTATTGTAACTACGGTTGGAGCCAGGCACAAGTGCCAGCAAGGTAGTTTTTTGAACACCCTATGAATGACGTTAATTGTTAATCGTTATTATCGTATTGATCGTCCCCCGGCATCTATTTTCTGTTCTTCCGCTGCCTAGCCGGGGGGCGTGATCCGGATCCCCAACACAACTGATGATAACCAGACCGCAGATCAATCTTAGAGTATACTGCAGATCCCTGCAACTAGTCAAACAAGTCATCAATACTCGGCAACGGATACTTGTTCTTAATCGTCGCTTTGTTCAACTGCCGAAAATCCACACACATCCTCATAGATCCATCCTTCTTCTTCACAAAAAGAATCTGAGCTCCCCAGGACGACATGCAAGGTATAATGAAGCCCTTATATAATAGATCACGCAACTGATCTTTGAGTTCCTTCAACTCAGGTGGCGCCAACCGATACGGAGCTCTAGAAATCGGGGCTGTTCCTGGCACCAACTCGATACTTAAATCAATCTCTCTTCTCAGAGGGAATCCAGGAATCTCTTCCGGAAACACGTCAGTAAACTATCGAGCAATCGAAACATCGCTCAACTCTACTCGTGATACTTGGGAAACATCCAAGGAATAAACCATAAACCCTGAATTCTCTAGCGACAACAAACTGAACATCTCCATGGCAGACACCGTAGGAATCTTAGGTCGCGAATAAGCACCATAGAAATCCCATTTCTCTCCAAATTCAGGCCTAAATCTCACTACACCATGGAAACAATCCATTGTTGCTCTATAACTGGACAACACGTCCATTCCCAAGATACAATCAAAATCTCTAATTCCCAAAATCAGATTGGTCACCAACACATGCTCATCAAACCTAAGAACACAATCCAACACCACCTCACGGGACAACAAACTCACGTCAGCAGGGTAGATACAGAGACAACATCAAACAGTGGGTAAGAACTCAACCCACACTCATACACAAACAACTCAGAAATAAAGGAGTGTGATGCTCCAGTATCAAACAAAACTCGTGCAGGAAAATCAAAGATAGCACAAGTACCTGCAATAATCCTCTCAGGCATCTCAGCGGCTTTCTCACTCATCAAGGCATTCACTTGAGCCTGCTGCTGTCCCTAAAACTGAGGTCTCGAAGGTCCACCAAACCTAGACGGTTCACGGGGTTGGAAACCTGATCGCTGAGTCTGAGCAAAAGGTTTTGGTCTCTGTGAAGAACCACCGGCGGAACCTTGCTGCGACTGACTCATAGACTTTCTCCAGCTGGACACACTCGAGAAAAATGTCCAAGCTGCCCACAACTATGACAAAGGGCCTGAACTCCACGACACTGCGAAGTCATATGACGACCTCCACACTGTCCACAAGTCACTCCTCCTCCGGAGACACTACCACCAGAACTCACTGAACCAGAAGAACTCAAGTTCGAACGCTTCTTAAACTGTTTCCCTCGAGGCTTCAACCTCTAACGATTCGACTTTTGCGGCACTTGAGGAGATTTGAAAGAAGGCATCACTTCGGGTACAGGTTGAAAACTACGTCCAGCTATCGGCTGAACTTGATTCTGCACCTCCATGAGACTCACCTCAATATCCATTGCTCTATCCACAGCCCCAGCATACGTCGCAGGGGAACCAGCTAACACCATCCGGAACAACTCGGGCCTCAACCCTCTCAAAAACTTATTCCTCTTAGTCCTCTCTTGGTTCGCAACATGGGGAACATACGACAACAGCGAAGAAAACTGCCTGGAATACTCGGCCACCCTCAAGTTCCCTTGATTCAGATTGTCGAACTCCCTCTCACGGTTGTTGTAGAAAGACTCAGGGGTATACTCCTGTCGAAAAGCTGCACAGAAGCTCTCCCACGAAATCACAACTCCAGTCTCTCTCGTGACACGAGAAGTACCCTTCCACCAGCTCTGCGCATGCTCTCTCAACTGCAACACTGCTAACTTCAGCCTCCGCTCTTGCGAGTACTCCACAGCGTCAAACAACTCTTCCATGTTCTCAAGCCAGCCTTCCGCCAACAGACCAGCCTCGACACTAGTAAACGTTGGGGGATTCATCCTCTGGAACCTAGCCAACACTAGCTCCATCTCTCCAATCTGTTGGGTAACATCATCCACCTCTACCTCAGCCTGTCTACCACGGCGACGCAAAGGGATACCCTGCTACTCAACATACTCATCACTGCTCGGGGCTCTAGACTCCCCATCTATCTGCCTAGCAATCCTACTCCTACCTCTCCTCGGCGGCATCTAAGGTAAGAAAAACAAGCAGATAAATCACAAAGGCAGAAAATCAAATCACACCATCACAGAGTCAGTCAAAATCAAAACTCAAACTCTGTGCCTAGACTCAAGTGTGATCAAAAGGAACGAGCTTATCCCAGTTTAAGCTCTGATACCAAAAATGTCAGGCCACGTGCTCTAATACAACAATTAATCACAAATATGCGGAAGCATCATAAAAATATGGGCTAAAAATTTTCGAATAAAGGCCTGATCCGATATCATTTCAAAATACATTCATACTTAAAATAGAGTTAAACTCAAAACTCCACAATTACAATCAACACACGAGCCCCAACATACAAAGGCATAGGACATCCCCTGGTTCAATATAAATATCAATACAACTGGGACTCAAATCAAAAAGAGGATCGACCAGCTAAAGCTTCACTCTGTCCAGATTGGTTACCTGATGAACCTGCCAAGGCCAACACAAACCAAGGCAGCCCAAAACAGGGAAAATAAACGAGGTCAAACCTCAGTACGAAGAGCAAAATAAAAGCATAAATCATATCAGACAATGCAATATATCTATCGTGCAATGCATGAAAGGATACCAAGAATCATCGGTAGGCAAATAGAATAGCACAACGACTCAACTGTGCAATCTCATCAATCATCATCATCTTGTGATCTTCAGGTACGACGACTCAGTCGACCATCAAAAGGCAGTGTGGTATTCATGCACAATGACTCAACTGGCCACCACATCAAAATCAAGTTGGACCTTTCAGGCATGACGACTCAGCCGGCCGATCACAACGTGCAAAGGAATTCAGCTTTCAAAGGAAATCAGGCTCAATATGCATGCATGAATGCACAGCAGACTCATGCTTAATCAATGCATAACATTACACGCATAACACAGATATGAGCAAAATCACTCGATAGTCAATACCAACATAGCAGTTAATACACAAAAGAAATATTCCCAAAGCTGATATCGAAAATTGCTTAATATATAGCTCAATTCGTACCTCAAACCTCAACAGATCTTACAACAAGAAGGGCGCAGTAACCAACTCAAGTCCACTGCCCAAGAAGCTCCATGCCAACTCAGCAAAAGCTACTAAAATCTCGAATCTGTCAAGATATCTCAAAATCAACTCAATTCTGAACTCAAACAGCTTAGTTTCTAAAGGCTCGTAGCTCACTCAGCTACCTCAACTCTACAGAGCACTACTGGGCTCTCAAAAGAAGCTTAAATCGGTAAAGAATCACTTACCCAAGGCTGTTAAAGAACAGAAGAACTACTGGTCCACAATCGTGAAGACACTCAAGCACTACAGCAACTTCGCGTTCCTCAAATCCGGCAACTCCAGTCTGCAAACTGGTACTAATCGAAAGCCCTAGAGAAGACGAGTTCAGCGCTACCAATCTTGCTCCAAACGGCAGCGAGAAACAACGGCAATCGACGGAAATAGGGTTTCGGTGAACAGTAACAATCGAGGGTTATCGGGGAAGAAGATAGGAAATCTAAGGTTCGAAATGCTCTAAGTGTCGATCAGCACTTACATTTAAATCCCCAGTTAAAGCTACAACAGAAGTCATCAGCGAATAATTCAGATCTCTCCCCAACTCAGATCTTGGTACAAAACAGCTTTCATTCCAAGGCAGAAGTCTCTCGCAACTGGCCTCAGCTGTCTCGAATCATACTTTGCTAGTCCCTACTAACACAACAGCAAACGAAGTCGAGCTAAATTATCAAAACGACGTAGCATCAAGTCCCGCTAGCGCTCCTCAGATCTTGGTCACTGCTGAATTCATCAATCAGCACCGTTGACCATTGTTGACATCTGAACGACTCTGGACAACTAACCATCGCTGGCTTCCTCGTGCAAAGACTCACATCTGTTTACGCCCGCTAACAGACCTCTAACTAGAGCCATTTCTGAAAACATAATACGACGTCACATTACCTCCAGCAACGCCACATCTGACCAGCGCTCAAAACGATAGGGTTTGGCTCCCTGCTTGCTGTTGGGGATCCGGATCCGCCCCCCGGCGAGGCAGCGGAAGAACATAGATAAACAGCCGAGAGACGATCAATCAAAAAATTCAATAACAGTTATCGACATACATACGGAGGTTCAAAAACCGACTATCCAGCAACGCCACATCTGACCAGCGCTCAAAACGATAGGGTTTGGCTCCCTGCTTGCTGTTGGGGATCCGGATCCGCCCCCCGGCGAGGCAGCGGAAGAACATAGAATAAACAGCCGAGAGACGATCAATACAAAAAATTCAATAACAGTTATCGACATACATAGGAGGTTCAAAACCACTACCTTGCTGGCACTTGTGCCTGGCTCCAACCGTAGTTACAATAACGTCGGATCTTCTCGGTAGATTGCGGTAGAAATCGCCAATCCGGTCCACGACCAGAAACGAGACTCCTTCGTCAGCCTGCACTAGAAGGACTGACGAGATCAGCACGAACGGATTCTCCTCGTTGAATTGGCCGGAAACGAATTTCCGGCGACGACGGGCGGCGGCGGCGGCGGCGGCGGCTTGTGGGAGAGAGGAGGGGGCGGCTAGCACTAGGTCTAGGGTTAGGTTGTGTAATGTCATGTCTACAATGAAGTTATTAAGTCTAATTAAATAGAATTAATGATGGACTTGGACCGGCCCAACGGGCCCGGGTCCAATGACGATATCCATCGCTGCGACTTCATCGTAACTCCGATCGCCGATCAGATCGGACCGATCGACTCAGTTTCCAAAACTGAATAATATGATCTGAAAAACCGTTTTCCAAAACTCAGTATATCCTCGGTATAGGAAGAATCAAGACCCAAGCTATCTGAAGTAGATGTAGTAAAAAATTTTCGGAAGTTTCCAGACGATATCACTGGACTACCACCAGATCGGGGTATTGAGTTTACGAAATAGCTAGTACCTAATTACAGTTTCTAAACCACCGTATAGGCTAGCACCTTCGGAGATGAAAGAGTTGAAGGCACAAGTACAAGATCTACTGGATAAGGGATTCATTCGACCATGTACTTCACCATTGGGAGCCTCTGTGCTGTTCGAAAAGAAGAAAGATGGTATCATGAGGTTATGCATAGATTATAGAGAGCTAAAACATCTGACGGTGAAGAACAGTATCCCCTACCTAGGATTGAAGATCTGTTTGATTAACTTCAGGGTATAGCCATGCTTTCTGAGATCGACCTCCGATTAGGATACCATCAGCCGAGGATTAAGGAATCAGATATCCACAAGACTGCCTTCAGAACACGCTACGGTCACTATGAGTTTTTGGTCATGCCCTTTTGACTAACCAACGCACCTTCAGCTTTCATGGACTTGATGAACAAAGTGTTCCAACCTTTCCTAGACCAGTTTGTGATAGTGTTCATAGAAGATAACCTTTTTACTCTAGGAACAGAGAAGAGCAATCCCATCATCTTAGGACAATGTTCCAAATTTTGCTGGACAAGCAGCTCTTTTCGAAGTTTAGCAAATGCGAGTTTTGGCTAGAGAAGGTTGCTTTCCTTGGTCATGTGATTTCTGGAGACAAATTAGAAGTTGACCCAACAAAGGTGGAAGCAGTTCGGGATTGGCCTGTGCCTAAGAGTGTGAATGAGATTTGTAGCTTCTTAGGTCTTGCGGGTTACTTAGGTGATTCATCAAGGGCTTTTCCAAGATATCAGTCCCGTTGACAACCCTAACCAAGAAACACGTGAAGTATGATTGGACTCCAGAGTTCCAGGAGAGTTTTGATAAGCTGAAGCAAGCTTTGGTAGAGGCCCCTGTGTTATCCATGCCCTCTGAACAAGGTAACTATGTTCTCTTCACTGATGCGTCTAAGCTGGGGCTGGGTCCTTTGCTAAATCAAGATCGTTGGGTGATTGCCTACGCTTCCAGGCAACTGAAGAAAACTCATGAGAAGAACTACCTAACGCACGATATGGAACTAACAGCTGTAGTTTTCGCATTAAAGATCTGGAGACACTATCTGTATGGATAGAAATGCGATATCTTTACCGATCACAAGAGCCTCAAATACTTCTTCACGCAGAAAGAGCTGAACATGAGGCAGCGAAGATGGCTAGAGCTGGTGAAGGATTTTGACTGGACCATCAGTTACCATCCTGGTAAAGCTAATGTGGTAGCGGATGCATTGAGCAGAATGTCAGTGGCTTTAGCTCAGGTTTCAGTTCAGAGACCTTTGGCTATGGAAATTGAGAAATTTGATTTGGAACTGATTACCAGAGATTGCGCTGCTGAGCTAGCTGTTCTTACTATTCAGCCAACGTTGAAAGATCAAATTGGAGAGGGTCAGACAAAAGACACACAACTGTTGAAGTGAAAACATCAGGATGATGAGAAGGGTGGAAATATCTACACGACAGATGATGGTATTGTGAGATACCAAGGTAGGATATGGGGTTCCATGGGTAGACCCTTCGAGCTGATATCTTGACAGAGGCTCACGCCACCCCATATTCAGTTCACCCCGGGAGCACAAAGATGTATAAGGACTTGCAAACATTATACAGGTGGCCCTTAATGAAGCGAGATATATACATATTTGTCGTTGAGTGCCTAACCTATCAGCAAGTTAAAGCAGAACATCAACGACCAGCTGGAATGCTGAGACCTCTTTAGATACCAGAATGGAAATGGGAAAACATCCAGTTTCCATTGTGTTAGATAGACCCAAGGTTCACCTCCACGTTCTGGAAGAGCTTGCATTGAGCCATGGGAACCAAGCTGGCCTTCAGCATGGCGTACCATTCCCAAAATGATGGCCAGTCTGAGAGGGTAATCCAAACGCTGGAGGACCTGCTCCGTGCATGCACAATAGATTTTGCTGAAAGCTGGGTTTCAAAGCTTCCTTTGATAGAATTCGCTTACGACAACAGTTACCAAGCTTCGATTAAGATAGCCCCTTATGAAGCTCTGTATGGTTTAAAGTGCAGGTCCCCTATTCATTGGGATGATGTAGGTGAGAGAGCTGATCTGGGTCTGTATATAGTTGAGCAGACAGCTGAAGCCAACAGAAAGATTGGTGATCGCATGAGTGTGGCTCAGAGTAGCCAAAAGAGTCTGATAATCACCGTCGTGATCTAAGTTTTGAAGTAGGAGACCACGTAATTCTCAAGGTAGAACCCATTAAAGGGGTGATGAGTTTGGAAGAAAAGGTAAGCTGAGTCCCAGATACATCATCCCCTTTGAGAACTTAGATAGGGTGGGGACGTTAGCTTACATATTGACGCTACCTCCAGCAATTATCTGCAGTACACAATGTATTTCACGTATCAGCCCTTAGGAAATATGTTCCAAGCACCTCACACGTATTGAGCTACAAACCCATTCAGCTTGCGCCTGATCTGAGTTACGAAGAAAAGCCAGTGAGAATTATTCTTAGGGAAGATAGGAGACATGGAACTTAGCCTACGTAGAATATATCGTGACATGGAAACTTAGACTATATAGGCATTTAGTGTCTGATTTGATTGTATCACCCATGCCCGAATTTGATTTGATTTGGGTATGGACTGGTTAACCAAGCATGGAGTAGTCATTGGTTTTAAGCGTAGAGTTGTAGAGGTTTAACCATCCCCAGGAAGTCGTTCTCATTAGAAGCTACCTATAGTAGGAGAGTTCCTCGACTTGTTTCAGCTTTGAAGGCCCAGAGCTGTTTGAGAAGAGGATGTCAAGGGTTTTTAGCTAGTATATCATTTGTAGCGGAAGCAGCAAGGTCCAAGATGTTAGAAGTTGATGTAGTAAACGAATTTCCCGACGTTTTCCCAGACGATATCACTGGACTACCACCAGATCGAGAGATTGAGTTTGTGATAAAGCTAGTACCTAATTCTACCCCAGTTTCGAAACCGCCATATAGGCTGGCACCTTCGGAGATGAAAGAGTTGAAAGAACAAGTTCAAGATCTACTGGACAAAAGCTTCATTCGACCAAGTACTTTGCCATGGGGAGCGCCTGCACTGTTCGTGAAGAAGAAAGATGGTAGCATGAGGTTATGTATATGTTTACCGAGAGCTGAATAAGCTGACTGTGAATAACAAGTATCCCCTTCCCAGGATTAAAGATCTGTTTGATCAAATTCAGTGAGCAGCCATGTTTTCTAAGATTGACCTCCGATTCGGATACCATTAGATGAGGATTAAGGATTTGGATATCCACAAGGCTGCCTTCAGAACACGCTAGTTTTTGGTCATGCCTTTTGGATTGACTAATGCACCTTCGCCTTTCATGGACTTAATGAACCGAGTGTTCCAACCTTCCTTGGACTAGTTTGTGTTAGAGTAGATGCCCAACTAGAGAACTTGTGGCGTGTGGGTTTATAGACTCTTGTATGAAACAATCTTTATATATGATATTCGCATTTATTCATATGGCATTCTTTACTTTCATTGTGTTGTATGATGATTAACAATTGTGTTGAGTAAAGACAAAGAATGCACTAAAGTGTATGTTAGATGTGATAGTGGGTATGACGGCTATCATGGAACACATCTAATAGTCACTGTGTATTCTGAACATGTTCCTAGTCGATTGGGCCGTCAAAAGGAGGATAAGGCCGCCCGAGCTAGAGACTAGTATCTGCGATGCGATGTACCAAGTTTCATTGGTAGGGAACATTGTGATGTTCTGAGCATGCAGATAGATAGTGACCTGGTGATCTATCGAACTACCCTCGTTCGCACTTTCCAAGTGGTTACCATTTGTCGAGTGGATAAGTCCGAGGTCTTGATTGTACTGATTAGTCCTCACGAATCGAAACGTCATTGAGACTCTACATGGTAGGCGTCTCACTTTGACTCGTTTGCCGACTCACTTAGGGTCATCAGGCGGCGGGATTGGGTGAGACCCCGATGCATGTAGGAGTCGATGCATCGTTGTCGAGGATTCACCGCTCGCAGACATGCGTGGATATCCTATGCTATCTGAGGGGATAATAGTGTATAAATCTCTGGCCAGAGTACTAGAAGTGTTTTAGGTAAATGTGTTTACCTAGTTACACTCGCGATGTCACTATTCGATCTCCAAGATGTAAGCATAGATATCGGATCTTTAGCGACTCTCGATTTACCAATGGTCGTTGATATGATCGGGATATATGGATTGAAAGGACTGTACTGTACGCTAACCACGAGCAACTGGTTCTTGCAGGCACTATCAGTGATACCTAGGGGATCATGGGGCGATGTTTCTAGACGCTCTTACCATGATCCGTTGGGCAAGTCCGGAATTTTGATTCCGCAGCCACAATGGTTGTGGGCCCACGGCTAGCTGTATCCTTGAACCATTTAGGGTCACACAAGTACTGGATTCGATATTTCCGCACGGATACTCAGCTCAATGTGTTGAGCATGAGAAGAGGATTTTGGGTAGTGCGACTTCCTAAAAGTCAATAGGGGTCAAATCGTGATTTCCCGCTATTGAGGGGCAGAACGGTCATTTTGCACTGGGGTTCTGAAAAATGGTTTTTCAGATCATAGTATTCAGTTTTGGAAACTGAGTCAATCCGTCCGATCTGATCGGTGATCGGAGTTACGATGAAGTCTCGGTGACGGAGATAAAACGAATGTTCATCCGTTGGACCCGGGCCCGTTGGGCCGGATCCAAATCCATCACCAAGTCTATTTAATATAGACTTAGACTAATTAACTCAAAAAAATACAACAACTTAACCTAACCCTAGAGCTAAGAGTGCGCCGCCCATCCTCTCTCTCAAAGCCGCCGCCGCCGCCGCCTCCCTCGTCGGAAATTGTTCCGGCCAACTTGACGAGGAGAATCCGTCCGCGTCGATCTCGTCAGGCCTTCTAGTGCAAGCTGACGAAGGAGTCTCGTTTCTGGTCGTGGACCGGATTGACGTTATCTACCGCCGCCTACCGTGAAGTGCCGGTTTCCTCGAGAAAATGGTCGGAGCCAGGCACGAGTTGCCAGCAAGGTAGCAATCTAAACGCCCTATGAATGTCATAGTCTGTTATTTGTTATTGAAATCGTATTGATCGTCTCCCGGAAATTTTTGTTCTTCCGCTGCCTCGCCGGGAGGCGTGATCCGGATCCGTCGCGGCTACCCAACAGTGGTATCAGAGCCAGGTTTTCGGATCTGATCAATACATCAGTGCCATATTGTATCTAATGTTTCAATTTTTCAGAATCGAAAACAAATTTCAGGCTGGAACCGCCGCCGCGCATGGCGGCGCCCCACCGCGCGCATAGACTTGTGCTATACGTGCGCGCTGGCTGCGCATGGCTGGCGCTTCATCGGGCGCTGTCTCGTTGCGCAACCAGGAGGGACCATGCGCGCTGGCCGCGCATGGTGGCCGGCCAAGGGCCGCTGGCCTCGCGCACACGTTTGCGCGGTGGTCGAGTTGCGGCGCGCGGCCGTGCGCCTTGGATTAGCGCGATGATGTGCAGCGTCGCATGCGGCCTGCTGCCGTTCGATGGGTGCTGAAAGCTGCATGAACGGCCGATGAACTCGCGTGGATGCGTGCTGCTGGACGCGCAAAGTGCGCATGGTTGCGTCGCGCTTGTCGCGGCCGCGCGGCCTTGTGTCGCGCGAAAAGTTCATGATGGCGGCCGCCGGACGGCCGCCGCTCCGGCGATGTCGTGACGGCTGATTTCTTCTAGGGTTTAGTTCGGGCCTATCCCGAGCAGCCCGTGAAATTTTCGGGCCGATATACGATGTCGGGCCCGTTTTGGTCGATTTTGGAATTTCGAGATTTTTTTGCCTAGAATTGTTTTAAGCCCAATTTGATACAATTAAAATTAGTGAAATGAGATTTTAATTATAAAATATGATTTATAATGAAATATGATTTTGTTGATTAAAATTTGATTTTATCGACAAAATGCGATTTTATTATAAAATGCAATTTTATGATTAAAATATGATTTTGCGATAAATAATAGGATTATTAAATTTATGCATGTTAATTAGATAATCTGCATGATTGGATGATCGAGAGCCGTGCCCAATTTGTTAGGTGTATGCGATAGGTTTTTGTGATTAGGTTGTATTAATATTTTGATTATCATATAAAGTGGGCCTGTTTGTGGCCCGTTCCCACCCCTTGATAAATGTATCCCTTGTATGTCATGGTAAATTTAAATGTAAAATTACTAGATTTAGTGGGAGGACATCCGAAGACGGTGGACAATGACAATCAAGAATATTGAAGACCGAAGATCTGTAAAACCGGAAGCATTGTAATAGGATTGCATTGCATATTGCATCACCCCTAGGATTGGACACAGGTCCGTGACTGGCAACCACGGACCTCATAGCTCTCGCGATCGATCATCCCAATATTTATATATGTTGATATATAGTTTAATTGAATCCGCATGTTGCATGTTTAAATTTGATTTAAAATAGATGCATGAGACCAAAGTTTTTCAAAATTAAAATCCCTCGTTTTAAATATGATTTAAAACTTATATCAAGATAAAATGTTTATTCGATAAACTAAAGGGTATTTAAAATTGTTTAAATTTCCCTACCTTCCATCAACAATGGGTGTACGTCGATGCTACTCGTACATGGCCCGGCTCATATTATTGAGGGGGTCATGTATGCCGGAAAGCTGTCCACGCCATTGACAATCGTTGTGAGTTCGGTTGGAACTCCCTTTAACGTTGGCTCATATTATTGGGGACGTTAAGGGGACCGTCCTTCACGACTCAACATTGATGGGTCATCTTGACACGTGATAGAAACGGCGTCATATTATTGGGCCCTTACTGGACGTGAGGTGAATACATGGAGGTTGCACCGGTTGCAATCGGAAACTACCTTTTGGGGGTCATGGATGGATATATCTAAACGGATGCTCGGACTCACCCAAGCTACCTACATCGATACCATACTTAGGAGGTTCTCTATGGAAGAGTCCAAGAGAGGACACCTACCTATGTGCCGCGGGGTCACTCTATCCAAGTCTATGTGTCCAAAGACTGATGAGGAAATAGAGAGTATGACACGTGTGTCACGAGCCGCTACCAGGCCAACCCCGGCCAATTGCATTGGAAGGCCGTGAAGGATATTCTTAAGTACTTGCGAAGGACTAAGAATATGTTCATGGTCTATGGGGGTGGTGAACTGAAACTGGAAGGCTATACTGATTCTTGCTTCCAGTGTGACGTGGATGATTCGAAATCAACCTCTGGATTTGTATTCATGCTCAATGGTGGTGCTGTCTCTTGGAAGAGTTCCAAGCAAGACACCATTGCGGATTCAACCACTGAGGCTGAGTACATTGCAGCATCAGCTGCTGCTAGAGTTGGGCGTCATTCCTAATGGAGTTGGTCCAGTCCCGGTGTACTGCGACAACACGGGTGCCGTTGCGCAAGCAAAGGAGCCTAGGTCTCACCAAAGATCCAAACACATACTGAGAAATACCACATAATCCGGGATATTGTGGCTAGAGGTGACATAGCAGTTGAGAGAGTCGCCTCTGCAGACAACGTTGCTGATCCACTTACGAAGCCCTTGCCTGGACCGTTGTTTGACAAACATCACGAAACAATGGGACTGCTTCTGATGAGTAGTTGGCTTTAGGGCAAGTGGGAGATTGTTAGAGTAGATGCCCAACTAGTCAACTTGTGGCGTGTGGGTTTATAGACTCTTGTATGAAACAATCTTTATATATGATATTCGCATTTATTCATATGGCATTATTTACTTTCATTGTGTTGTATGATGATTAACAATTGTGTTGAGTAAAGACCAAGAATGCACTAAAGTGTATGTTGATGACATTCTACTTATTGGGAATGATGTAGGAATGCTGCAGTCAACTAAAGTATGGTTGTCTAGTAGATTTTCGATGAAGGACATGGGTGAAGCATCCTATATTCTTGGAATACAGATCTATCGGGATAGATCGAAACGGATGCTCGGACTCACCCAAGCTACCTACATCGATACCATAGTTAAGAGGTTCTCTATGGAAGAGTCCAAGAGAGGACACCTACCTATGTGCCACAGGGTCACTCTATCTAAGTCTATGTGTCCAAAGACTGATGAGGAGATAGAGAGTATGACATGTTTGCCATATGCCTCGACAATAGGTAGCATTATGTATGGCATGATCTCGACTAGACCGGATGTCGCATATGCTCTGAGTGTCACGAGCCGCTACCAGGCCAACCCCGGCCAATTGCATTGGAAGGCCGTGAAGGATATTCTTAAATACTTACGAAGGACTAAGAATATGTTCATGGTCTATGGGGGTGGTGAACTGAAACTGGAAGGCTACACTGATTCTAGCTTCCAGTGTGACGTGGATGATTCGAAATCAACCTCTGGATTTGTATTCATGCTCAATGGTGGTGCTGTCTCTTGGAAGAGTTCCAATCAAGACACCATCGCGGATTCAACCACTAAGGCTGAGTACATCGCAGCATCAGCTGCTGCTAAGGAGGCCGTTTGGATAAGGAATTTCGTCCAAGAGTTGGGCGTCATTCCTAATGGAGTTGGTCCAGTCTCGGTGTACTGCGACAACACGGGTGCCGTTGCGCAAGCAAAGGAGCCTAGGTCTCACCAAAGATCCAAACACATACTGAGAAATACCACATAATCCGGGATATTGTGGCTAGAGGTGAATATGAGATATGGATGGGCAAACCACCCAAGTACTCATTTATGAGGATTTGGGGATGTCCTGCTTACGTGAAGCAGACAGTGGGAGATAAGCTGGATACGAGATCCATCTTATGCTACTTCATTGGGTATCCAAAGAATTCCATTGGATACTACTTCTACTATCCCAGCAAAACAAAAGTGTTTGTTTCTAGGAATGCCACATTTATGGAAAGGGAATTTCTACTTGATATAAAGGGCAAAATAGTAGAACTCGAAGAGGTTCAAGATCCAATCGAAGTACCAGGTGAGTCTCCTGCACCTACAGAGCCAATACCAGAAATGGTCGCACCTAGGAGATCCGAAAGGATTCCTAGGGCTCCTGAGAGATATCGTTTTCTCCTTGAAGATGATCAAGGTGATCAAGTTGTTGGATCTGATCCAAGAACTTTCAAGGAGGAAATTTCCGATGCTGATTCTAATTTGTGGCTTGAAACAATGCAGTCTGAGTTTGACTCAATGCATGCTAACCAAGTTTGGACTCTTGTTAATCCTCCCGAAGGAATTGTTCCTATTGGGTGTAAATGGGTATACAAGAGGAAACTTGGGCCTGATGGTAAGGTAATGACCTACAAGGCACGACTGGTCGCGAAAGGTTACACACAAAGGAAAGGTGTTGACTATGATGAAACCTTCTCGCCAGTCGCAATGTTCAAGTCAATTAGAATCTTGTTAGCCATAGCCGCATGGTACGACTATGAGATATGGAAAATGGATGTGAAAACTGCGTTCCTTAATGGAAACATTAAGGAAGAGATCTATATGACGCAGCCTGAGGGTTTCACATCTGTTGGAAGCGAGCATAAGGTATGCAAGCTTCAGAGATCGATCTACGGTCTCCAACA
>KV008234.1:514813-585212 GCA_001598015.1 Dorcoceras hygrometricum
CAATTTTTGTTCTTCCGCTGCCTCGCCGGGAGGCGTGATCCGGATCCGCCGCGGCTACCCAACAGTTTGTGATAGTATTCATAGACAATATCTGTTGGGGATCCGGATCCGCCCCCCGGCTAGGCAGCGGAAGAACAAGAAACAGGTGCCGGGAGGCGATCAATACGAAAAATCAGACAATTCAATAATCGTCATACATAGGGCGTTTTAGCATGTTACCTCGCTGGCACTTGTGCCTGGCTCCAACCGTGATTACAATAATCCAATACACAGCGACTATTAGATGTGTTTCATGATAGCCGTCATACCCACTATCACATCTAACATACGCTTTAGTGTATTCTAGGTCTTTACTCAACACAATTGTAAATCATTACACACATAATGAAAGTAAAGAATGCCATATAAGAAAATGCGAATATCACGAACTCGGGCGGCCTTATCCTCATTTTGACGGCCCAATCGACTAGGAACATGTTCAGAATACACAGCGACTATTAGATGTGTTTCATGATAGCCGTCATACCCACTATCACATCTAACATACGCTTTAGTGTATTCTAGGTCTTTACTCAACACAATTGTAAATCATTACACACATAATGAAAGTAAAGAATGCCATATAAGAAAATGCGAATATCATATATAAAGATTGTTTGTACAAGAGTCTATAAAACCCACACGCCACAAGTTGGCTAGTTGGGCATCTACTCTAACAATATCCTTGTTTACTCTGGGAACAGAGAATAGCACTCCCATCAGCATAGGACAGTGTTGCAACTCTTGCAGGACAAGCGACTCTTTGCTAAGTTCAACAAATGTGAGTTTTGGCTAGAGAAGGTTTCTTTCATTGGTCATGTGATTTCCAGAGATGGCCTAGAAGTGAACCCAGAGAAGGTAGAAGAAGTTCCGGATTGGCTTGTGCCTAAGATTGCGACTGAGATTCGTAGATTCTTAGGTCTTTCGGGTTAACATAGGCGATTCATCAAGGGATTTTCCAAGAAAGCAGTCCCGTTGACAGCCTTAACCAAGAAAAGTGTCAGGTATGATTGGACACAAGAGTGCCAGGAGAGTTTTGATAAGCTGAAGCAAGCTTTGGTAAAGGCCCCTGTGTTATCCATTCCCTCTGGACAAGGTAACTATGTTCTCTTCACTGATGCATCTAAGCTGGCGATGGGTGCTATGCTAATGCAAGATCATCGGGTGATTGCCGACGCTTCCAGGCAACTGAAGACTCACGAGAAGAACTACCCAACGCACGATCTGGAACTAGCAGTGGTAGTTTTCACAATAAATATCTGGAGAAACTATCTGTATGGAGAGAAATGTGAGATCGTTATCGATCACAGGAGCCTCAAATACTTCTTCACACAGAAAGAGTTGAACATGAGCCATCAGAGATGGCTCGAGCTGGTGAAGGATTATGACTTCACCAATAGTTACCATCCTGGTAAATCTAATGTGGTAGTGAATGCATTTAGCAGAAAGTCAGTGGTTTTAGCTTAGGTTTCGATTCAGAGACCTTTGGCTATGGAAGTTGAGAAGTTTGATTTGGAACTGATTACCAGAGATTGCACTGCTAAGCTAGCTGTTCTCACTATTCAGTCCACGTTGAAAGATAAGATCAGAGAGGGTCAGAGGAAAGACGCACAGTTGTTGAAGTGGAAACAACAAGATGATGAGAAGGGTGGAAATCTCTACACGACAGAAGATGGTATTGTGCGATACAAAGGCGGGATGTGGGTTCCACGGAGATACACTACGAGATGATATCATGACAAAGGCTCACACCACCCCATAGTCAGTTCACCATGGGATCACAAAGATGTATAAGGACTTGAAAACATTATACTGGTGTCCCGAAATGAATAGAGATATCCCCAGATTTGTCGATGAGTTCCTAACCTGTCAGCAAGTTAAATCATAACATCAACTACCATCTCGGATGCTGAGACCTCTTCCGATACCGTAATGGAAATGGGAAAACATTGCGATGGACTTTATTGTAGTTCTGCTCAGAACTCCTCACGGATTCAACGCTATTTCTGTCATATTTAGTCGTTCAACGAAGTCAGCTCACTTCCTACAAGTGAAGACCACCTACGATCTGGATAGATATGCTGAGCTGTATGTCAAGGAGATAGTAAGGCTTCACGGGATTCCAGTTTCCATTGTGTTAGATTGGGACCCAAGGTTAACCTCTGTGTTTTGGAAGAGATTGCATCGAGCCATGGGAACCAAACTGGCCTTCCGCACGGTGTACCATTCCCAAACTGATGGCCAATATGTGAGGGTAATCCAAACGCTTGAGGACTTGCTCCGTGCGTGCACAACAGATTTTGCTGAAAGATGAGATTTAATGCTTCCTTTGATAAAATTCACTTACAACAACAATTACCAAGCTTCGATTAATATGGCCCTTATGAATCTCTATATAGTAGAAAGTGCAGGTCCCATATTCACTGGGATGATGTAGGTGAGAGAGATGATCTGGGTCTAGATATAGTTCAGCGGACAGCTGAAGCACTCAGAAAGATTTGGGATTGAATGAGGACGTCTCAAAGTAGACAAAAGAGATTTGATGATAATCGTCGTCGTGAGCTAAGTTTTGAAGTAGGAGACCATGCTTTTCTCAAGGTGGCACCCATGAAAGGGTGATGAGTTTTGAAGAAAAGGTAAGATGAGTCCCAGATATTCGGCCCCTTCGAGATCTTTGATAGGGTGGGGACATTAGCTTACAGATTGGCTCTACCTCCGTAGTTATCTGCAGTACACAATGTATTTCACGTATCAGCCCTTAGGCTATGTTCCAAGCCCCTCACACGTATTGAGATACGAACCCATTTACTTGTGCCTGATTTGAGTTACAAAGAAAATTCAGTGAGAATTTTTCTTTGGGAAGCCAGGAGACTGAGGAACCGATGCATTTCTATGGTCAAGGTTCAATGGGCGAATCACTCAGAGCTAGAAGCAACTCGGGAGACTGAAGCAGACATGAGTAGTCGTTACCCCATGATGTTTAGGTGAGTTAAATTTCGAGGACGAAATTTTATTTAAGGGGGTAGATTTGTAACGACCGAAAAATCCATAAATCCACGAGTTATTTATTTTATTTTAAAAGGGATTGAAATGCTATTTTTCTATCTGTTTAATATTGTATTTTTTGCCTGAGATGAGTTCTTCAGGTCTTTTTAACCCGGGCGGTTCGCGAGCGATTCCAGCTAGAGTAAACCCGAGCATGGTTCAGCTATAAAAAAATAAAAATTAAAATATATTGTCTTTTAAATTATTATCGTAAGAATTCCTTTAACACCTTTTCAAATGCAATTAATATTGTTAGCACCGAAATCTATTCCGCGTGAATGATTACTGTGGGCGTGCTACAGACAACACTGCTTTGCTTAATTGCTTCTCTAAGGCGTTGGTTGTGCATCCTCTAAACCACGAACAAGAAAAAAAATTTATTCAGAATAAGCTTTCCGATCGTGCTCGTGGGATATTCAAGCCGGAGCTTTTCTCTACAACCCGCTACTCAGCTAAGGCAAGTAAACTTTGTTTCTTGCTGCTTCTGTGAAAGCATATTATTGTTAGCCTTTCTTTGCGTGCTTTTTACTTTCTGTTTGCATCTATTTCGGAGTTTTGAGTAATGTTTAAGGTTTTCAATTAATATTAGGATATGTACACCTTGAGCAGTTCTGTATACAATTTTAATGTTCCTAAATGTTTTACAGTGGAGTTTCTATGACAGTTGGAGCTGTTGTCTTGTTTAAAAAATTTTGGGTCGTACATATGTCACTTCAGAGTAGAGTTCTCTGTGAAGATAATAGGTTGTAATGTATGGTTAGGGATGATGTTCTGAGCTGACAGGCGGAGCTGGTCTGGTTAGAGTTCCGTTTTGGTATCTGATAAGCTTAGCTATTTGGTTCGGACTTCTCCAAGCTGTTTTCAATACTAGCATAGGATAGCTAAGGATGAGGTTTTGAGCTTATAGCCA
Source organism: Dorcoceras hygrometricum (assembly GCA_001598015.1). Taxonomy (NCBI): domain Eukaryota; kingdom Viridiplantae; phylum Streptophyta; class Magnoliopsida; order Lamiales; family Gesneriaceae; genus Dorcoceras; species Dorcoceras hygrometricum. The sequence continues at coordinate 518,808 of KV008234.1, forward strand.
AGCTGGTCTTACTGGAACACTCCTCCGATCTGATAAGCTTAGCTAATCGGTTCGAAATTCTCCAAGCTGTTTCACTGGATAGCAAAGGACGAGGTTCCGATCAGATAGTCAAATCTGGTCTAGTTAGAACTCTGTTCTAGCCTGATAAATTTAACTGGTCTATTCGAACTTCTCCCGAGATGGTTTCTTATTCAGACCGCTCCCATGCTGGTTTCCTTGTTCAGACCGCTTCCGAGCTGGTTCCTTGTTCAGATCGCTTCCAAGCTAGTCCCTTGTTCAGCCCACTTTCGAGTTGGTTTCCTTGTCCAGTCAGCTCGCGATCTGGTTTCCCTACCCTAAGCTGAGTTGACTGGGTTGACTTTCATAATTTAGCCTGATTATTCTAAGGTGTGTTGATCTTACCCCAATCTGAGTTGACCAACCACTCATAAGTTGTTTTCTTCACCCAGAGCTATTTTACACCCGTAAGTTGTTTCTTCACCCAGAGATATTTTACACCTGTAAGCTGTTTTCTTCACCCAGAGCTGTTTTACACACATAAGTTTTTTCTTCACCCAGAGCTGTATTACACTCGTAAGCTGTTTTGTTCTCCAAGCTGTTTTTACGCTCATAACATGTGTTGCTCACTCAGAGCTCTATTTACACCCGCACTGACCACACATCTGTTGGCGCAGCGGCGGATCCGGATCCCGCTCCCGGGGCACAGCGGAGGATTTCAAAATTTTGTACCGGGAACGGTCAATACATAACAATAATAACAAATAAACATCCATAGGGTGTTTAGATTTGGTACCTTGCTGGCCTCTAGGCGCCTGGCTCCGACCAATTTCACGAGGAAATTGGCACTTCAACGGTTGGAGGTTGTCGTTCTCCGAATCCGGTCCACGACTAAAATCTTCATCAGTCTGCACTAGAAAACGTGACGAATCTTTCACGGACGGAATCTCCTCGTCGAGACGGTCGGAACAAGTCCGACGGCGACGACAACGGACGGCGCACGGCTGTGGCGCGTCTGAGACATTTTACATTATATGTTTACTTCTTATCGTTAATTACTATGTTATGTTTGTGTGGAACTTTGATATTACCAGATTTACCTGCTGAGCCCCTAGGCTCACTAGCTTTCATGGTTGCAGGTGAGGAGTCTTGAAAGTCGAACGGCACTAGCTGGAACAGATTGGGGAGGTGTGTTTATCAAAGACCATCATTTCTATGTTGCTACAGGCCTCATCGTTTGTGAATAGATTTTTATCAGACTATATCATTTCGAAGGGTTTCCAAACTGATTTCCATCTAATTGTATTGACAGATTTTTTATGTTAGTATTTGTAATCCAATCTTATTCCCTCTAAGCTGATACAGCCCGCGAGATGTTTTGTGTCAAATGTTTACATTATCACTATTACTGTTTTACCAACCCGGGTGTGATAAGTTCTCGCATTGTGATTCCTAAGCTCTTTGGCTAAGACTCGCGGGATTTTCCTTTATCGCACTATTACCCCGACTCGTATTTCTTCCTTGTAATCTTCTAAAATTTTGAAAAACAATTTGCACGCTTTCCCTTGGATTATTGAGATTATATGTAAATCAGCGAACTATGCCTCCACAGCAATGGTCAACTCAGCTGACATTGATTAGATCAGCACGCGTCAAAATATCAGCTCACGTGATCCCTACTAAATGATCAACTCTCTAAGTTGATCGTACACACACAACTCACCAGTACACCTAGATAGACTTCAATTCACTCGCCATATCAGCTCAGCACAAGAACCTGATTACTTGTGCCTAAGATTATCTACTCAAATTACGATCTTTCCCCTAAATAAACCTCGATTAATCATAGTCCTCACATTACTCCCCCTTTAAAAAAGGGTTTCATCATCGAAATCGAACACAATGTAGACACATAAGATAATACACTGAGTGAAAGACTGAAGTAAAAACTAATTTCAGTGAAACAACTCTGGAAATCTCTATCTTATATACTCTTCTGGCTCCTGTGTTGCTTCTTCAACTCCGTGTCAGCTCCACTGCACTTTGACTAACTAGATGGGATTATGTCTAGTTGCTTCTCTTTGTGATCAAGAATCTGTACCGGATGTTCGAAGTAACTCAAAGTCTCATCCAGTTCTGCCTTGTCTGGTTGAAGAACGTCAGATGGATCTGGCTGATATTTTCGCAACATAGAGACATGAAAGACATCATGAATACCAGAAAGAGCTGGGGGAAGGGCAAGTCGATAAGCAAGATCGGTGACTTTATCGAGAATGTCATATGGTCCAATGAATCTCGATGATAACTTTACTTTCTTTCCAAATCTGATAGTGCCTTTTAATGGAGATATATTCAGGAATACACTGTCTTCCTATTCAAAATACAATGGTCTACGTATGATATTCGCATATTTGGCATGTTGGTCTTGAGCTATCTTCATTCTCATCTGAATGATCTTCACTTTCTCAACCATCTCTCTGATCATATCTGGCCCTACCTCTGGTGGTTATGAGATATCATCCCAATATAATGGAGATCTTCATTTATTTTCATATAATGCTTCAAAATGAGCCACCGAAACTCATCTGATATATGTTGTTATAAGAAAATTCCAGAATTCATTGCCACTTAGTGCCAAAATATAGCACTACGCTCGTAACATATCCTCTAAAGTCTGGATAGTCTGTTCTGACTATCCGTCAGTTTTAGGATGGTATGTTGTACTCAGATGTAATCGAGTACCAAGAGCTTCCTGAAGACTACTCCCAAAGTGCGGAGTAAATCGAGGATCTCGATCTGAAACGATAGATTGAGGCACACCATGCAATCTAACCACATCTCTAATATAAATCTCAGCCATCTGATCATGTCTGTATGTAACGCCCAGAAAATCAAGAAATCCATGAATTTTGTTTGAAGGGATTAAATTGATATTTTTTTCTTTTAATATTGAAGTTTTCGACTAAGCTGAGTTATTCGGTTCTCTTTAACCCGGATGGTTCACGAGCGGTTCCAGCTAGAGTAAACCCGAGCATGGTTCAACTTTTAAAAAATATAATAAAAAATAAAAATGTATTTTCTTTTAAATGATTACCGTAAGCTCTCCTTTAACACTTTTTCAAGCACAATTAATACTGTTAGCGAGAAAGCTCTTTCACGTGAATGATTACTGTGGGCGTGCTACAGACAATGCCGCTTTGCTTAATTTCTTCTCTAAGGTGTTGGTTGTGAATTCTCTAAACCACAAATCAAGCAAATTATCTTCTCCAGTGTAAGCTTTTCCATCGTGCTCATGGGATATTCAAGTCGTAGTTGTTCTCTGCAACCCGTTGAAAGCATATTATTGTTTGCTTTATCTACATTCTTTTTACTTTCTGTTTGCATCTGTTTCATAGTTCTGAGTAATTTTTAAGGTTTTCAAACAATTTTAGGATATGTACACCTTCTGCGATTTCAAAAATGGCTTCAAAGTTTCCTAAATGTTTTACAGTGGAATTTCTGCGATAGTTGAAGCTGTTGTCTTTTTTAAAATTTTCTGGTTTGTACGTACATAGTTTCAGAATAGGGTTCTCTGTGCAGAAATTAAGTTGTGATAGATTTTTATGGGAGAAGTTCAGAGCTGACAGACGGAGCTGGTCTAGCTAGAGCGTTGTTCTGGTATCAAATAAGCTTAGCTAATCAGTTCAAACTTCTCTCAAACTGTCTTCAGCACTGGTGCTGGATAGCTAAGGATGAGGTTCTGAGCTGATATTCAAGCTGGTCTAATTGGAACGCTGCTCCGATCTGATAAGCTTGGCTAATCAGTTCGAGTTTCTCCAAGCTGTTTCCTGGATAGCTAATGATGAGGTTCTGAGAAAATAGGAAAATCCGGTCTAGTTAGAACTCTGTTCTGGCCTGATAAGCTTAGCTGGTGTATTCGAACTTCTCCGAGCTAGTTCCTGGTTCCTTACTCAGAACGCTCCCGTGCTGGTTTCCTTATTCAGCCAGCTCCCGAGCTGGTTCCCTTGTTCATGCAGCTACCGAGCTGATTTCATTGTCTAGCCCACTCGTGATCTGGTTTCCTTATCCTGTCCATTAGCGATCTGGTTTCTTTATCCGGTCCACTCGCGAAATGTTTTCCTTATCCTGTCCGCTCGCGATCTGGTTTCCTTATCCGGTACGCTCGTGATCTGTTTTTCCCTCCGAGCTACTCTAAGCTCGCGATCCGGTCTATTAACCCTAAGCTGAGTTGACCAACCACCCGTAAGCTGTTTTCTTCACCCATAGATATTCTACAGCCGCATGCTATTTTCTTCACCAAAAGCTGTTCTACAGCCGTAAGCTGATTTCTTCACCCTGAGCTGTTTTACACCCGTAAGCTATTTTCTTCACCCAGAGTTGTTTTATACCGGTACATTGTTTTCTTCTATGAGCTATTTTATGATCGTAATCTGTTTTTCGTCTCTAAGTTGTTTTTACGTCCGCGATCTATTTTCTATCCTGAGCTGATTTCAGTAAATCTTCAGTTGTGATACGTCTTACACCCAGAAAACTTTTCAAATGATAAAAAAGTTTTTATTAAGAAACGACCGCTTGTGCACGATCTGTTAGCTATGTTTTACTGTTATATGGAAAGGTTACGAAGGAGAAAAGGCAGAAGTTTACCTGCCATATTACGTAAGGTTTTAAAGAAATGATTTCAAAGTTTCATTACTTGTGGAAAAGTTAACAGACGGTCTGCATAGTAAGGGTGAGGACGCTGGCTGACGAACCACCCGAGGGGGAAGAGGAGGTAGCTGTTCGATCCCATTCTCCCCTTTGCAAAGGGTTGTTAAGACCCTTCAATCAGGATGGACCAGTATTACGGGTTGAGGACGTATACACCTTCACATAGTACAGTTTGGGATGTATTTCCCCATAGGCCTGATATCAGATGAGCTTGATCAAGCGACCAGACCTAAGGAGAGCTTCTATGCCACATCTCATATAGAAAAGTTTAATGGGTTATTTAATAACCGCAGATTTAAGACGATTTACATTATATGTTTAATTCCTTTATATAATTTGTTATGTTTTTGTGAAGCTTCGTTATTATCAGATTTAGCTACTGAGTCCCTAGGCTCGCTATATTTCATGGTTGCAGGAGTCTTGGAAGCTGGACGACGCGAGCTGGAACAGATTGGGGAGGTGTGTTTATCGAAGACCAACGTTTTCATGCTGCTACAGGTCTCATATTTTGTGAGCAGATTTGTATCAGAGTATTTTATTTCGAAGTGATTCCAAAACTGATTTACATCTATTTGTGTTATTTATGTTGGCATTCGTAATCCGATATTATTCCCTCTAAGCTGATACAGCCGCGAGCTGTTGGTGTCAAATGTGTACATTATTACAAATACTATTCTTCACCCCGGGTGAGATCGGTTCACGTAAATGTCACCAGTTCTCGCTTGTGATTCCAAAACTATTTGGCTAAGCGTGAGCTGAATTGTCCTTTATCGCACTATTACCCCGAATCATATTTCTTCCTAGTATTCTTCTAAATTATTTTTTGAAAAAATAGTTGCACGCTTTCCCTTGGATTATTGAGATTATATTGTAAATCGGTGGACTAGGATGCCACAAGTTGGTAACAAAGCATGGTCCTTTAGATAAACACTTACCTCCAGTCTAAGACAGTTCTTTGCTTTCGTCAGTTTGTAAGTTTTTTTTTAGTAATGTATGTTTTATTCTTGTTGGTCACGTGGTGGATTTGGGTATAGTTACAGATTATGTCTGGAAGAGGTAGAGGTAGAAGATCCCCTTGTCAGGAGACGCCAACCCGGACGTCAACAGTCGTGTCCTAGCTGGGATGTCTCAGCTGCTGGAACGTTTAGTAGGACACTCTAGCCAGGGGAGTGGCCAATCAACCAATAGGATGCCTAGAACTGAAGACACTCAATAGCAGTTTAGACATCAACGGCCCCAAGAGTTCACGGGTACAATTCATGGCTGAAAGTTGGATCAAGTCCTTGGAAGTCATATTTGACTATCTGCACCTGGCGGATCAAGATAAGCTCAGATGTGCCATTTTCATGCTTCGTGGGGACGCCATGATATGGTGGGAGGGATCAAAACTGCCTGTGGACTTTGACACCCTCTCGTGGGAGGAGTTCAAGAGGATATTCTATTACCAGTACTTTCACTTCCGATGCGCGAGCTGAGTTGAAAAGAGAGTTTCTAACTCTGAAGCAAGGGAGTATGTCTCTGCAGGATTACATCCGCAAGTTCAAAAAGGGTTGTTATTTTGTTCCCTCGATCGATGGGGATGCTGAGGAAAAACTTCGTCACTTCATTGATGGCCGGCAACCAACGCTCAAGGATGACGTGAGGCTAGTCGGGCCTATAGACTACAAGGCAGCAGTTGATAAGGCTCTTCGATCCGAACAGGACTGGAAGGAAATTGAAGAGGAGTGCCAGCAAAAACCCAGGCCTTCCAGTTTAGAGAGCAGTGGTCATCTAAGTTTCAAAAGACCAAGCCACAGAGGCCCCAGGTATCAGGCTCGGTGCTTAAAACAGAGATAAAACACATAAAACACGGAGCTTAAAAGTGGCTAAAAAATCTTATTTTTGGCCTAACTTAAAATGCATCATTCAAAATAGGCGTATATTTAAAATACGACTTTCAATCAAAACCCACAGCTACGAACGCCAATCTCATCAATTAAATACATGCATACAGCTCAATCAAGTCAATACACAAACAATTACATAGGGAATCCCCTGGCAATGACTCGATATAACATATATATACGTAACTGGGAACTCACGCCTAGGGCCGCACCAATTGAACTACCTGAAAAAGGCCTTCCATGGCCAACACACGGCCAAAGCGTCCCCATGGGACATATAGCACGGAACGCTTCCACTAACAGCTTGAGCACACCAACAGATCACGCCCGCTACAGCTCACAGCTCACAGCTCACAGCTTAGCTCACGTCTACGCAGGTTTAGCCCCAGAAGATCAGAAGAGTTATGCCAAGTCCTACCCGAACTGATATTCCAAAACAGTTCTTAATGTACACAGTGGCACCAGATCATGGCCGTAGACCAGATTACGCTTTGACCAGCTCACGTACACCCAGATCTTGTCTAATCTGGAAACCATAAACTGTACCGGTCTAACTAAACCATGAACCTAACCGGATCACTACAACACTACTACCAGCTTGCGCCTGAGCTGGTATCACTATACAACACAGCATAACCCTCGGGATGGAATCCTCCAGCTCAGGGCACTCAGAATATCTCCAAGCTGGGTACAACAGAGCATCCAATCCTCTACACCGTGATATCCAATTGCTCATCTCAAAGCCGGTTTCCCCAAACTAGCTCGCGGCCAACCAGCTTAGCACCTTGATGGTACAGTCCAGCTCAGGATCAGTTCTTCAACGTAGTTGTAATCCAACTCCTAAAACTTGTTCTCCTTCAGCAGAAATGTCCAATCTGGTCACTGCAACATTGTTAATTCCAAATCAAATTACAATTGGACAGCTTGATCTACTCCAAATGAACCAGTTCAGCTCCGAGCTGGTACATCCCAATGATATATCTTAACTCTAAATCTCATCTGGACTGATCATCACAACAGATTACGCCACACACAACAGCAGCAGATCATCTCATGTGCCCGACACGGGTAGCCCAGCACAGTGCATAACAACCAGCTAGCATCCGAGCAGGTCTAGCTTGCATACTATCCAGCACGCTCCTAAGATGGATCTCTCATGATAATGTACCAGTGATTCCGAGCTGGTATAACTCCTTAGCAGCCACCAAAGAGCTTGCTCCTCAAACAATTTGTACAGCACACTCAACCAGCTCGCACCCGTGCTGGACTAGCTTACCCGAAGAAATTTTCTCTACCAGATCAGCACTAGGACTAGATTGCATCTCCGATATTATCACTAAACATCAGAACTTACACCGGTGCTGATCTAAACTGAAATCCGAAAAAGCTTCTTCTATCAGCTTAGCACCAACCATAGAACCAGCTTGTGTCTGAGCCGTTCCCTCTTAACAGATGCTCCCTAAGCTGATCTATACCGATTAGTTAGCCACTAATCCGGGAGGATTAGATTGTTAATTATCTCGACTAATTACAGTCCTCACAACTCTCCCCACCTTAAGAGATTTCGTTCTCGAAATCAAAAGCAACAGTATGTCAAAACCAGAACAGGACAAAGCATGGAATCCAAAAACAACCATCAACCCACCGGGAAGAACTTAGTGCTCACAATAGTGTGAGGCTACACTTGCCATCTCTAGGCTGCTACTGCTCAGGAAACCCCTTCACAATAGAGATTCCTCCACAGCACCAAACACGCAAGGTGTGATCTTATCCTTCCTTCACCGTAGTTCCACAGTTCATAAATAATGTATCGCCCACTTGGGTTGTATTTGTTTATCTCGAATAAGGCGGAAGTCGCAACATTGTAAACCTCGATGCCGAAATTTTCTTTAAGATCCACTAGCTTCAACTTCTTGTCCAGAGATATCACTGGACAATCATAGCATCTTAGGGTCTAGTCCAGCTCACTTCATCAGTCCCTCAATACAAAGGGAGGATCTGGCTCACGTTTCCTCGGCTGGAACACATGATCTTAATCATGTAACAAACAACAACATAGCCGGTATCCGCAAACAGCATACCACAGATCCAACCTGTTCGAACACACTCGCACTGACTGATGAGTTTCAGAGCTAACGTACCCTACACTCTGAAGCTCGAAACCAGCTGGAATGAGAAACTCGCCAAAAGCACACGGTCTGCAAGTACAAACTCCAAAGATCCATACCTTATAGACACAAACTGGCTTGGCTATCAAACTCAACCTTCGTTCTGGATCAAATCAGATCCTCTTGGTCCTTCACCTGCTGCACAGAATCAGGTGAAGACCGTAGGTTTTCCTCAAATCTTCCAGTTGGTAAGACGAATCTGCACTTCCTTCCTTTCAAAACCTTGAAGGATGTCACCCCCATCACTAGAGTTAAAACAGCGCGCAAAACTCTACCAAAGAAAGGAATTTCTGTCAACCACCTGCGAAAATATTCGCTACAACTCGCAGCGGGCCTTCCAAAATCTGCATAGTCAGCTCGGATTGGCCATCTGGTTGGGAAGGTAAGCTGCTATCCTATCCAATCGAGACTCCAAAGCTGCCTACAAGTTCTTCCAGCCTCAGAAATGTTCCAAGACTTTCTGCTGGTCTCTTGTCAACACTAGCACTCCATGAAATCTCGCCACTGGGTTGACGTACCATCTCGTCATCTTCCTCAAGAGAAACCTGCCTCACCATAGGAAATAGTAGTTAAGCCTTATCTAAGTTGCTTCAGCACAGCTTAGCTTACTCAACTACACAATCAACTCGGACTGGCATAGGCAAAAATCAGCAAGGACTCCACGCTGATACTCGGTTCGCAACGTCCAGATTGTCTCAAAGCGGAAGACTATCTCTCTATCTGCACCACATCCAGGAACCACGTCCGGAAAAATGCTGAGGGCTGTTACACTTCAGGGATTCCATCCATAACTTCTCCTCAATCCAACCAAACACTCCAGCACTATCACACGGGACAACCCAACTCACACCAGCAGGAGTATTAACAGAATCTACACCACACAAAACAAGGTGGGGTTCAAATCAACCCACACTCAAACACACAGAGCAGAAACACATTTGAGTGATGTTCTCGTGTCACAAAAAACTCACGCAAGATAAACAAAACAAAGAAAGTACCTTCCATCACTCCTCTGGCAAATCGTCCACCTGCTCTCCCGAGGCTGATAGTGAAAGTGACCCTGCTACGACAGATCAGAATGCTATCCTCCAGCAGAATACATATCCTTGGAAAATGTCCGATCTTTCCACATGCATTGCAAGTGCCTCGTACTCCAATACATCGGGAAGCCTTATGCTTTCCTACACACTGAACATAGAACCCTGACTTCGAACTTGCTTCACTAGAAATGCCCAAACCAGACGAACTCGAACCTATCCTCTTGAACTGCTTTCCTCTCGGTCTAAACCTCTGATGGTTCGAGGACTGTGGTGCCACAGAAGGTTGGGAATAAGTCATCTCAGAAGGCACAGGGAATACAGTCTGTCCAACAGTCGGTCGAACCCGAGCTAGACTATTCAATAGGCTCTCCTCGATCTCAATCGCTCGGCCCACAACATCCGCATAGGTGGAAGTGGAGTCAGCTATTACCTGAGGGTAATGGTCCTCTCTCAAACCTTTTAGAAACCTGTTCCACTTTGCTCTATATCGACCGGCAACGTGGGGAACATAGTTCAGAAGAAAAGAAAACCGTCCAGCGTACTCGGCTACCTTCAGGTTCCCATGTACCAATTTGTAGAAATCCCGCTCCTTGGGGTTATAGAATATCTCTGGGATGTTCTCCTGACGGAAAGCAGCACGAAAACTCTCCTACGAGATCACCTTACCCATCTTTAACATTGCTATTGAATCACCCATCCACCAGGGCTGCGCCTTCTCCCTCTAATGGAACGTCGCCAAACTTAGTCTCGTCTCATCCTCAAACTGCACACGGTCAAAGAAACCCACTATGCGATCAAGCCATCGCTCGGCTGCACGACCACCTCCGACGCCACTGAAGGTAGGAGGATTCATCCGTTCGAACTCAGTCGGAACCAACTCCAAATTATCTAGTCGTCAAGTTAAATGCTCCACCACAGCCTTAGTCAGTCACTCATGACGACACAAAGGGACTCTCGTATTGCCAATATCCTCCTCCCTAACCGAAACTCTCGACTCATCTAAAACCTGCCTACCAGCTCTACCTCTACCTCTCATCGGCGGCTTCTAAGAGGCAATCAAAGGTAAGCATAGAAAAAGCAGGTAATCATGAAGTCAAGCACATACAAGAGGACAAACAATGTGCCTAGACTCGAATGTGATATAAAAGAAACAACCCTAGTTTAAGCTCTGATAGCAAAATTTCATGCCCGGTGCTCTAAAATAGAGATAAAACACATAAAGCATAAAAGTGGCTAAAACTTTTTATTTTCGACCTGACTTAAAATGCATCATTCAAAATAGGCGAATACTTAAAATACGCCTTTCAACCAAAAGCCACAGCAAAGAACACCAATCTCATCAATTAAACACATTCATACAACTCAATCAAGTCAATACACAAACAACTACATAGGGCATCCCCTGGCAGTGACGCGATATAATATATATATACGTAACTGGGAACTCATGCTTGGGGCTGCACCAGCTAAACTACTTGAAAAAGGTCTTCTCAACACACGGTCAAAGCATCCCCAAGGAAAAAAGGAACGAGGTCAAACCTCAGTACGAAGAGCAACACAACATACAGCTAACAAATAAAGCATGAAACGTAAATGCCGTTCAATGCATGTAGAATACCAAGAAACATCGGAGCTCAAGAACTTACTCAACAGCTGGAGGTACGAACTCAACAGCTGGAGACATGACTCACAGACATAAATCGACAGCTGGAGGTACGAAACCCATAGAAAGCACTCAACAGGTGAAGATCAGAACAAGAGTGTTCACCGAACTTGTGAGAGAATGGGAATTACCCGGCTGCTCAATCACACACGGTACTAGAAGCAATACCGAACATAAATGGCCGGAACAGATGCGAGAGAATGGGAGCTACCCAGCCGCTCAATCACATACAATACCAGCAGCAAGCTAGAACAGAAAGGTCATATGGCATGTGAGAGAATGGGAGCTACCCAGTCGCTCAATCACACGCATCCTGGTACTCACAGATCAACGACAAAAAGGGGCCAACAAAGGATGAGCTCAATAATAGCAAACCAATAGTCCTGGTACTCACAGATCAACGACAAAAAGGGGCCAACAAAGGATGAGCTCAATAATAGAAAACCACTAGCAAGGAATAACAAAGAAGGAGCTCACAACGGTCAAGGAAGGAAACTCAATATGCCATGCGTGTATGCGATGCTAACCAACAGATACAGCATACAATCGCCATAAGGAAAACTGCGCGGTAAAACAGGAATAGCATGCCACATACCGCTGAATAGCATAAGCAAAACAGTTGTAGAAACAACAAGCATGCAGGAACAGAATAGCACAACTCAGGCACAATCATGCGATAAAATGCTTATCACTCAGCTCACGGCCACATGCATGACAACATACACAAAATCCAACAGCGCGGTTACACAGCCAACACACAGAATATATACTGCAGCTTAACGAGTATACAGCTCAGTCAACAACAGGCCTAGCATGGTTTCAGCATATTCCGTAAAACAACACACGCATAACAAGACTACGGGCACAACCCACACAGCCACAACATGTTCAAATTCTTACCCCAAAGCAGTAAATACAAGCTCAGATTCGTACCTGCTCAGCTCTAACCAAAATACCTCACCAAATCTCACTGCAGAACTGCACCAACACTAGCCCAGTGCCGAACAGTTTGCGCACGCTCTATCACTGTTATTCAGGAGCAACCAAAGCGCTAACAGCTCGCAGAGATCTACAAAGGATCTTATAGCACTCAGCAACAATTCATGAGTACCAGCCCGGATGAACAGCGCAACTGGGAGAAACAATGAACAAAGCGCACTCTACCACTTCGCGCTTCCTTCTCCGACCATCTCCGGCCACAATATCGGTAGGGTACTGATGGGTTTGGCAAGGGGTTTCCAAAAGGTTCCCCTCTTGACTACAAATGGTCGGCCGAACTCCGGCGATCGGGAAAAGAAGGTTACGAATGAACAGTACCCACAAGGGTTTCGGAAGAGGTAGCTTCTCGAACACTCAGGAGGATAAGATATTTGTGGTCTAAAAACTAAGTCTCGATCAACGGGTTCAATTTATACTACTAACTCCAGAACTGATCAACAGTTCCTGTACCCAGCTTAGAGCTCCACTACTCCAGCTTAGGCATACACGCATAACAGATCACGCGTCAACACAAATCAGATCACAACCAACTGCCCGCGCAACACCCATCTTAGCTCAGAACCACAAGACCAAATCTCGTTTCCAGCACAGGGATTTCATCTACCCAGATCATGGACCAACCAGTTAACACACAACTCAGGTCAGTTCTGGCATACATAGATCACACGACCATGGCAGATTACGCTCTCACAGTAGCACATGATCTTAGTAGATTACACCTTCACAGCTCAGGTCATATTATGCACTCCGACCACCTCATAGCATCCAGCTTAGCTTACGGTCTCTAGAACAGTACGCATTATGAAACGAACTAAAACTCTAGAAAAAAAAATTTTTGAAATAAAATGCGGAATAAACATTTTTTAAATTATAACTCAAACATTAAAATCTTTTCTCACTATCACATTAAAACATAAATAAGTAAATATCTCAAAAATCACATCATTCTTTCTATCTGAAAATCAGAGTAAATAAATTGTTACGAAAATCTGAACATGTTTAATAAAATAACATAAAATCATCTGAGTGGTCACGGGGTAGCAGCTGCAGCGGGTGATCAGAGGTCCTCACCACCACTCGGAATAAAATCATCTGCAGTATCACCTGCACCATTTAAACCTAGTGAGCCTAAAGCCCCAACATGCTCTATATGATAATAACAAGTTACATATAATAAAACCACATACAAGCACATACATATCGTAAAATAGCTTTAAAACATGCATGCATAAACTATCGTAAATCATGGCGTCCAAACTATTCGTAACAGTACATGATATTATATTCATAACATAATGAGGCATGAACATATCATAACATAAAATACATGTGAGTCGTATCCATGATGTCTAGACCATTACATTAATGATTGATCAATCATAAAAACCAACGTACATCGCGATGCGGTTCACCCAACCTTACCCCGGGATCCCTCACACCTCTATGCTGCTACTTCATCATGCCGTGAATACATGAATCCATAAGCTCATTATAACATTAACAGAAATTCATCTGGCCCGGCATCCCGATTCCGCTCATCATTACTTGCCACAAACCACTTCAATCCCTCAAAAATATTTTCTTTCATTTCATTCCTTAACATTTCATAAAGATTTCATGATGCGTGTACGTCATAAAAAATGCAATTAAAAGGCTTAGCCCATCAATATATATTTAATTTTCTTTAAACAAATGCATAATCACATACGTAAAATACTACATATATAATTAAATATATATTTATGGGCTTTTACATTTTATAACCCGGTCAAGAACTGGTTCAAGTGACTGGCCTACTAACTCTAATTTAAAGCTTTGACCTGATCTTAAGAAGTAACTTAACCCAAAACTCATCTTGGAAGTTAGGAAAGGATCATATCTCACCAGGACACCTATGGCCGAAGGGCCGTGAGATCTGATCAGACAAGAGTGAGGTGCAATACCTCAGTGTTCATGAACATAATTGAGCACCGAGACCGGATCTGGATTGGCAATAAAATACCAAGCGGAAGATTCCAGAATTGAACCCTGATTTTATAAATCGTTTATAAATATTGTTCATGTGTGTACAGTAAATGCGGAATGCTGTAAATAAATATCTCAGCTGTTTGTTTCTGGAAGTTCGGATCTCAATATACTACGTCTCCCCTTCTTCCAAATCTGGAAGGCATCCACTAGAAGATTTGATCCGCAGACCCGGTCAGATTTGGGAATTATCCACTGCCCAAATCTGAACTACTAGAATCTACACCAGCGCTCAGCTGTGTTTAATCAATCACTTATTTTATGCCTCAGTGAGAAAGGTTACATACACAGCGTTTAACGTCTTCGTGCAAGACTCAGATTTGGTGTTTGGTTTGTGATTCACTCAACTATTATAATCATCTCTTTGTTATTATGTGAGTGAATCTCTGTATGTGTGATATTTACAGTATAAGCACAACTCTCGAATATAAAATCTCACACAACTAGGAAGTGCTTCTGGAAAGATAAATTCACCTCAGTAGTCGACTGTTACAATTAGCTCCTCAGATCTGATAGTCGAATGCTTTGCCTCTCTATTTTTCTTCCCATTTTTATTCTCTCTCAACACCCGCATCTCCGTTAGTATGTCTTGTATAAATAGCTTCCCACTTTAATATAGCCGTTGGACACACACTTTTATCCGTTGAAAAGCTTATGCAGCTTTATTGACTTTGTGTTTACCTTTAGCTCTTTTCAAGGCACATGGGTGGGTGTGATTATTTAAAGTTCTTTGTCTTCTTGTGAATTGATGTGACATACATCAGTTTGAATTTCCTTATTCAAACTGATTTGCCTGTCAGCTCCGTCCGCTTTGATCCTTCACATATGATACTGACATTTTCAAGTCTGTTCCTCCATATCTGATATGGAATCTGTTCAAGTCTGTTTGTATATTGGCTCAGATCTGATTCCTTTGTTCTGCACCAATGCTCCACGTAATTTAGCTCAGATCTGATTCCTTTGTTCTTCTTGTCTTTTCTCGCTCGCTTCCGTCCGGTTTGCTACAGTGTCAGATCTGGTCAGCTTTGATTGCTTATGTGCATTATTGAGATCTGGTCAGTGCTTTGCTGAACCAGCTTTGAATTTTTTGATATGCGCAGTTCTGAAATACTCGGATCTGAAGTCTTTTCGTTGGCTCTCTAGCTTTCGTATGGGATCTGTCTTGTTATATTTCCAGCTAAGTTCTGCACGCTTCGTAAAAACATTAGAAACATAACAACAAGTTTTCTGTAATTCAAAACTCAGATCTGGATCTGTTATCCAGATCCAACATTGGCCCCTTAAACTAAAAATTACATTTCAAAATTGTTAAAATTACTCGGTCCTATAATTTAGAAATCAGACACTAAAATTTGCTAAAACATCAAAAATAAACTTAAAATCATCATTTTAAACATTTTATGACATAAGGCTGCCCCTAGGACTAAAAAACCCTACTTACATTTTCTTCCCCGACGAGATGCATTTTGAGCGGCTAAACCGTAAAATTCATTAAAAATCCCTTTCCAAACCAAATCGCTCCCTGTTTGGACCCATGTGACTTTATTGTGATGGGCTAGCTCCTTGAACCAACCATAATTGACCAGGATTCCGGACACGATCAGCCTGACGTCTGCAAACCCACTTTCCGCGTGCAGAATGCAACTAGGACACGTGCTAGCCATAAAACTCATAACTAATTCATCCCTTGACCAAATCACTCCCCTTTTGGACCTGCGTGACCCTAACTGAATGATCTATCTCCTAAAATCAACCTTGACCACACAGACCACATAGAGAGACTTACCCAACCCCAACAACTCTTCTATCGCGCACAGATGACAAGCCAGGACACGTGCTGATCATAAAATTTGTGACTAATTCATTTCTTGACCAAATCACTCCATTGTTTGGACCCACGTGACCCTAACTCGATGGGATAAATATCGGTACCAACCAAACCCGACCATGAATCTCGACATGACCAACCCTCAGCCCTATGAACCGCCCATTATCAAAGCATCTCAAGAAAAGAATCAAGTACGTGTTAAAAATCGTGATACATTCATGGATCTCAAACTACAAGCGTAGATCTAATCATAACACATACAAATAATGCAACATCATTTAAAACAGTTTAATATGATTTAAATGGTGAGAAAAAGGAAGAATAGAGTGTGCCTTTTTGGAGAATTACGTAGACTACGCGTTACCGGGACGGAGGACAAGAGATTAGGACGAACAAACCTTACAATCACACCAAAATTGAAGAAACTCGAGCTAGAGGAGAGAGGTGGAGGCGTGAGGATGAGAGGGAGAGGGAGGCTAGGGTTTTAAAATAATTAGGGTTGTAAAATGAATGTGTACCAAAAGACCCCTCTCAATATTTTAAGTTAGGAAAATAAGAGTTTTCCATCAATAGCCGCCACTAATTAAAATGGTAATTAAAATTCAAAGTTTAGACTTTAAACCTCTAATTTTCATAACATAAAATCCTAAAATTTTTAAAATTTAGTAAAGTTCATTAAAATAGCCCGTATATGCGAAAAACGGGTTCCCCTTGACAAATATACATAAAAATATTATTTTTCGTAAATGCTGCTTAAAATAATAAAATTTTGCTCTTTAGAAATATGAGGACTTAAAGATTCAAATACACTTTCACTTTGGTCGTCCCTAGTCTCGTCCACGCATCCGGAACTCAAACAGGCTAATAAAATGACATGAACATCATAAGGCATAAAATCGTCACTTAATTACATTAAATGACACATAATTTTCCTAAAAACAATTTTCACCCTAGTCATGCACTAATTCTCACGTAATAAGGATTTCTGGGCGTTACACATTACCTAAGCCAGCACATACTTCAACAGCTCAGCTTACACATCAAAGCTGACAACAGCTTAGACATATAGCACGGAACGCTTCCACTAACAGCTTGTGCACACCAACAGATCACGCCCGCTACAGCTCACAGCTCACAGCTCACAGCTTAGCTCATGTCTACGCAGGTTTAGCCCCAGCAGATCAGAAGAGTTATGCCAAGTCCTACCCGAACTGATATTCCAAAACAGTTCACAATGTACACAGTGGCACCAGATCATGGCCGTAGACCAGATTACGCTTTGACCAGCTCACGTACACCCAGCTCTTGTCTAATCTGGAAACCATAAACTGTACCGGTCTAACTAAACCACGAACCTAACCGGATCACTACAACACTACTACCAGCTTGCGCCTGAGCTGGTATCACTATACAACACAGCATAACCCTCGGGATGGAATCCTCCAGCTCAGGGCACTCAGAATATCTCCAAGCTGGGTACAACAGAGCATCCAATCCTCTACACCGTGATATACAGTTGCTCATCTCAAAGCTGGTTTACCCAAACTAGCTCGCGGCCAACCAGCTTAGCACCCTGATGGCACAGTCCAGCTCAGGATCAGTTCTTCAACGTAGTTGTAATCCAACTCCTAAAACTTGTTCTCCTTCAGCAGAAATGTCCAATCTGGTCACTGCAACATTGTTAATTCCAAATCAAATTACAACTGGACAGCTTGATCTACTCCAAATGAACCAGTTCAGCTCCGAGATGGTACATCCTAATGGTATATCTTAACTCTAAATCTCATCTGGACTGATCATCACAACAGATTACGCCACACACAACAGCAGCAGATCATCTCATGTGCCCGACACGGGTAGCCCAGCACAATGCATAACAACCAGCTAGCATCCGAGCAGGTCTAGCTTGCGTACTATCCAGCACGCTCCTAAGCTGGATCTCTCACGCTAATGTACCAGTGATTCCGAGCTGGTATAACTCGAAATCAAAAGCAACAGTATGTCAAAACCAGAACAGGACAAAGCATGGAATCCAAAAACAACCATCAACCCACCGGGAAGAACTTAGTGCTCACAATAGTGTGAGGCTACACTTGCCATCTCTAGGCTGCTATTGCCAGAGATTCCTCCACTGCACCAAACACGCAAGGTGTGATCTTATCCTTCCTTCACCGTAGTTCCACAGTTCATAAATAATGTATCGCCTACTTGGGTTGTATTTGTTTATCTCGAATAAGGCGGAAGTCGCAAAATTGTAAACCTCGATGCCGAAATTTTCTTTAAGATCCACTAGCTTCAACTTCTTGTCCAGAGATATCACTGGACAATCATAGCATCTTAGGGTCTAGTCCAGCTCACTTCATCAGTCCCTCAATACAAAGGGAGGATCTGGCTCACGTTTCCTCGGCTGGAACACATGATCTTAATCATGTAACAAACAACAACATAGCCGGTATCCGCAAACAGCATACCACAGATCCAACCTGTTCGAACACACTCGCACTGACTGATGAGTTTCAGAGCTAACGTACCCTACACTCTGAAGCTCGAAACCAGCTGGAATGAGAAACTCGCCAAAAGCACACGGTCTGCAAGTACAAACTCCAAAGATCCATACCTTATAGACACAAACTGGCTTGGCTATCAAACTCAACCTTCGTTCTGGATCAAATCAGATCCTCTTGGTCCTTCACCTGCTGCACAGAATCAGGTGAAGACCGTAGGTTTTCCTCAAATCTTCCAGTTGGTAAGACGAATCTGCACTTCCTTCCTTGAGACTCCAAAGCTGCCTACAAGTTCTTCCAGCCTCAGAAATGTTCCAAGACTTTCTGCTGGTCTCTTGTCAACACTAGCACTCCATGAAATCTCGCCACTGGGTTGACGTACCATCTCGTCATCTTCCTCAAGAGAAACCTGCCTCACCATAGGAAATAGTAGTTAAGCCTTATCTAAGTTGCTTCAGCACAGCTTAGCTTACTCAACTACACAATCAACTCGGACTGGCATAGGCAAAAATCAGCAAGGACTCCACGCTGATACTCGGTTCGCAACGTCCAGATTGTCTCAAAGCGGAAGACTATCTCTCTATCTGCACCACATCCAGGAACCACGTCCGGAAAAATGCTGAGGGCTGTTACACTTCAGGGATTCCATCCATAACTTCTCCTCAATCCAACCAAACACTCCAGCACTATCACACGGGACAACCCAACTCACACCAGCAGGAGTATTAACAGACTCTACACCACACAAAACAAGGTGGGGTTCAAATCAACCCACACTCAAAAACACAGAGCAGAAACACATGTGAGTAATGTTCTCGTGTCACAAAAAACTCACGCAGGATAAACAATACAAAGAAAGTACCTGCCATCACTCCTCTGGCAAATCGTCCACCTGCTCTCCCGTGGCTGATAGTGAAAGTGACCCTGCTACGACAGATCAGAACGCTATCCTCCAGCAGAATACATATCCTTGCAAAATGTCCGATCTTTCCACATGCATTGCAAGTGCCTCGTACTCCAATACATCGGGAAGCCTTATGCTTGCCTCCAAACTGAACATAGAACCCTGACTTTGAACTTGCTCCACTAGAAATGCCCGAACCAGACAAACTCGAACCTATCCTCTTGAACAAATTTCCTCTCGATCTAAACCTCTGATGGTTCGAGGACTGTGGTGCCACAGAAGGTTGGGAAGAAGTCATCTCAGAAGGCACAGGGAATACAGTCTGTCCAACAGTCGGTCGAACCCGAGCTCGACTATTCAATAGGCTCTCCTTGATCTCTATCGCTCGGCCCACAACATCCGCATAGGTGGAAGTGGAGTCAGCTATTACCTGAGGGTAATGGTCCTCTCTCAAACATTTTAGAAACCTGTTCCACTTTGCTCTATATCGACCGGAAACCTGGGGAACATAGTTGAGAAGAAAAGAAAACCGTCCAGCGTACTCGGCTACCTTCAGGTTCCAATGTACCAATTTGTATAACTCCCACTCCTTGGGGTTAAAGAATATCTCTGGGATGTACTCCTGACGGAAAGCAGCACGAAAACTCTCCTACGAGATCACCTTACCCATATTTAACATTGCTATTGAATCATCCATCCACCAGGGTTGCGCCTTCTCCCTCTAATGGAACGTCGCCAAACTTAGTCTCGTCTCATCCTCAAACTGCACACGGTCAAAGAAACCCACTATGCGATCAAGCCATCCCTCGGCTGCACGACCACCTCCGAAGCTACTGAAGGTAGGAGGATTCATCCGTTCGAACTCAGTCGGAACCAACTCCAAATTATCTAGTCGTAAAGTTAAATGCTCCACCACAGCCTCAGTCAGTCACTCATGACGACGCAAAGGGACTCTCGTATTTCCAATATCCTCCTCCCTAACCGAAACTCTCGACTCATCTAAAACCTGCCTACCATCTCTACCTCTACCTCTCATCAGCGGATTCTAAGAGGCAATCAAAGGTAAGCATAGACAAAGCAGGTAATCATGAAGTCAAGCACATACAAGAGGACAAACAATGTGCCTAGACTCGAATGTGATATAAAAGAAACAACCCTAGTTTAAGCTCTGATAGCAAAATTTCATGCCCGGTGCTCTAAAATAGAGATAAAACACATAAAGCATAAAAGTGGCTAAAACTTTTTATTTTCGGCCTGACTTAAAATGCATCATTCAAAATAGGCGAATACATAAAATACGCCTTTCAACCAAAAGCCACAGCAACGAACACCAATCTCATCAATTAAACACATGCATACAACTCAATCAAGTCAATACACAAACAACTACATAGGGAATCCCTTGGCAGTGACGCGATATAATATATATATACGTAACTGGGAACTCATGCTTGGAGCTGCACCAGCTAAACTACTTGAAAAAGGTCTTCTCAACACACGGTTAAAGCAGCCCCAAGGTAAAAAGGAACGAGGTCAAACCTCAGTACGAAGAGCAACACAACATACAGCTAACAAATAAAGCATGAAACGTAAATGCCGTTCAATGCATGTAGAATACCAAGAAACATCGGAGCTCAAGAACTTACTCAACAGCTGGAGGTACGAACTAAAAAGCTGGAGATATGACTCACAGACACAAATCGACTGCTGGAGGTACGAAGCCCATAGAAAGCACTCAACAGGTGAAGATCAGAACAAGAGTGTTCACCGAACTTGTGAGAGAATGGGAATTACCCGGCAAGGGGCCAACAAAGGATGAGCTCAATAATAGCAAACCACTAGTCCTGGTACTCACAGATCAACGACAAAAAGGGGCCAACAAAGGATGAGCTCAATAATAGCAAACCACTAGTCCTGGTACTCACAGATCAACGACAAAAAGGGGCCAACAAAGGATGAGCTCAATAATAGCAAACCACTAGCAAGGAATAACAAAGAATGAGCTCACAACGGTCAAGGAAGGAAACTCAATATGCCATGCGTGTATGCGATGCTAACCAACAGATACAACATAAAATCGCCATAGGTAAAACTGCGCGGTAAAACAGGAATAGCATGCCACATACCGCTGAATAGCATAAGCAAAACAGTTGTAGAAACAACAAGCATGCAGGAACAGAATAGCACAACACAGGCACAATCATGCGATAAAATTCTTATCACTCAGCTCACGGCCACATTCATGACAGCATACACAAAATCCAACAGCGCGGTTACACAGGCAACACACAGAATATCTACTGTAGATTAACGAGTATACAACTCAGTCAACAACAGGCCTAGCATGGTTTCAGCATATTCCGCAAAACAACACACGCATAACAAGACTACGGGCACAACCCACACAGCCACAACATGTTCAAATGCTTACCCCAAAGCTGTAAATACAAGCTCAGATTCGTACCTGCTCAGCTCTAACCAAAATACCTCACCAAAGCTCACTGCAGAACTGCACCAACACCAGCCCAGTGCCGAACAGTTTGTGCATGCTCTATCACTGTAATTCAGGAGCAACCAAAGCGCTAACAGCTCGCAGAGATCTACAAAGGATCTTATAGCACTCAGCAACAATTCACGAGTACCAGCCCGGATGAACAACGCAACTGGGAGAAACAATGAACAAAGCGCACTCTACCACTTCGCGCTTCCTTCTCCGACCATCTCCGGCCACAATATCGGTAGGGTACTGACGGGTTTGGGAAGGGGTTTCCAAAAGGTACCCCTCTTGACTACAAATGGTCGGCCGAACTCCGGCGATCGGGAAAAGAAGGTTACGAATGAACAGTACCCACAAGGGTTTCGGAAGAGGTAGCTTCTCGAACACTCAGGAGGATAAGATATTTGTGGTCTAAAAACTAAGTCTCGATCAACGGGTTCAATTTATACTACTAACTCCAGAACTGATCTACAGTCCCTGTACCCATCTTAGAGCTCCACTACTCCAGCTTAGGCATACACGCATAACAGATCACGCGTCAACACAAATCAGATCACAACCAACTTCCCGCGCAACACCTAGCTTAGCTCAGAACCACAAGACCAAATCTCGTTTCCAGCACAGGATTTCAGACCACATCTACCCAGATCATGGACCAACCAGTTAACACACAACTCAGGTCAGTTCTGGCGTACATAGATCACACGACCATGGCAGATTACGCTCTCACAGCAGCACAGGATCTTAGTATATTACACCTTCACAGCTCAGGTCATATTATGCACTCCGACCACCTCAGAGCATCCAGCTTAGCTTACGGTCTCTAGAACAGTACGTATTATGAAACGAACTAAAACTCTAGAAAAAAATTTTTTTTAAATAAAATGCGGAATAAACATTTTTTAAAATTATAATTCAAACATTAAAATCTTTTTTCACTATCACATTAAAACATAAATAAGTAAATATCTCAAAAATAACATCATTCTTTCTATCTGAAAATCAGAGTAAATAAATTGTTACGAAAATCTGAACATGTTTAATAAAATAACATAAAATCATCTGAGTGGTCACGGGGTAGCAGCTGCAGCGGGTGATCAGAGGTCCTCACCACCACTCGGAATAAAATCATCTACAGTATCACCTGCACCATTTAAACCTAGTGAGCCTAAAGCCCCAACATGCTCTATCTGATAATAACAAGTTACATATAATAAAACCACATATAAGCACATACATATCGTAAAATAGCTTTAAAACATGCATGCATGAACTATCATAAATCATGGCGTCAAAACTATTCGTAACAGTACATGATCTTATATTCATAACATAATGAGGCATGAACATATCATAACATAAAATACATGTGAGTCGTATCCATGATGTGTAGACCATTACATTAATGATTGATCAATCATAAAAACCAACATACATCGCGATGCGGTTCACCCAACCTTACCCCGGGATCCTCACACCTCTGTGCTGCTACTTCATCATGCCGTGAACACATGAATCCATAAGATCATTATAACATTAACAGAAGTTCATCTGGCCCGGCATCCCGATTCCTCTCATCATCACTTGCCACAAACCACTTCAATCCCTCAAAAATATTTTCTTTCATTTCATTCCTTAACATTTCATAAAGATTTCATGATGCGTGTACGTCATAAAACATGCAATTAAAAGGCTTAGCCCATCAATATATATTTAATTTTCTTTAAACAAATGCATAATCACATACGTAAAATACTACATATATAATTAAATATATATTTATGGGCTTTTACATTTTATAACCCGGTCAAGAACTGGTTCAAGTGACTGGCCTACTAACTCTAATTTAAAGCTTTGACCTGATCTTAAGAAGTAACTTAACCCAAAACTCATCTTGGCGGTTAGGAAAGGATCATATCTCACCAGGACACCTATGGCCGAAGGGCCGTGAGATCTGATCAGACAAGATTGAGGTGCAATACCTCAGTGTTCTTGAACATAATTGAGCACCGAGAACGGATCTGGATTGACAATAAAATACCAAGCGGAAGAATCCAGAATTGAACCCTGATTTTATAAATCGTTTATAAATATTGTTCATGTGTGTGAAATATTATATGCATGCGTGCTAACAGTAAATGCAGAATGCTGTAAATAAATAGCTCAGCTGTTTGTTTCTGGAAGTTCGGATCTCAATATACTACGTCTCCCCTACTTCCAAATATGGAAGGCATCCACTAGAAGATTTGATCCGCACACCCGGTCAGATTTGGGAATTATCCACTGCCCAAATCTGAACTACTAGAATCTACACCAGCGCTCAGCTGTGTTTAATCAATCACTTCTTTTATGCCTCAGTGAGAAAGGTTACATACACAGAGTTTAACGTCTTCGTGCAAGACTCAGATTTGGTGTTTGGTCTGTGATTCACTCAACTATTATAATCATCTCTTTGTTATTATGTGAGTGAATCTCTGTGTGTGATATTTACAGTGTAAGAACAACTCTCGAATATAAAATCTCACACAACTTGGAAGTGCTTCTAGAAAGCTAAATTCACCTCAGCAGTCGACTGTTACAATTATCTCCTCAGATCTGATAGTCGAATGCTTTGCCTCTCTGTTTTTCTTCCCATTTTTATTCTCTCTCAACACCCGCATCTCCGTTAGTATGTCTTGTATAAATAGCTTCCCACTTTAATATAGCCGTTGGACACACACTTTTATCCGTTGAAAAGCTTATGCAGCTTTATTGACTTTGTGTGTACCTTTAGCTCTTTTCAAGGCACATGGGTGGGTGTGATTATTTAATGTTCTTTGTCTTCTTGTAAATTGATGTGACATACATCAGTTTGAATTTCCTTATTCAAACTGATTTGCCTGTCAGCTCCGTCCGCTTTGATCCTTCACATCTGATACTGACATTTTCAAGTCTGTTCCTCCATATCTGATATGTACTCTGTTCAAGTCTGTTTGTATATTGTCTCAGATCTGATTCCTTTGTTCTGCACCAATGCTCCACGTAATTTAGCTCAGATCTGATTCCTTTGTTCTTCTTGTCTTTTCTCGCTCTCTTCCGTCCGGTTTGCTACAGTGTCAGATCTGGTCAGCTTTGAGTGCTTATGTGCATTATTGAGATCTGGTCAGTGCATTGCTGAACCAGCTTTGAACTTTTTTGATATGCGCAGTTCTGAAATACTCGGATCTGAAGTCTTTTCGTTGGCTCTCTAGCTTTCGTCTGGGATCTGTCTTGTTATATTTCCAGCTAAGATCTGCACGCTTCGTAAAAACATTAGAAACATAACAACAAGTTTTCTGTAATTCAAAACTCAGATCTGGATCTGTTATCCAGATCCAACATTGGCCCCTTAAACTAAAAATACATTTCAAAATTGTTAAAAGTACTCGGTCCTATAACTTAGAAATCAGACCCTAAAATTTGCTAAAACATCAAAAATAAACTTAAAATCATCATTTTAAACATTTCATGACATAAGGCTGCCCCTAGCCTCAAAAACCCTACTTACAGTTTCTTCCCCGGCGAGATGCATTTTGAGCGGCTAAACCGTAAAATTCATTAAAAATCCCTTTCCAAACAAAATCGCTCCCTGTTTGGACCCATGTGACTTTATTGTGATGGGCTAGCTCCTTGAACCAACCATAATTGACCAGGATTCCGGACACGATCAGCCTGACGTCTGCAAACCCACTTCCCACGTGCAGAATGCAACTAGGACACGTGCTAGCCATAAAACTCATAACTAATTCATCCATTGACCAAATCACTCCCCGTTTGGACCTGCGTGACCCTAACTGAATGATCTATCTCCTAAAATCAACCTTGAACACACAGACCACATAGAGAGACTTACCCAACCCCAACAACTCTTCTATCACGCACAGATGACAAGCCAGGACACGTGCTGATCATAAAATTTGTGACTAATTCATTTCTTGACCAAATCACTCCATTGTTTGGACCCACGTGACCCTAACTCGATGGGACAAATATCGGGACCAACCAAACCCGACCATGAATCTCGACATGACCAACCCTCAGCCCTATGAACCGCCCATTATCAAAGCATCACAAGAAATGAATCAAGTACGTGTTAAAAATCGTGATACATTCATGGATCTCAAACTACAAGCGTAGATCTAATCATAACACATACAAATAATGCAACATCATTTAAAACAGTTTAATATGATTTAAATGGTGAGAAAAAGAAAGAATAGAGTGTGCCTTTTTGGCGAATTACGTAGACTACGCGTTACCGGGACGGAGGACAAGATATTGGGACGAACAAACCTTGCAATCACACCAAAATTGAAGAAACTCGAGCTAGAGGAGAGAGGTGGAGGTGTGAGGATGAGAGGGAGAGGGAGGCTAGGGTTTTAAAATAATTAGGGTTGTAAAATGAATGTGTACCAAAAGACTCCTCTCAATATTTTAAGTTAGGAAAATAAGAGTTTTCCATCAATAGCCTCCACTAATTAAAATGGTAATTAAAACTCAAAGTTTAGAATTTAAACCTCTAATTTTCGTAACATAAAATCCTCAAATTTTTAAAATTTAGTAAATTTCATTAAAATAGCCCGTATATGCGAAAAACGGGTTCCCCTTGACAAATATACATAAAAATATTATTTTTCGTAAATGCTGCTTAAAATAATAAAATTTTGCTCTTTAGAAATATGAGGACTTAAAGATTCAAATACACTTTCACTTTGGTCGTCCCTAGTCTCGTCCACGCATCCGGAACTCAAACAGGCTAATAAAATGACATGAACATCATAAGGCATAAAATCATCACTTAATCACATAAAATGACACATAATTTTCCTAAAAACAATTTTCACCCTAGTCATGCACTAATTCTCACGTAATAAGGATTTCTGGGCGTTACACATTACCTTGGCCAGCACATACTTCAACAGCTCATCTCAGACATCAAAGCTGACAACAGCTTAGACATATAGCACGGAACGCTTCCACTAACAGCTTGTGCACACAAACAGATCATGCCAGCTACAGCTCACAGCTCACAGCTTATATCACGTCTACACAGGTTTAGCCCCAACAGCTCAGAATATTTAGGCCAACTCCTACCCGAAATGATATTCCTAAACAGTTCACAACGTACACAGTAGCAACAGATCATGGACATAGACCAGATTATGCTTTGACCAGCTCACGTACACCCAACTCTTGTATAAGCTGGAAACCATAAACTTTACAGGTCTAACTTAACTGCGAACCAAACCGGATCACTACAACACTACCACCAGCTTGCGACTAAGCTGTTATCACTATACAACATAGCATAACCCTCGGGATGGAATCCTCCAGCTCAGGGCACTCGGAATATCTCTAAGCTGTGTCCAGCACAGAGCATCCAATTCTCTACACCGTGATATCCAGTTGCTCATGTCAAAGCTGGTTTTCCCCAAACCAGCTCGCGGCCAACCAGCTTAGCACCCTGATGGTACAGTCCAGCTCAGGACCAGTTCTTCAAACGTAGTTGTAATCCAACTCCTAAAACTTGTTCTCATTCAGCATAAATGTCCAAGATGGTCACTGCAACATTGTTACTTCCAAATAAAATTACAACTGGACAGCTTGCTCTACTCCAAATGAACCATTTCTGCTCTGAGCTGGTACATCCCAATGGTATAGCTTAACTCTAATCTCATCTGGAATGATCATCACAACAGCTTACGCCACACACAACATCAGCAGATCAGCTCAGGTTCCCGACACGGGTAACCCAGCACAGTGCATAACAACCAGCTAGCATCCGAGCAGGTACAACTTGCGTACTATCTAGCACGCTCCTAAGATGGATCTCTCACACTAATGTACCAGTGATTCCGAGCTGGTATAACTCCTTAGCAGCCACCAAACAGCTTGCTCCTCCAACAATTTGTACAGCACACTCAACCAGCTCGCACCGATGCTGGTCTAACTATACCCGAAACAATTTCCTCTACCAGATCAGCACTAGGACCAGCTTGCATCTCCGAGATCAGCACCAAACATCAAAACTTACACCGATGCTGATCTAAACTGAAATCCGAAACAACATATGCTATCAGCTTAGCACCAACCCTAGAACCAGCTCGTGTCCGAGCCGTTCCCTCTTAACAGATGCTAAGATAGATCAGCACTAGGACCAGCTTGCATCTCCGAGATCAGCACCAAACATCAAAACTTACACCGATGCTGATCTAAACTGAAATCCGAAACAACATATGCTATCAGCTTAGCACCAACCCTAGAACCAGCTCGTGTCCGAGCCGTTCCCTCTTAACAGATGCTAAGATGATCTATACCGATGAGTTAGACACTAGTCCAGACAGATTCGACAATTAATTATCTCTGCTATTTACGGTCCTCACACTAGGGGCAACGACCACAGTAGCCCCAACCTCTAAACCCAGTACCCAGGATAGACAACAGACCATTATGTCAAAAATGCAACAAAAATCATGTTGGTTAGTGTAGATGGCATAATGTATGCTACAGGGGTGGTGCCTCAGGCAACTTTACAAAGAACTGTTCCCAGCCAAAACAACCCATAACTGGCCTAGCCTACGTTATGACCATAGAGCAGGCAAACTAAGAAACTACTATGGTCACAGGTAAAATTATCATCTCTGGCAACTCTTCTATTGCCTTGTTTTATTCGGGAGCTACCCACTCGTTTATTTTAGAATATTTTACTAATAAATTGCATGAGCAACCTGAACAATTATCTCTAGGATATTGTGTAACGTACCCTAAGGAGAAGAGATATTAACCCATCGCATATATCATGACATGGAACTTAGCCTATGTCGGCATTTAGTGTCTACTGATTTGATTGTATCACCCATGCCCGAATTTCATTTGATTTTGGGTCTGGACTGTTAACCAAGAATGGAGTAGTCATCGATTGTAAGCATAGAGTTGTAGAGGTTAAACCACCCCAACAAAGTCAGTTCTCATTTGAAGCTACCCGGAGTAAGAGAGTTCCTCGACTAATTTCAGCTTTGAAGGCCTAGAGTTGTTTGAGAAGGGTATGTCAAGGGTTTTTGGCTAGTATATCCTCGGTAGAGGAAGAAGAAAAGCCCAAGCTGTCAGAAGTTGATGTAGTAAATGAATTTCCTGACGTTTTCCCATACGACATCACTGGACTACCACCAGACCCGGTATATTGAGTTTGCGATAGAGCTATTACCTAATGCTACCCCAGTTTCTAAACCACCGTATAGGCTAGCACATTTGGAGAAGAAAGAGTTGAAGGAATAAGTTCAAGATCTGCTGGACAAAGGCTTCTGTGAGAAATCAGATTTTAGATTAGTGATTTATCGAGTTTAATTGGGATTAGTCGTGTGGATTTTGAGGTTTTTCGAGTGAAATCTGATTTCCAGTAGATTCAGATGTTAGTCTTCAGTAGTAGCGCTAGTTGGTGAAGTCTGTCAGTCGTTGATGGCGTGGGAGTAATACTCTGTCGTTTTGTGAAGACCAGACGTAGCGCTAATGCGAGAAACCAATCGTAGCAAAATTCAAGAGTCAACGCAAGTCAACGATACTGTAGCTCGCAGCTGGTGGAATTTAAGTCAGTAGTTGCGCTTGGTGAGGTTGCTGCTGGCAGCAGGCGTGCAATTTCGAGATTTAACGAGAAAACAACACGTGTTGGTCAATCTTTTGGTGTTGACTACTGAATTGTAGCGCTATCAGTCGTTGCGTTGTGAGAGATTGTTCCAGCTGAGTGACCAGCTGCTGGTTTGAGGAACCAGTCGTGGGAGCAATTCGACGTCGTTTTGTTTAGTTACGCTTGTGTCTGGATTGTTTAGCGTAGCCAGCTGCTGGTTATTTCATAGGAAATTTGGTATCAGCTGGTGGAGTGCTGCGACATCGTTTCAATTAGTTGATGCGGCGTCGTTTTGGTGTGCGAAGAGAAATGCAACATCTGGTTGCTGCTGCTGGTTTTGTTGAAGGAAACATGAATAGCAGTCGTAAGATATCTACTGTTCACGACGTCTGGTTATTTTAAGAACAGCAGCTGTTGGAATTGAGAGATATATAGATAAGTGGTGATCGACACTTAGATTATTTTTCACGTTTTGTTTAGTTACGCTTGTGTCTGGATTGTTTAGCGTAGCCAGCTGCTGGTTATTTCATAGGAAATTTGGTATCAGCTGGTGGAGTGCTGCGACATCGTTTCAATTAGTTGATGCGGCGTCGTTTTGGTGTGCGAAGAGAAATGCAACATCTGGTTGCTGCTGCTGGTTTTGTTGAAGGAAACATGAATAGCAGTCGTAAGATATCTACTGTTCACGACGTCTGGTTATTTTAAGAACAGCAGCTGTTGGAATTGAGAGATATATAGATAAGTGGTGATCGACACTTAGATTATTTTTCACCGGATATCTCATATCTCTATCTTTGAAACCCTCTATAGCTACTGTTCACCGTGACTTTTCTCCGTCGATTGCCGCCGCTTCCTGCTGTTGTTTTGAGTGAACTTGGTGGCGCTGGATTCCTTGTGAGTTGCTCTACCAATTGTTACCCATTCGAGGCTGTAGTAAGACCTTGTAGAGGATCGCGAAGTTGCTGCTTTCTTCGTGTAGTGGAACCCGTTAGTTCTCCACTAATTTCAGCTTCTGGGTAAGCATTTTCCTACCGTTCTAAGCTTAGTATTGGCTGTAGTACTTGGTTTAGAAGTAGAACTGGATTCGAGTTCTTGGCCGTAGGATTTTGTATGTTGAGGTTCAGATTTGAGTTAGATATGAACTAAGAATGAGATGCCTTGTACAGATTTCAGCTTCCAGGAACTTCGTTGTGGTTGGACGTGACCAGCGAAGGGTAGAATTGTGCAGGAAGAAACTGCCGTTCCTTGATAATTATCTGTTGAGGTAGAATCAGCTGTTGAAGGTACGATTGAGCGTGATTTAACAGCTTCGAGCATAACCTTCTAGTATTGAAGTTATGAGTTTGGCTTCTATGGAATCTGTGATTATGTGAACTTCCTGAGTTACTGATTTGTATGCGCTGTTTACATATTCTATGCATGAAGAAATCAGATATGTTTTCCTTGTCATTCATGCATACATATTGAGCCAGATTGATTGATTGATGACCCGAGATTAGAGCCACGTTGTGATTGGCCAACAGATGTGTTGTGCCGGAATAGTCCAACGCTATCATCGGAGTGGTGATTACCGGATTCGAGTATCTACTACCGAGATGTGATGGGCTGACGGGCCTGGAATATCACGGACCGATGATTCCATCGGTTGACTTATTGTGTGGGTTTAGAGGCTCGACTGATTTTGATTTTGCCAGTTGACTTACTGGTCTTGATATCAGATTTTCCTTAATAGCCTCATGCATCTCATGACTTTAGATACTGCATGTGTATGAGTTGCTGTTTATTTTTAGAGCTCTTCGTATTGAGGCTTGACCTCGTATTTCTTTTCTTGCTTTGTGTTGTTTGGGTCTGTGTTACCCATTTGCAGGATGTTCAGGTAACCAGGCTGGACCGAGTGCAGGGCCAACTGGTCGATCCCCGTTTCCTTGAGTCCCAGTCTATTTACGATATGTATTGAACCGGGGGATGCCCAGTGTTTTATTATATTTGGGGATCTGTATTTTTGAATTGAATATTGTTGTTACCTGAATTGTTGGAGTTTCAGTTAACTCTTATTTTGATTATGAATATTTTGAATGATGTTTTAAGTTCAGGCCCAAATGTATTTCGAAAATTTTTAAGCCCGATTTTACGCTTCCGTGATTATGTGCTTAATTGCGCTCTAATCTTGTGAGATTAGCACGGGGCCTGAAATTTTTGGTATCTGAGCTTAAACTGGTAAAAGCTCGATTTCCTTTGATCACACTCGAGTCTAGGCACAGAGTTTGGATTTGATTTTTGATTGAATCTGTGATTTATGTGATTTTTTATCTGTCTATGTGATATATCTGCTGTGAGATATTACCTCTAGATTTGTTTAGATGCCGCCGAGGAGAGGAAGAGGTAGGACGACTAGACGTACTGCGAAGAAGTCTAGGGCAGGTAGTGATGATGATGTTCATCAGGTTGAGAATGTTACTAGACAGATAGGCGAGATGGAGTTGGTCCTAGCTAGGTTTCAGCGGACGAACCCTCCGACGTTTTCTGCAGCAGAGGGTGGTGCAGTGGCTGAGGCTTGGTTAGCTCAGATGGAGGAGTTGTTTGATACTCTGTAGTACGCTCCCGAGAAGAGACTGAAGCTGACGGTGTTTGCAGCTGAGAGACAATGCACAGCACTGGTGGAGAGGTACTTCTCGTATCCTTCGTGATAGTGGGGTTGTGATCACTTGGGAGAGCTTCTATGAGGCGTTCAGACAGGAGTATACCCCGGATTCCTTCTGTAACAGCCGGGAGCTGGAGTTTGACAACTTGAAGCAGGGTAGCATGCGCGTGGCTGAGTATGCCCGACAGTTTTCTGCACTTTTGGTTTATGTGCCACATGTTGACAACCAGGAGAGGATGAAGAGGAACAAATTTATGAAAGGATTGAGGCCTGATTTGTACCGGATGGTTTTGTCTGGATCCCCTGCGACCTACATTGAAGCTGTGAACAATGCGGTCGACATTGAGGAGAGTTTGATGGAGGCCGATGCTCCGGTGCAGCCATCGTCTGGGCGTGATTTTCAACTGGCACAGGAAGTATCGTAGTCGTTTCAGTCTCCCCAAGGGTCACAGCAGTCGAGTCGCCAACAGTTTAGGCCTCGTGGAAATCAATTTAAGAAGAAGGCGAACTCGAGTTCCTCTGGTTCCGCGAGTTCTGGTAGCAGTGGTTTTGGCGGTGGATTTTGTGGTCAGTGCGGAGGTAGGCATCCGAATTCGCAGTGTCATGGTGTTCAGGGGTCTTGCAATAACTGTGGACAGCCGGGACATTTTCGGAGAGCATGACCATTGTTGAGGGGACAGACTTCAGTTCCTTCACAGCAGGGTTCGGCTGGTGGTTCTTCGCAGAGACCGCAGTTTCCTGTTCCGACTCAGCGATCTAGATTTCAGCCTAGTGGACTGTCTAGGTTTGGAGGACCTCAGAGAGCTCAGTTCCAGATTCCACAGCAGGCTCAGGCGAACGCTTTGACGAGAGAGCAGGCTGAGGAGACGCCTGGCATAGTGATCGCAGGTACATGTTCTATTTTCGATTATCCTGCGAGAGTTTTATTTGACACTGGTGCATCACACTCTTTTCTTTCTGAGTTGTTGTATATGAGCATGGGTTGAGTTCTTCCCCATTGTGTGATGTTGTTTCCGTGTCTACCACTGCTGGTGTGAATCTGTGGTCCCGTGAAGTGGTGATGGATTGTGTGCTTCGATTTGATGAGCATATTTTGGTGTCCAATCTGATTGTTTTGGGAATCAGAGATTTTGATTGCATCTTGGGAATGGATGTATTATCTAGCTATAAGGCTACTGTTGACTGTTTTCATGGTGTGGTGAGATTTCGCCCTGACTCGTGTGAGAAGTGGGAGTTTTATGGTGCTGATTCGCGCTCGAAGATTCCACTGGTGTCCGCCATGGAGATGTTTAGCCTGCTATCGCTGGATAATGCTGGATTCATGATTTACGCGCTTGACGTTTCCCAAGAGCCCCGATTGGAGTTGAGAGACATTCCGATGGTCCGAGAGTTTCCTGATGTGTTCCCGGATGAGATCCTAGATTCCCTCCACGATGTGAGATCGATTTCAGCATCGAGTTGGTGCCCGGTACCGCCCCGATTTCTAGAGCTCCTTACCGGTTGGCGCCAACAGAGTTGAAAGAGCTGAAGGATCAGTTGAGAGATCTCTTGGAGAAGGGCTTCATCAGACCGAGTATGTCGCCTTGGGGAGCTCCGATTCTTTTTGTGAAAAATAAGGATGGATCTATGAGGATGTACGTGTATTTCCGACAATTGAATAAAGCGACGGTGAAGAACAAGTATCCTTTGCCGAGGATTGATGACTTGTTCGATCAGTTGCAAGGATCGGTCTATACTCGAAGATTTATTTGCGCTCTGGTTATCACCAGTTGCGGATTAGGGATGCTGACGTGGCGAAAGACAGCTTTCCGGACTCGATATGGGAATTATGAGTTTCTGGTCATTCCGTTTGGGTTGACGAACGCCCAAGCTGTTTTCATGGATTTGATGAATCGCGTCTTTAGTGAGTATATCGATCGGTTCGTGATCGTCTTCATATATGACATCCTAGTGTACTCGAGGAGCATGAGAGAGCATAAGGATCTCAAATTGGTGTTCCAGAGATTGAAGGACTCGCAGTTGTATGCCAAGTTCAGCAAGTGTGAATTTTGGCTGGATCGGATTATCTTTTTGGGTCATGTGATTTCGGCGCAAGGGATTTCGATAGATCCGAGCAAGGTCGAAGCAGTTCTTAATTGGGAGAGACCTAGGAACATTTCCGAGATCCGCAGCTTCTTAGGATTGGCTGGATATTACAGGAGTTTTATCGAGAAGTTCTCTTCGATAGCCAGGCCTTTGACTCAGTTGACTCAGAAGGATAGGAAGTTCGTTTGGACTGATGAGTGCGAGTATAGTTTTCAGACGTTGAAGGAGAAGTTGACTACTGCTCCTGTTTTGGCTCTACCATCTGGATCCGGAGGATTTGTTGTGTGCTCCGACGCTTCTCTCAATGGTTTAGGATGTGTTCTGATGCAGAACGGGTACGTGATTGCCTATGCGTCTCGACAGTTGAAGCCTCACAAGACGAGGTACCCTGTTCATGATTTGGAGTTGGCTGTGATAGTGTTTTCCTTGAAGATTTGGCGACATTATCTATATGGTGAAGAATTTGTGGTGTACACCGACCACAAGAGCCTGAAATATATCCTCACGCAGTCTGATCAGAATATGAGGCAACGACGATGGATGGAATTGCTCAAGGACTTTAACTGTGAGATTCAGTATCAGCCTGGGCGGATGAATTCAGTAGCAGATGCATTGAGTAGGAAGACCCAGCCTGCGATGCTTTCGTCTTTGAGTGTCTCTCAGTCTACGAGCAGTTGAGTACTTCTGGTTGGTTGTTTCCAGTCGGGTGATCAGTACGTTATGGTTTCTTCAATTCAAGTAGAACCGCAGATTGTGAGTGACATCAGGGAGGCACAGAGGACTGATCCATATGTTCATGAGTTGAAGATTAAAGCCCGAAGTGGTCAGTCTGATGATTTCTCTGTTTCTTCGGATGGGTTTCTGAGATTTCGAGGAAGATTGGTGGTTCTGAACTTGATCGATTTGAAAGTGACCATTATGAATGAAGTGCATTGTAGTCAGTACAGTGTGCTAGCGAGAGAAAGTTGTACCATGCCTTGAAATCTCACTACTGGTGGGAAGGCATGAAGAGCGACATCTCTCATGGGGCGATGTTGCTAGACGCTTTACCATGATCCGTTGGGTAGGTCCGGAATTGTGATTCCGGAGCCACAATGGTTGTGGGCCCACGGCTAGCTGTATCCCTGAACCATTGAGGGTCACACAAGTACTGGATTCGAAACTCCCACACGGATACTCAGCTCAATGTGTTGAGCACGAGAAGAGGATTTCGGGAAGTATGACTTCCTAAAAGTCAACAGGGGTCAAACCGGGGTTGACCGCTGTTGAGGGGCAAAACGGTCTTTTTGCACTGGGGTTCTGAAAAATGGTTTTTCAGATCATATTATTCAGTTTCGGAAACTGAGTCGATCCGTCCGATCTGATCGGCGATCGGAGTTACGGTGAAGTCTCAGTGTTGGAGATGAACTGAATGTTCATCGTTGGACCCGGGCCCGTTGGGCCGGTCCAAGTCCAACACTTTATTTAATGTGATTAAGAGACTAAACCAAAACACTTGTGACATAACTCTAACCCTAAACCTAGAGCATAGCCGCCCTCCCTCTCCTCTCTCTCGACCGCCGCCGCCGCCGCCTTGAGCCGCCGCCGCCGCCGCCCCGTTGTCGCCGGAAATTTGTTTCCGGCCAACTTTTCGAGGAGAATCCGATCGTGCTGATCTCGTCAGGACTTCTAGTGCAGTCTGACGAAGGAGTTTCAAATCTGGTCGTGGACCGGATTGACGAATCTACCGCAATCAACCGAGAAGCGCCGGGTTCTTGAAACACCGGTTGGAGCCAGGCACAAGTGCCAGACAGGTGACCTGCTAAACACCCTATGTATGTTGATACGTAGAACTGTTTAATTATTCGTATTGATCGCATCCCGGTACTCCCTTTTTGTTCTTCCGCTGCCTGCCGGGGTGCGGATCCGGACCAATCCCAACATCATCTACCTCTATCGAGTAGGGGATGTGATGCGATTTGGGTGGTGATTGATAGACTTTCGAAGTCAGCCCATTTCATTCCCTCTGACGTGCGGTGTTCAATGAAGAAAATGGCGAAGTTGTATATCGACCATGTGGTTAGATTGCATGGAGTTCCTGTTTGGATAGTGTCTGACCGAGATCCAAGATTAACTTCTCGTTTTTGGAAGAGTCTGCAAGAAGCGATGGGTTCGAGATTGGCTATGAGTACAGCCTATCACCCACAGACAGATGGTCAGTTTGAGCGAACCATCCAGACTTTAGAGGATATGTTGCGAGCAGTTGTGATAGATTTCAGTGGTGGCTGGCAGGATTCTTTGTCGTTGGTTGAGTTTTTGTATAATAACAGCTACCAAGTGACTATCGGGATGGCTCCATTTGAGGCGCTGTATGGTCGAAAATGCAGATCTTCGATTTGTTGGGAAGAATTTGGTGAGAGACAACTTTCTACCCCTGAGTTTGTGCAGCATATGAAAGATCAGATTGAATTGATTCGGAGTAGAATGAAGGCTGCACAAGATAGATTTACTAGCTATGCTAACCGAAGACGTCGACCGTTAGAGTTTGAGGTTGGAGATCGAGTATTTCTCAAAGTTTCTCCTTTCAAGAGCGTGATGCGCTTTAGTTTAAAGGCAAATTAGCTCCTAGATTCGTTGCTCCCTTTGAGATTATCAAGCGGATTGGACATTTGGCTTATCGATTTAGACTTCCTGATGAGTTGGCAGCGATACATGATGTCTTTCATGTGTCAATGTTGAGGAAATATGAGCCAGATCCTTCCCATGTGTTGAGAACCGATGAAGTCGAGCTGGATTATGCCTGGAGCTATGTCGAATATCCAGTGAAGATTTTGGATTGAAAGGAGAAGCAGCTAAGGAACAAAGTGATTCCGTTGGTGATGGTCCAATGGAGTAAGCATGGCCGAGAGGAAGCTAACTGGGAAGTTGAGGAGAAGATGAGGCAGGATTGGCCTCATCTGTTTAAGCACTAATAGTGTGAATTTCCAGGTAAATTCTGATTCTTTGCTTCGAGTTTGGTTAGATGATTGTGTTTGATTTGAATGTTTTGATTGAATTTTCCCTGAGTTTGCCTTTGATTTCGAGGACGAAATCTCTTAAGGTGGGGAGAATGTGAGGAATCAGATTTTAGATTAGTGATTTATCGAGTTTAATTGGGATTAGTCGCATGGATTTTGAGGTTTTTCAAGTGAAATCTGATTTCCAGTAGATTCAGACGTTAGTCTTCAGTATTAGCGCTAGTTGGTGAAGTATGGTCAGTCGTTGATGGCGCGGGAGTAATACGCTGTCGTTTGTGAAGACCAGACGTAGCGCTAATGCGAGAAACCAGTCGTAGCGAAATTCAAGAGTCAACACGAGTCAACGGTACTGTAGCTCGCATCTGGTGGAATTTAAGTCAGTATTTGCGCTAGGTGAGGTTGCTGCAGGCAGCAGGCGTGCAATTTCGAGATTAACGAGAAAGCGACACGTGTTGGTCAATCTTTTGGCGTTGACTACTGAATTGTAGCGCTATCAGCTATTGCGTTGTGAGATATTGTTCCAGCTGAGTGACCAGCTCTTGGTTTGAGGAACCAGTCGGAGCAATGCGACGTCGTTTTGTTTAGTTACGCTTTCGTCTGGATTGTTTAGCGTAACCAGCTGCTGGTTATTTCATAGGAAATTTGGTATCAGCTGGTGGAGCGCTGCGACATCGTTTCGATTAGTTGATGCGGCGTCGTTTTGGTGTGCGAAGAGAAATGCAACGTCTGGTTGCTGCTGCTGGTTTTGTTGAAGGAAACATGAATACCAGTCGTAAGATATCTACTGTTCACGACGTCTGGTTATTTTAAGAACAGCAGCTGTTGGAATTGAGAGACATATAGATAAGTGTTGATCGACACTTAGATTATTTTTCACCCGATATCTCCTATCTCTATCTTTGAAACCTTCGATAGCTACTGTTCACCGTGACTTTTCTCCGTCGATTGCCGCCGCTTCCCGCCGTTGTTTTGAGTGAACTTGGTGGCGCTGGATTCCTTGTGAGTTGCTCTACCGATTGTTACCCATTTGAGGCTGTAGTAAGACCTTGGAGAGGACCGCGAAGTTGCTGCTTTCTTCGTGTAGTGGAACCCGTTAGTTCTCCACTAATTTCAGCTTCTGGGTAAGCATTTTCCTACCGTTCTAAGCTTAGTATTGGCTGTAGTACTTGGTTTAGAAGTAGAACTGGATTCGAGTTCTTGGCCGTAGGAATTTGTATGTTGAGGTTCAGATGAGTTAGATATGAACTAAGAATGATATGCCTTGTACAGATTTCAGCTTCCAGGAACTTCGTTGTGGTTGGACGTGACCAGCGAAGGGTAGAATTGTGCAGGAAGAAACTGTCGTTCCTTGGTAATTATCTGTTGAGGTAGAATCAGCTGTTGAAGGTACGATTGAGCGTGATTTAACAGCTTCGAGCATAACCTGCTAGTATTGAAGTTATGAGTTTGGCTTCTATGGAATATGTGATTATGTGAACTGCCTGAGTTACTGATTTGTATGCGCTGTTTACATATTCTATGCATGAAGAAATCAGATATGTTTTCCTTGTCATTCATGCATACATCTTGAGTCAGATTGATTGATTGATGACCCGAGATTAGAGCCACGTTGTGACTGGCCAACAGATGTGTTGTGCCGGAATAGTCCAACGCTATCATCGGAGTGGTGATTACCGGATTCGAGTATCTACTACCGAGATGTGATGGGCTGACGGGCCCGGAATATCACGGACCGATGATTCCATCGGTTGACTTACTATGTGGGTTTAGAGGCTCGACTGATTTTGATTTTGCCAGTTGACTTACTGGTCTTGATATCCGATTTTCCTTAATAGCCTCATGCATCTCATGAATTTAGATACTGCATGTTTATGAGTTGCTGTTTATTTTTAGAGCTCTTCGTATTGAGGCTTGACCTCGTATTTCTTTTTCTGCTTTGTGTTGTTTGGGTCTGTGTTACCCATTTGCAGGATCTTCAGGTAACCAGGCTGGACCGAGTGGAGGGCCAACTGGTCGATCCCCGTTTCCTTGAGTCCCAGTCTATTTACGATATTACTGGTCTTGATTATCCGATTTTTCCTTAATAGCCTCATGCATCTCATGAATTTAGATACTGCTATTGTTTATGTAGTTTGCTTGTTTATTTTTAGAGTCTCTTCGTATTGAGGCTTGACCTCGTATTTCGTTTTTCTGCTTTGTGTTGTTTGGGTCTGTGTTACCCATTTGCAGGATCTTCAGGTACCAGGCTGGACCGAGTGGAGGGCCAACTGGTCGATCCCCGTTTCCTTGAGTCCCAGTCTATTTACGATATGTATTGAATCGGGGGATGCCCCGTGTTTTATTGTATTTGGGGATCTGTATTTTTGAATTGAATATTGTTGTTACCTGAATTGTTGGAGTTTGAGTTAACTCTTATTTTGATTATGAATATTTTGAATGATGTTTTAAGTTCAGGCCCAATTGTATTTCGAAAATTTTTAAGCCCGATTTTTTACGCTTCCGTGATTATGTGCTTAATTGCGCTCTAATCTTGTGAGATTAGCACGGGGCCTGACAGCTTCATTCGACCAAGTACTTCTCCATGGGGAGCACATGTGCTGTTCGTGAAGAAAAAAGATGGTAGCATGAGGTTATGTATAGATTATCGAGAGCTGAATAAGCTGATTGTGAAGCACAAGTATCCCCTTCCCAGGATTGAAGATCTGTTCGATCAACTTCATGGAGCAGCAGTGTTTTCTAAGATCTACCTCAGGTTCAGATACCATCAGCTGAGGATTAAGGATTCGGATATCCACAAACTGCCTTTAGAACATGCTACGGCCACTATGAGTTTTTGGTCATGTCTTTTGGGTTGACTAATGCACCTTCAGATTTCATGGACTTAATGAACCGAGTGTTCCAAGCTTTCCTGGACCAGTTTGTGATATTATTCATAGACGATATCCTTGTTTACTCTAGGAATATAGAAGAGAACTCCCATCAGCTTAGGACAGTGTTGCAACTCTTGCAGGACAAGCAACTCTTCGCTAAGTTCAACAAATGTGAGTTTTGGCTAGAGAAGGTTACTGTCCTTGGTTATGTGATTTCCAGAGACGGCCTAGAAGTGTACTCAGAGTAGGTAGAAGCAGTTCGGGACTGGCCTTTGCATAAGAGTGTGACGGAGATTCATAGCTTCTTAGGTCTTGCTGGTTACTACAGGCCATTCATCAAGGGATTTTGCAAGATAGCAGTAACGTTGACAGCCTTAACCAAGAAAAGTGTCAGGTATAATTGGACACAAGAGTGCCAGGAGAGTTTTGATAAGCTGAATCAAGCTTTGGTAGAGGCCCATGTGTTAGCCATACCCTCTAGACAAGGTAACTATGTTCCTTTCACTGAAGCGTCTAAGCTGGGGCTGGGTGCTGTGCTAATGCAAGATTGTCAGGTGATTGCCTACGCTTCCAGGCAACTGAAGACTCACGAGAAGAACTACCCAATGCACGATCTAGAACTAGCAGTGGTAGTTTCACATTCAAAATCTGGAAACACTATCTGTATGGAGAGAAATGCGAGATCTTTGCCGATCACAAGAGCCTCAAATACTTCTTCACACAGAAAGAGTTGAACATGAGGCAGTGAAGATGGCTAGAGCTGGTGAAGGATTATGACTGCGCTATCTGTTACCATCCTGGTAAAGCTAATGTTGTAGCGGATGCATTGAGATGAAAGTCAGTGGGTTTAGCTCAGGTTTCATTTCAGAGACCTTTGGCTATGGACATTGAGAAATTTGATTTGAAACTGATTACCAGAGATTGCACTGCTAAGCTAGCTGTTCTCACTATTCACTCAGCTTTGGAAGATCAGATCCGAGAGGGTAAGACAATATATTCACAGCTGTTGAAGTGGAAACATCAGGATGATGAGAAGGGTGGAAATCGCTACACGACAGAATATGGTACTGTGCGATTCCAAGGCATGATATGGGTTCCACGGGTAGATACCCTGTGAGATGATATCATGACTGAGGCTCACGCCACCCCATATTCAGTTCACCTCGGGAGCACAAATATGTATAAGTACTTGCAAAAATTATACTGGTGGCCCGGAATGAAGCGAGATATCTCTAGATTTGTCGTTTTCGCCTAACCTGTCAGCAAGTTAAAGCAGAGCATCAACGACCAGCTGGAATGCCGAGACCTATTCCGATACCATAATGGAAATGGGAAAAAATTGCGATGGACTTTTTGGTAGGTCTGCCCAGAACTCCTCATGGTTTAAAGGCGATTTGAGTCATATTTGATCGTTTAACAAAGTCAATTCACTTCGTACGAGTGAAGACAACCTACAATCTGAACAGATATGCTGAGATGTATGTCAAGGAGATAGTGACGCTTCACGGGATTCTCATTTCCATTGTGTTAGATAGGGACCCAAGGTTCACCTCTACGTTCTGGAAGAGCTTGCATCGAGCCATGGGAACCAAGATGGCCTTCAGCACGGCGTACAATTCCCAAAATGATGGCCAGTCTGAGAGGGTAATCCAAATGCTGGAGGACCTAATCCGTGCGTGCACAATAGATTTTGGTCAAAGCTTCCTTTGATAGAATCTCTTAAAACAATAATTACCAAGCTTCGATTAAGATGGCCCTTATGAATCTGTGTATGGTCAAAAGTGCAGGTCCTCTATTCACTAGGATGATGAAGTGGAGAGAGCTTATCTGGGTCCGGATATAGTTGAGTAGAAAGCTGAAGCGTATAGAAGATTTGGGATCGGATGAAGACGGTACTCTAGTAGAGAAAAGATCTATGCTGATAATCACCGTCGTGAGTTAAGTTTTGAAGTAGGAGACCACATATTTCTCAAGGTAGCACCCATGAAAGGGGTGATGAGTTTGGAAGAAAAGGTAAGCTGAGTCCCAGATACATCGGCCCCTTCGAGATCTTATATAGGGTGGGGACGTTAGCTTACAGATTGGCGCTACCTCCACAATTATCTTCAGTACAAAACGTATTTCACGTAACAGCCCTTAGGAAATATGTTCCAAGCCCCTCACACATATTGAGCTACGAACCCATTCGGCTTGCGCCTGATCTAAGTTACGAAGAAAAGCAAGTGAGAATTCTTTTTACGGAAGATAGGAGACTGAGGAACCGATGCATTCCGATGGTCAAAGTTCAATGGGCGAATCACCCAGAGTGGGAAGCAACTTGGGAGACCGAAACTGACATGAGTAGTCGTTACCCCGAGCTGTTTAGGTGAGTTAAATTTTGAGGATGAAATTCGTAAAATCCATAAATCGACGAGTATTTATTTTGTTTGAAGGGATTAAACTGCTATTTTCTGTCTATTTAATATTGCAGTTTTTTCCTGAGCCGAGTTCTTTGGTTCTCTTTAACCCGGGCGGTTCGTCAGCGGTTCCAACTAGAGTAAACCCGAGCAAGGTTCAGCTTTTAAAAAAATAAAAAATTGTAAAAATAGAAATATATTTTCTTTTAGATGATTACCGTAAGCATGACTTTAACACCTTTTCATGCGCAATTAATAATGTTAGCGCCGAAAGCTCTTTCGTATGAATTATTACTGTGGGCGTGCTACAGACAATGCCGCTCTGCTTAATTGCTTCTCTAAGGCGTTGTCTGTGCATTATCTAAACCACAAATCAAGCAAAATATTTTCTCCAGAGTAATATTTTCCATCGTGCTCGTGGGATATTCAAGCCGGAGGTGTTCTCTGCAACCGCCCGTTCAAGTTAAGG
The DNA here is from genome assembly GCA_001598015.1 of Dorcoceras hygrometricum. Lineage (NCBI taxonomy): Eukaryota > Viridiplantae > Streptophyta > Magnoliopsida > Lamiales > Gesneriaceae > Dorcoceras > Dorcoceras hygrometricum. The sequence goes on from KV008234.1 coordinate 562,119, forward strand.
CAAGTAAAATCTGTTTATTGCTGCTTCTGTGAAAGCATATTATTTTTCGCTTTATTTGGTATTGTTTGCTTTTGTTTGCATCTGTTTCAGATTTTTGAGTAATGTTTAAGGTTTTCAAACAATTTTAGAATTTTTACACCTTCAGCGGTTTCGAAAAAGGCTTTAATTTTCCTAAATGTTTGGAATTTATGGGACAGTTGAAGCTGTTGTCTTGGATAAAATTTTCTGTGTTGAGATAAAATTTAATAAGATTTTATTCAGAGGCTATGGCAACAGATCCGGTTGTTCAGAAAGTATATTTCAGATCCGAACATATCAAATGAGAACAGATTCAGATATGAGCAGATTTTATTCAGAGTATATCAGATGTTATTTCTCAGTAACGAATATTCAGATCTGGCAGATTCACGATTTTACAAAAAGGAAGATATATTCATAAAGATTAAAAGATTTCAGATCTGACAGAGAGCATCACTTTTGAAAAGTACAAAGGGGGATATTTTCTGATGTGACAGATATTCACAAATGAAAATTTCGAAAAGGGAAAGAGAGCAGTCTTCAGACTTCAGTACTACAACAGATGTAAGATTTGGATTTCTTCAGATATTATCAGTTGATTATTTCAGAAAAATTACCGGTCACGATTTAACCGTATAAAAGCCGGTTAGACAGCTTGAATTAAGGAAACAAGATCAGAGCTATTTTGGATAAAGTCACACAATACGCAGAGTGATTGATACGATGTTCACCTGCTTTGATATATAAGCCATGACAAGCGCAGATTATCTTTTGCATAGCATTAATGGAGATACAATGAAGATATGAAAAGGGGTTGAATCAACTGGCTACTTTTATTGACCGTTGAAGTTGAAGAGTATAAATAATTGAAGATTTCAGATGAAGAATATCTCGATCGATTTATCTCCCATACTCTTACGCTCTCAAATTTCTGGGAATATTCAAATGTTCAAAAATATTCTAAGTCCCAGCTTTCAAATCTCAAAGAACACTACTTTGTTCTAAATAGATTTCTTCGAGATATCTTCTAGTTTACAATTGTAAATCGAGTTTCTTTGTCATAGAAACCAGAAGTTCTACGGTACTCAAAATATCGTATTCATTGTATTATTCATATTGAGTCTGTAATTAACATGCTTCTCGAAGCAGTTCAAAAATTACGATTGTTTGTAACTCAGTAGTGTTATCTGCGTGTAGTAGAAGTTGCTAGGAGTTCACTTGGAGTGAGGCTCAGTGATCGGGTGTATTCAGAGGTTGTGTACATCAAATCTTCTAGTGGAGCATTCCTGCAAAGGAAGAAGGGGAGACGTAGGATTTGATATCCGATCCGAACTTCCATAAACAAAATCCTGATCCCTGCACTTTTACTTTATTTGCATCGTATTTATTTCTATTAACTGTTCACTGCTCAATCGGTTTATTTCCGCACAATTTATTGTTAACCGAGCGAACAACTTTAAACTGAGAGCCTCAGATCTGAGTTTAGCGAAGGCTTGTAAAATCATTTTTAAGGTTTCGAAAAATAGAAACTCAAGGAGTTCATTCAACCCCCCCCCCTTTGAACTCCTAGACCTATTTTCGATCCTAATTGATCCTATCAATTGGTATCAGAGCTTGTGCTTCTCAGTCATTGAACAGTTTTATCTTCTCTGCTTCTATATTTCAATATGTTGTCTTCTCACAACAAAATTCATATGTTTTTCAATGACGAGTATGACGACTGTAAGATTAGGATGCAATCTCACTTGTCCGTGCAAGACGATGACATGTGGTTTGTTATCACAGATGATCCCATGATGATCATGAAGGCCAATACAACTATAGCAATATCTGATGGCGCACCTCAATGGGTGGAAAAGAACCGACATGGATATGCAACGAAGAAGGCAAATCTTGATAATGTGGCGAATGATATTTTATACAAGACAAGATGCTGGATAGGAATATGTTCAGCAAAATCAAAATATGCGCTACTGCCAAAGAGATATGGGAGAAGTTAACTCAGATCTGTGAGGGAAATGATGAGACCAAGGAGAACAAGTTGACTGTTGCTCAACAGAAGTATGAATCCATTAAGATGGGAGAGGGAGAAACAATGGCGGAGTTTGATGAGCGTTTCAGTGCTGTGGTGATAGAGCTTACAAGTTTGCAAGGAATACAGCAACCGAGAGTTGGCTCTCAAGGTGATGAGAGAACTGCCGAGAGAATGGGATGTTAAGACAATGGCAATGCGGGAATCAAAAGATCTGAACAAGCTTGAGCTGCATGATCTGTTTGCAAATCTGAAGGCGTATAAGTTCGAGCTGGAGACCAGATCTGAGGCTGGACCGTCTACCTCCCAACCAACTAAAGCTCTAGCTACAACATATGAACAGTGCTCACAAAGAAAATCAGCAGATCAACTGAGCAACGGTATCATGTCCCTCTTCGTCAAGAATTTTGGGAATACCTGAGAAGATCTCAAAACCCTTATTTTAATTATAACAAATCTGAAAAGATAACAACTGATATGAATTGTTACAATTGTGGTCGTCCAGGGCATTTTGCTACTGATTGCAACAGGCCCAAGAAGGAGGACAGATCTATGAGAGATGAGAAGAGAGACGATAGATCCAAATAAAGATCCAAAGAAAGAAGGATGAGGACCAGATCTGAGAAGAGACCATACCAGAAGAACATTCATAAAGTACTAGTTGCTGAGGATAGTAATAAGAACTGGGCAGATTCAGATTCAGATTCTACATCAAGCAGCTCCTCATCCAGTGACAGTGAGCCAGAAGAAGTCCACTTCTTGATGGAAAATCAGACCACTACTGAAGATGAGGTATTTGATTTTTCTAATTCTAAATTTACACGAGAGGACCTGATCGGGGAACTCAATGAAATGGTCCATGAGTACCGGAAGTTATCTCAAACATTTGAGGAAATCAAATTTGAAAACAATGGTCTGAAAATAGTTCAGTTGAATCAAGCACTGCTCAGCTTTAGGATACTGACAGTTTAAAGACTGAGTTGAGTAAGCTGATGATTGAGAATGATCTCTTGAGAAATAGGTCCTGTGAGCTCAAATCTGAAACGAAAGGTTAAATGAAGTGATGAGCTCCTGGACCAAATCTTCCTTTCCTTGAGCAAGCTGCATGAGACTCAAAAGCCACTGAACGAAAAATCTGGCTTGGGCTTTACGTTGGAGAAAGTAGTTATGAGGGAAAAAGTACTCAATCAGATCTGGCATATGACAAGTTCAAAAAGATGAGTTTTTTCAAAGCCAGTGTGATACACAATGCTTATGAGTCGGTAAGGTATGATAACCAGACCTCTGGGCAATTGAACCAAAAAGGAAAAGCTGGTATCGGATATATCAGACCTGAGAACTCCAAGCCAAGCTGGCTAAAGAACAGAATTGAGAAAGATAAGGCGAAATATGGTTCTAAGTCGTCTGTTCCCAACCAGTCCAGGCGTGGTTCTAAGAAGGTCAAATCTGTGTGGGTAAAGGTTCAGCCCCAACGATATCTGAATGGTCCACATACTAATCCAAAGCTCAACAGATCTCACAACATTTTTGCACGTACCCTTACGGATGCACATACTGGGAAGACTGTTAAAGTAATTCAAGTATGGGTCCCGAAAGGGGTAATCCTATCTGGACCCAAGTAAATTGGGTACCAAAATTTGTTTCGTGTTTGCAGGGTAACAAGTACAAAGCTGGAGAAAATCTATCATCTGGTACCTGGATAGTGGTTGTTCACGACATATGACTGTAAATCCAAAGCTACTATCAGATTTGACATCGCACAAAGGAGCTAAGATTGTGTTTGGTGATACCTCTTACGGTAACACTGTGGGTAAGGGTAAGCTTACCCATGGTAACATTGCCATATCTGATATTCTTGTCGTTGAAAATTTGTGCTATAATTTAATTAGTATAAGTCAGCTGTGTGACAATAGTTATATGGTTAACTTTGAAAAGCACACATGCACAGTTCAGAGTCCGGATGGTCTGAATGTATTGGTAGGAAAAGATCGGGGAATACCTACATTATCAATTGGTCAGAGCAGATGGGATCAGAACAGATTTTCCTAGCAGCTGACTCTTCCAAGAGCTGGCTGTGGCACCAAATAATGAACCATCTGAACTTTAAAACTCTTGCCAAATTGAGTAAGCTTGAATTGGTTTCTGGTATGCCCAAACTAAATTTTTCGAAGGACAAGATTTGTGCAGCATGTCAGCTGGGTAAAACAATTGGTCAGAGCAGATGGGATCAGAACAGATTTTCCTAGCAGCTGACTCTTCCAAGAGCTGGCTGTGGCACCAAATAATGAACCATCTGAACTTTAAAACTCTTGCCAAATTGAGTAAGCTTGAATTGGTTTCTGGTATGCCCAAACTAAATTTTTCGAAGGACAAGATTTGTGCAGCATGTCAGCTGGGTAAATAAATTCGATCTACTTTTAAAAAGAAAAATGGTCAACGTTCTTCCCGAAGCTTAGAGCTTTTACATATGGATCTTTTTGGTCTTATACCCGTAACCAGTTTAGGGGGAACGAACTACACCCTTGTCGTTGTTGATGATTTTTTACAAACTTTACATGGGTGTTGTTTTTAAAATCAAAATCCGAAACTGCTGACCAGCTGATTAAGCTTTTAAAACATTTGCTAAATGACAAATCTTGTACTGTCAACCGGATAAGATCTGATAGAGGTACTGAATTTTTAAACTATAACTATCATCTTATCTGGAAGACATTGGGTTGATAAGATCTGATAGAGGTACTGAATTTTTAAACCATAAGCTATCATCTTATCTGGAAGACATTGGGATAAAGCATGAGCTTTCAGCAGCTAGAACTCCTCAGCAAAACGGGTTAGCTGAGAGGAGAAACCAAACTTTAAAAGAAGCTGCTCGATCTATGATTGCTTATTCTAATATTTCTCAAAAATTCTGGGCAGAAGCAGTTAACACAGCTTGCTACACTCAGAACAGATCTATGATTAACAAAACTCATGGAGTTACCCCATATGAGATCTGGAGTGGCAAGAAACCTGATATATCCTATTTCAGGGTGTTTGGGTGCAGATGTTTCATTCATAATAACGGTCAAAAGCACCTAACAGCTTTCGATGCCAAATCTTATGCAGGTTTATTTCTCGGATATTCAGCTGTGATCAAAGCCTATAAAGTTTTCAACAACCGAAGTTTGACGGTAGAATAATCAACTCACGTTGTGATCGACGAGACCAGCTTTCGATCCAACTCAGCTGCGAGCCTACATGAGTTGTGTTCATGTCTGGAATCAACCAGCCTTGATGAATCAGATGACGACATTCCAGAACAAAGACATTCAGCTGATCCCCACCCAGATCTGAACACACCACAAGATAACGCACAAGAAGATCTGAGAGGTAACCCAGTAGTCATTGACTTGACTAACGTTGACCCTGTGCAGGAACAGATCTCATCTAGTGTGCCAGCTGCGGATGTTGAACCAACTACTGCTCAAGTGGATACACAAGCAGATCCTGCAGTTCATCAATGGTATCCAGACCATATCCAGATACCCAAGCTGTCAATGCAAATTATCAACTGGTATCTGATCCAAATCTGGAACAACAAAGCACTTATCAATTGTTCTCAGATAATCCAGATCAAGCCAACCAATCGAACTGAACAAGGAGCAAATCCAATCGGATCTGATCTTCGGTGGAATAGAAATCATCCACCCGAGCAGATCATAGGTAACATTCACTCTCATGTTCGCACCCGAAGCCAGCTCATGCATGATCACTTTGATTCAGCATTCATATCGCATATAGAACCAAAGCTGATTGAAGAGGCCTCAGCTGAACCGAGATGGATAGATGCAATTCAAGAAGAACTTAGTCAATTTAAAATAAATAATTTATGGCAATTAGTCCCTAGACCTACTAATCATTCTGTAATAGGAACTAAATGGGTTTTAAGAACAAGCTGAATGAAGATGGCGTATTAACTACAAACAAAGCTAGACTGGTATCACAAGGATTTATACAAATGGAAGGCATAGACTTTGATGATACCTTTGCACCAGTAGCTAGATTAGAAGTCATTCGCATGTTTCTTGCATATGCTTCATACAAAGACTTCAAAGTCTTTCAAATGGATGTGAAGAGTGTCTTTCTAAATGGCATCTTAACTGAGGAAGTGTATGTTGTTCAACCTCCTGGCTTCATAAATCATACATATCCAGATCACGTTTACAAAACTGGATAAAGCTCTAGATGGGTTGAAGCAAGCACCCAGAGCTTGGTATGATACACTTTCAAAATTTCTTATCGAGCATGATTTCACAATAGGCACCGTCGATATGACATTATTTAAAATTTTCAAATCTGATCATGTCCTGTTAGTACAAATTTAAGTACATGATATTATATTTGGGTCAACTAACCCCAAGCTATGCCAGAAATTTTCTAAGTTGATGGGACAAGTTTGAGATGAGCATGATGGGAGAGCTGACGTTCTTTCTGGATTACAAGTGAGACAGCTTGACAATGGGATCTTCATCAATCAAGAAAAATATACGAAAGAACTGCTGAAGAAATTTTGCATGGACAACTGTTCAGCAGCTACGACCCCGATGAATGCCTCAATCAAGTTAGATAAAGACGAAGCTGGAACAGCCATAGAGGTTTCTTTGTATCGCGGGATAATTGTTAGAGTAGATGCCCAACTAGCCAACTTGTGGCGTGTGGGTTTTATAGACTCTTCTACAAACAGTCTTTATATATGATATTCGCATTTTCTTATATGGCTTTCTTTACTTTCATTATGTGTGTAATGATTTACAATTGCGTTGAGTAAAGTCCTAGAATGCACTGAAGCGTATGTTGGATGTGATAGTGGGTATGACGGCTATCATGAAACACATCTAATAGTCGCTGTGTGTTCTGAACATTCGATTGGGCCGTCAAAATGAGGATAAGGCCGCCCGAGTTCGAGACTAGTATCTGCGATGCGAAGTACCATGTTTCATTGGTAGGGAACATTGTGATGTTCTGAGCATGCAGATAGATAGTGACCTGGTGATCTATCGAACTACCCTCGTTCGGACTTTCCAAGTGGTTACCATTTGTCGACTGGATAAGTTCGAGGTCTTGGTTGTACTGATTAGTCCTCACGACTCGAAACTTCATTGAGACTCTACATGATAGGCGTCTCACTTTGACCCGTTTGCCGACTCACTTGGGTTCACAAGGCATCGGGATTGGGTGAGACCCCGATGCATGTAGGAGTCGATGCATCGTTGTCGAGGATTCACCGCTCGTAGACATGCGTGGATATCCTATGCTATATGAGGGGATAATAGTCTATAAATCTCTGGCCAGATTACTAGAAGTGTTTTAGGTAAATGTGTTTACCTTATTACACTCGCGATGTCACTATTCGATCTCCAAGATGTATGCATAGCTATCGGATCTATAGCGACTCTCGATTTACCAATGGTCGTTGATCTGATCGGGATATATGGATTGAAAGGATCGTACTGTACGCTAACCACGACCGACTGGTTCTTGCAGGCACTATCAGTGATACCTAGGGGATCATGGGACGATGTTGCTAGACGCTTTACCATGATCCGTTGGGCAAGTCCGGAATTGTGATTCCGGAGCCGCAATGGTTGTGGGCCCACGGCTAGCTGTATCCCTGAACCATTGAGGGTCACACAAGTACTAGATTCGAGATTCCCGCACGGATACTCAGCTCAATGTGTTGAGCATGAGAAGAGGATTTCGGGAAGTGCGACTTCCTAAAAGTCAACAAGGGTCAAACCGAGGTTTCCCGCTGTTGAGGGGCAAAACGGTCATTTTGCTATTTAGGGTTGGATGATCTGAAAAATTGTTTTTCATATCATAACATTCAGTTTTGGAAACTGAGTCGATCGGTCCGATCTGATCGGCGATCGGAGTTACGATGAAGTCGCAGCGATGGATATCGTCATTTGGATCCGGGCCCGTTGGGCCGGTCCAAGTCCATCATTAAGTCTATTTAATTAGACTTAATAACTTCATTGTAGATATGACATTACACAACTAAACCTAACCCTAAGTGCAAACCGCCGCCCCACTCTTCAAATTACCTCACGCCGCCGCCGTGCGCCGCCCGCCGCCGCCGCCACTTCGCCGGAAATCGTTCCGGCCTAGTTTTTCGAGCAGAATCCGTTCGTGCAGAATTCGTCAGCGCTTTTAGTGCAGGCTGATGAAGGAGTCTCGGTTCTGGTCGTGGACCGGATTGGTGATATCTACCGCAGTCTACCGAGAAGAGCCGACGTTATTGTAACTACGGTTGGAGCCAGGCACAAGTGCCAGCAAGGTAGTGTTTTTGAACCCCTATGTATGTCGATAACTGTTATCAATTTTTCGTATTGATCGTCTCCCGGTTGTTTATTCTTTGTTCTTCCGCTGCCTCACCGGGGGGCGGATCCGGATCCCCAACAGTGGTATCAGAGCCATGTTTTTCGGATCTGATCAATATGTATTGCCATAATTGTATCTAATTTCTTGAATTTCAGAATTGAAAGCATCAAAATTCTTCGAAGACGGCGCAAGCGTCGCGCAAGGGTCGCACATCGTTGCGCATGGGCGGCCGAGAGTCGCCGCCCCCCCTTCGCCGCTGCATCGCGCAAGGTGGCACGATGGTGGCCGGATCGTTGCGCCGCTCCTCGCGAGATGGTTGCGCGACGTCGCGCACGACGATGAGAGCACGCCTGCGGCAGATGGTCGGTCGCTGGCCGCCCTATGCGCGCCATGTGATGGGGCCCGGTGTAGAGGGTGGTGAAATCGTTAAAATAGTGGGAGGGTAATTCATAAAACTTAATGACCTGTTTTATTGTCTTAGCGTTTATTTTTATATAGTCAGTAATGCATGTCTGTTTTCTTTTAAGTATAACTGCTATAAAAATGGTTTCGATGAAAAACCCGCTTGCTGCTATACTGGATAGCAACAGGTTCACTGGTCTTAACTACCAAGACTGGCTCCGCAACCTTAATCTTGTACTGGCTTCGGAGAAGCTTCTCTATACGATATAGAAGTCTCCTCCGGAGGAAACCCCTGCTGATATCAGCCCTGAGGAGCTGATTACGCTTAACCAATGGCGTGACGACGAGGTTAAAGCTCGATGCTATGTGATGGCATCGATGTCCAATGAAATGCAACGGCGCTTTGAGAAGAAAAAGTATGCCTCTGCCATACTTTATCATCTCAAGGAACTGTACGGGGAGAACTCTCGACATGAGAGGTTCACGGCTGTCAAGGAGCTGATGACGAGCCGCATGCGCGATGGGACTTCGGTCCGCGAGCATGGGGTTCGTATGATTGGGCTCGTTGAAAAGCTGTCGGGCCTTGATATCGCACTTCCACATGAGCTGTCTGTGGATGTACTTCTCCTCTCACTACCCGCTGCATTTGACCCCTTTGTGGTCAAATTCAACATGAACAAGCTGGAAGCCACTCTTGAAGATGTGGTGAACATGCTTGTAGTGTTTGAGGGGACTATAAAGAAGGACAAACCCGTCCTCCTTCTGGGTTCTTCTTCCTCTGCGAAGAAAGGGCCTAGATGCAAGAGCAAGAAGCGTTCTGCTCCTGCGAAGGAGGAGAAGTCTGCCAAGAAGCCGAAGGCAAGGGCTTCTAAGCCTAACAAGAGCGAGGACGTTTGCCACCACTGCCACAAGACTGGGAATTGGAGGAGGAACTGCAAGGAGTACCTCGAGCAGTTGCGAACTGCAAAAGGTATGTTCTATATTGAAATAAATATTTCTCTAAATTCAACTTCTTTGGTACTTGATACCGGATGTGGATCTCATATCTGCAATGATTTGCAGGTGATGACAAGAAGTCGACGTCTTACAGAGGGTGAGACCCACTTGAGGCTTGGCAATGGAGCAAGAGTTGCTGCAGTAGCTATAGGAGATATTAGTTTATTTCTATCTTCAAATTTTAAGTTGCAGCCGCATGGTAAGACTATGAGATATGGCAAATGGATGTGAAAACTACGTTCCTTAATGGAAACATTAAGGAAGAGATCTATATGACGCAGCCTGAGGGTTTCACATCTGTTGGAAGCGAGCATAAGGTATGCAAGCTTCAGAGATCGATCTACGGTCTCAAACAAACATCACGAAGTTGGAACCTGAGATTCGATGAAACAATCAAGGAAATTGGTTTCATCAAGAATCCCGAGGAGCCATGTGTTTACAAGAAGGTAGTTAAAAGTGCTGTGACGTTTCTCGTACTTTATGTTGATGACATTCTACTCATTGGGAATGATGTAGGAATGCTGCAGTCAACTAAAATATGGTTATCTAGCAGATTTTCGATGAAGGAAATGGGTGAAGCATCCTATATTCTTGGAATACAGATCTATTGGGATAGATGACTCACCCAAGCTACCTACATCGGATACCATACTTAAGAGGTTCTCTATGGAAGAGTCCAAGAGAGGACATCTACCTATGTGCCACGGGGTCACTCTATCTAAGTCTATGTGTCCAAAGACTGATGAAGAGATAGAGAGTATGGCACGTGTACCATATGCCTCGACTATAGGTAGTATTATGTATGGCATGATCTCGACTAGACCGGATGTTGCATATGCTCTGAGTGTCACGAGCCGCTACCAGGCCAACCCCGGCCAATTGCATTGGAAGGCCGTGAAGGATATTCTTAAGTACTTACGAAGGACTAAGAATATGTTCATGGTCTACGGGGGTGGTGAACTGAAACTGGAAGGCTACACTGATTCTAGCTTCCAGTGTGACGTGGATGATTCGAAATCAACCTCTGGATTTGTATTTATGCTCAATGGTAGTGCTGTCTCTTGGAAGAGTTCCAAGCAAGACACCATCGCGGATTCAACCACTGAGGCTGAGTACATTGCAGCATCAGCTGCTGCTAAGGAGGCCGTTTGGATAAGGAATTTCGTCCAAGAGTTGGGCGTCATTCCTAATGGAGTTGGTCCAGTCCAGGTGTACTGCGACAACACGGGTGCCGTTGCGCAAGCAAAGTAGCCTAGGTCTCACAAAAGATCCAAACACATACTGAGGAAATACCACATAATCCGGGATATTGTGGCTAGAGGTGACATAGCAGTTGAGAGAGTCGCGTCTGCGGACAACGTTGCTGATCCACTTACGAAGCCCTTGCCTGGACCGTTGTTTGAGAAACATCGCGAAACAATGGGACTGCGTCTGATGAGTAGTTGGCTTTAGGGCAAGTGGGAGATTGTTAGAGTAGATGCCCAACTATCCAACTTGTGGCGTGTGGGTTTTATAGAATCTTGTACAAACAGTCTTTATATATGATATTCACATTTTCTTATATGGCGTTCTTTACTTTTATTATGTGTGTAATGATTTACAATTGCGTTGAGTAAAGACCTAGAATGCACTGAAGCGTATGTTGGATGTGATAGTAGGTACTACGGCTATCATGAAACACATCTAATAGTCGCTGTGTGTTCTGAACATGTTCCTAGTCGATTGGGCCATCAAAATGAGGATAAGGCCGCCCGAGTTCGAGACTAGTATCTGCGATGCGAAGTACCATGTTTCATTGGTAGGTAACATTGTGATGTTCTGAGCATGCAGATAGATAGTGACCTGGTGATCTATCAAACTACCCTCGTTCGGACATTCAAAGTGGTTACCATTTGTCGAGTGGATAAGTCCGAGGTCTTGGTTGTACTGATTAGTCCTCACAACTAGAAACGTCATTGAGACTCTACATGATAGGCGTCTCACTTTGACCCGTTTGCCAACTCACTTGGGGTCACAAGGCGTCGGGATTGGGTGAGACCCCGATGCATGTAGGAGTCGATGCATCGTTGTCGAGGATTCACCGCTCGCAGACATGCGTGGATATCCTATGCTATCTGCTAGGGGATCATGGGGCGATGTTGCTAGACGCTTTACCATGATCCGTTGGGCAAGTCCGGAATTGTGATTCCGGAGCCGCAATGGTTGTGGACCCACGGCTAGCTGTATCCCTGAACCATTGAGGGTCACACAAGTACTAGATTCGAGATTCCCGCACGGATACTCAGCTCAATGTGTTGAGCATGAGAAGAGGATTTCGGGAAGTGCGACTTCCTGAAAGTCAACAGGGGTCAAACCGAGTTTCCCGCTGTTGAGGGGCAAAACGGTCATTTTGCTATTTAGGGTTGGATGATCTGAAAAATTGTTTTTCATATCATAACATTCAGTTTTGGAAACTGAGTCGATCGGTCCGATCTGATCGGCGATCGGAGTTACGATGAAGTCGCAGCGATGGATATCGTCATTTGGACCCGGGCCCATTGGGCCGGTCCAAGTCCATCATTAAGTCTATTTAATTAGACTTAATAACTTCATTGTAGATATGACATTACACAACTAAACCTAACCCTAAGTGAAAACCGCCGCCCCTCTCTTCAAATTACCTCACGCCGCCGCCCGCCGCCGCCCGTCGTCGCCGCCATTTCTCCGGAAATCGTTCCGGCCTAGTTTTTCGAGGAGAATCCGTTCTTGCAGAATTTTTCAGCGCTTCTAGTGCAGGCTGACGAAGGAGTCTCGGTTCTGGTCGTGGACCGAATTGGCGATATCTACCGCAGTCTACCGAGAGGAGCCGACGTTATTGTAACTACGGTTGGAGCCAGGCACAAGTGCCAGCAAGGTAGTGGTTTTGAACCCCCTATGTATGTCGATAACTGTTATAAATTTTTCGTATTGATCGTCTCCCGGCTGTTTATTCTTTGTTCTTCCGCTGCCTCGCCGGTGGGCGGATCCGGATCCCCAACAATAATTGGCTCTTTGCTATACTTAATTGCTAGCAGACCAGACATCATGTTTGCTGTCTGTATATGTGCTAGATTTCAAGTAGAGCCTAAACTAATCGCATTACATAGCTGTAAAGCAAATTCTTAAGTATTTAAAAGGAACTTCCAATGTGGGTCTTTGGTATCCCAAAGACTCCAGCTTTCAACTAATAGGTTATAGTTATGCAGATTACGCAGGATGCAGGATTGATCGGCGAAGCACAAGTGTTACTTGTCAATTCTTACGAGATCGATTGATTTCCTGGTTCAGTAAGAAGTAGACTTCAATTGCAACGTCCACAGCTAAAGCGGAGTATCTAGCGGCTGGAAGCTGCTGTGCTCAGATCTTATGGATTCAACACCAGCTTAAGGACTATGGCATTGATGCCTCTGAAGAACCTATTCTCTGTGACCACACCAGTGCCATTGCAATCACTCAGAACCCAATTCTGCACTCTAGAACAAAGCATATCGACATCAGGCATCACTTCATAAGAGATCACTTGCTCAATAAGGATGTCCGACTGGAATATGTGCCAACATATTAGCAAGTTGCTGATATCTTCACGAAACCCTTACCGGACGCTAAGTTTTTGTATTTTTGAATTATTCTTGGTCTCTTAGAACTGCATTGATTTGTCTCTATGCTAACAATTGCAGGTTGAACATCTGCTGTTTAAGTCAGATCTGAGCCTACTGTTCAGGGGGAACAACGCGGATTTTTTAGATCTGGTAAACTTTCACATTTGGGAGGACCTCAGCTTTAGGGGGAACAACAGATCTGGGTTAATAAGCGTTGAGTCAGCTGAATTCGTGAGATCTGAACCTACTCATACTTTGCGTATATACAGGTGATGCTTATAAGTGGTCAGATCTGGTAGTACCCCAGTTGATATATCAATTGTGTTCAGATTTAAGACTGCGACGTAATTAAAAATTGGCGCTCGTTTTCACTTTTTACCCTCTGTGGTTAAAATTCAAAATGATTTTGAAAATATTTTCCAAATCTGATCGCGCCGTCGGATGATTGACACGTGTGTTGTCATCATGCAAAAACATCACATCAACACAGTAAACGCGTGTCGTTTCATATTCTCTTCCTTATACATATATCGTTTCTTTTACCCCTAACCCTTTACCTTGCAAAATATTGCTATCGAACTTTCTTGCTTTCAGTGCTTTCTCGTTTGCAGATTCTCTTCGCTTTTAGCGATTCAGTTCAATCTATCTATTGAAATGTCCTATGCCTTGATCAACAATGCCAGCCAGATCTACTTCGACTCAGTTTTTGGGATGGAAGATGAAGGCACGGTTAAGATGTTTAAGGCCCTTGCGTCATCTGGACTCCGTGGGTTCTTAGGATGTTATTCAGCGATTTATGAAGTTGCGTTGGTGGAGTTATTTCAAAATTCTTCATTAAGAGACAACAAGGTTGTAAGTACCATTTAGGGAAAGTTTGTTGAGTTTACTGAGGAAGTGTTTGCTGAAATGTTTGAGCTCCCGACGGAGGGATTGACTGATATGAGTGATGTCCCAAAGGATCTGGTGTTTGATGCGAGGACTACATTTTCTTATGATGGTGAACAGCTGAAAACCTCCTGCAAAAAGAGAGAAATGAAGTTTGAGTTCCATCTGCTGAATGACATATTGGCTAAAATAGTGATTGTGAAAGCCGGTTCCTTCGATGTCGTCACCCATGAGAGATTCCTGATGATGTCTGCCATCCATGGTGGAGTCAAGGTTAACTGGGGCAGATTGTTGTTTAATATTTTCAAGTATATGGTGACTCCCACGACGAAGCACGCCAGAGGCTATGCGGTGCAGATTTGTATTTTGTTGAAGGGTGCAACAGACCCAGATTTGGAGGAATCGAAGGAATTTCCACCTCTGAAGATTCTTATTGCAAAAATTGTGGCACTTACATTGCCAAAAACAAAAATATCACTGTTAGTGGAGCCCATGGTGAAGATTACAGCAGTGGGTGAAAAAGTCTGGATCAAAGAGGAGACCAGCTCCTGCTATTGGTGAGCCTGTCGCTAAGCAGAAAAGGACTACTGTTGGGAGAGATGCTCCCACAGAAAAGGGCTTGGCGATGGTTCCCATTGTTCAAGATGTGGACCCTCTCTCTGTGATTCCTGCTGCTACTCCTAAGGCACCAAAACGCCGTGGCCCCAAACGTAAATTGAAGTTGTTCAAAGGGATATGATGATGAGGAACCAGATGTGGTGACAGTTGTTGAAAAAGAGCGGGAGACAACTATTGTAGATGATGTGGATAATATAATTGAACGGGTGATTACAGAGACAGCGCAGGTAGAAACATATTTCGTGGAACCAGTGGTGACGAGATCTGCTGATGTAGCAATTGAGGACATTGAGCGCTCGATTGCTGTCAATGATGAGGATGATAATCTTGATGGAGCTGAAAATGAAATTGCTAGGAAAATGGCATCTTTTACTGCACCGAAACAGTTTCTTAAAGAACATTTGAGATCTGAGAAGAATAAGGAGACGGATTTTGATCCTGTAGAGACTGAGAAGGAGATGGAGCAAGAAACAGCGCTGATGGAGGTTCAGGAACAGATTTTAGAGAAGGACACAGAGCCCTTGAGCAAGGCTCTGGAGCTTACTGAAAACCCATCAACGTCTGATGAAGAGTTAATGTCTCTTGAGAACCTTTTGAAGAAAATTCCTGATGATATGAAGATTCCCTCGGTTACAGCTGCCGAGCCAACGAAGATAAAGTTTGGCCAAGGGATTGAAATTCAGGAGGTGGATCTGTACAAGGCCAGTCTCCCACAAATTGCTGTCGATGACAAGAGGAAGGAGCCTCTTGTTGTAGATACAATACAAGGGCATTCGGCCCGTGAAATATTTTCATTGATTTGTGCCGATATAGACTTTGTTGTATAGTTTAGAGAGCATGTGATAGAAGAATTTGTTAAATTCTTTAATTCTTTTAGTCTTCGCAGATTAGCTGTGTTAGATTCAGTTAAAGATATTGCTGCAAAGGAAGAGCTAGTACTGACTTGGGCTGAGACAGATTCGGTTCACATAGCTCTTCAGAGGCGATTGTACATAATTGCCAAGTATAGAGAGAGACTACTTCGAAAATTCTTAGAGGCCAGACGCCATAATTTTGTATCAGGCACGCCCACAACAACCATCGATCTTAAAGTCTTGGAGTTGCTGACTGCTGCTCATCATTTTGTGCTGAAAATTTTGTTGCGGCAGATGAAAGAGCACAAACTGGAGTGGACACGGCCATACAGTTCACATCTGTTCGAAGGAACCAATTTCCAGCCTGGTGTTTTCATTCCCATATCTAATACAAAATTCAAAAGACATGCTGCATTAGAGCAATGATCTTGGTTGACGGATCTTGGCTCATCGTAGAAGGGGTAGATGATTGGAGACCCATTTCTAGGCTAGTTGATTCTCACAAGTGGGAAATGTTGCCTCAAAGGCCTTACATTGATGATCTTGCCCCGTTCTTGTTGGGGATCCGGATTGCGCCCCCCGGCTAGGCAGCGAAAGAACAGAAAAACATGTCCGGGAGGCGATCAATACGATATAAACAATTACATACTACGTCATTCATAGGGTGTTCAAAACACTACCTTGATGGCACTTGTGCCTGGCTCCAACCGTAGTTACAATAACGTCGGCTCTTCACGGTAGATTGCGGTAGATAACGCCAATCCGGTCCACGACCGGATACGAGACTCCTTTGTCACCCTGCACTAGAAGGCGTGACGAGATCTGAGCGGACGGATTCTCCTCGATAAGTTTGGCCGGAACAGATTCCGGCGAAGAGGCGGCGGCGGCGGGCGGATTCTCCTCGTCTAATTGGCCCGAAAAGATTTTCCGGCGAAGCGGCGGCGGCGCAAGGCGGCGGCGGCTATTGAAGAGGGGAGGGGCGGCTACTTGCTTCTAGGTTTAGGGTTAGAGTGTTGAGTTGTCTTGTTAAGTCTAGGGTTATGTCTAATTAAATAGACTTAAGTGTTGGACTTGGACCAGCCCAATGGGCCCGGGTCCAACGGATGAACAATCAGTTCATCTCCACCACCGAGACTTCATCGTAACTCCGATCGCCGATCAGATCAGACCGATCGATTCAGTTTCCAAAACTGAACAATATGATCTGAAAAACCGTTTTTCAGAACCCCAGTGCAAAATGACCGTTTTGCCCCTCAACAGCGGGAAACCCCGGTTTGACCCCTGTTAACTTTTAGGAAGTCGCACTCCCCAAAATCCTCTTCTCGTGCTCAACACATTGAGCTGAGTATCCGTGCGGGAATCTCGAATCCAGTACTTGTGTGACCCTCAATGGTTCAGGGATACAGCTAGCCGTGGGCCCACAACCATTGCGGCTCCGAAATCATAATTCCGGACTTGCCCATCGGATCATGGTAAAGCGTCTAGCAACATCGCCCCATGATCCCCTAGGTATCACTGATAGTGCCTGCAAGAACCAGTTGGTCGTGGTTAGCGTACAGTACGGTCCTTTCAATCCATATATCCCGATCAGATCAGCAACCATTGGTAAATCGAGAGTCGCTATAGATCCGATAGCTATGCATACATCTTGGAGATCGAATAGTGACATCGCGAGTGTAACTAGGTAAACACATTTACCTAAAACACTTCTAGTATTCTGGCCAGAGATTTATACACTATTATCTCCTCAGATAGCATAGGATATTCACGCATGTCTGCGAGCGGTGAATCCTCGACAACGATGCATCGACTCCTACATGCATCGGGGTCTCACCCAATCCCGACACTTTATGACCCCAAGTGAGTCGGCAAATGGGTCAAAGTGAGACGCCTATCATGTAGAGTCTCAATGACGTTTCGAGTCGTGAGGACTAATCAGTACAACCAAGACCTCGGACTTATCCACTCGACAAATGGTAACCACTTGGAAAGTCCGAACGAGGGTAGTTCGATAGATGGGTCTAGTCGAGATCATGCCATACATAATACTACCTATTGCCGAGGCATATGGCACACGTGTCATACTCTCTATCTCCTCATCAGTCTTCGGACACATAGACTTAGATAGAGTGACCTCGTGGCACATAGGTAGGTGTCCTCTCTTGGACTCTTCCATGGAGAACCTCTTAAGTATGGTATCGATGTAGGTAGCTTGGGTGAGTCCGAGCATCCGTTTAGATCTATCCCGATAGATCTGTATTCCAAGAATATAGGATGCTTCACCCATGTCGTTCATCGAAAATCTACTAGACAACCATACTTTAGTTGACTGCAGCATTCCTACATCATTCCCAATGAGTTGAATGTCATCAACGTAAAGTACTAGGAAAGTCACAGCGCTTTTAACTACGTTCTTGTAGACACATGGCTCCTCGGGATTCTTGATGAAAGCAAATTTCTTAATTGTTTCATTGAATCTCAGGTTCCAACTTCGCGATGCTTGTTTGTGACCGTAGATCGATCTCTGAAGCTTGCATACCTTATGCTCGTTTCCAACAGATGTGAAACCCTCAGGCTGCGTCATATAGATCTCTTCCTTAATGTTTCCATTAAGGAACGCAGTTTTCACATCCATTTGCCATATCTCATAGTCATACCATGCGGCTATGGCTAACAATATTCTAATTGACTTGAACATTGCGACTGGCGAGAAGGTTTCATCATAGTCAACACCTTGCCTTTGAGTGTAACCTTTCGCGACCAGTCGTGCCTTGTAGGTCATTACCTTACCATCAGGCCCAAGTTTCCTCTTGTATACCCATTTACACCCAATGGGAACAATCCCTTCGGGAGGGTTAACCAGAGTCCAAACTTGGTTAGCATGCATTGAGTCAAACTCAGACTGCATTGCTTCAAGCCATAAGTTAGAATCAGCATCGGAAATTGCCTCCTTGAAAGTTCTTGGATCAGATCCAATAACTTGATCACCTTGATCATCTTCAAGGAGAAAACCATATCTCTCAGGAGCCCTAGGGACCCTTTCGGATCTTCTAGGTGCGACCATTTCTGGTATTGACTCTGTAGGTGCGGGAGACTCACCTGGTACTTCGATTGGATCTCGAACCTCTTCGAGTTCTAATATTTTGCCCTTTCTATCAAGTAGAAATTCCCTTTCCATAAAGGTAGCATTCCTAGAAACAAACACTTTTGTTTCGCTCGGATAGTAGAAGTAGTATCCAATGAAATTCTTTGGATACCCAATAAAGTAGCATAAGATGGATCTCGTATCCAGCTTATCTCCCACTGTCTGCTTCACGTAAGCAGGACATCCCCAAATCCTCATAAATGAGTACTTGGGTGGTTTGCCCATCCATATCTCATACGAAGTCTTATCCATTGCCTTGGTGTGGACATTCTTCAACAACATTACCGTTGTTTCGAGCGCATAGCCCCAAAACGAGGTAGGAAGTTCAGTGAAGCTCATCATAGATCGAACCATGTCCAACAAGGTCCGATTACAACGCTGCGCTACGCCATTGAGCTGTGGTGTGGAAGGAGGGGTCCTCTGTGAGAGAATCCCATTCTCTTTCAGATAGTCTTGAAATTCAGCACTTAAGTATTCACCACCTCGATCAGATCGAAGTGTCTTAAAACTTTTGCCTAACTGATTTTCTACTTCAGCCTTGAATTCCTTGAACCTTTCAAAGGATTCAGACTTGTACTTCATCAAGTACAAGTACCCATACCTAGAGTAATCATCGGTAAAGGAGATGAAGTATGTGTGACCATATTTAGTACCAATACTAAACGGGCCGCACACATCAGTATGGATCAAATCCAATAGGCCTTGGGCACGTTCACCCTTGCCCTTTAAGGGTTGCTTGGTCATCTTTCCTTTCAGACAAGATTCACAAGTCGGTAGGGAGTTCATGTCTGACAGATCAAACAAGTCACTCCTAACCAACTTGTTCATCCTACTTAGAGAAATGTGACCTAGCCTAGCATGCCAAAGTTGTGCTGGGTTCAAGTTATCGTGTTTCCGTTTAATTGTTGTTGTATGTGTTTCGACATCGCGAGTTGGAACGTCTTTTAATTTTAAGGTGTATAAATCGTTTTCGCGTTCCCCAATTCCAATTGAACATTCATTCTTGTAAATATTGCAAATCGAATTAGCAAACATACAAGAATATCCATCTCTATCAAGCATAGGAATAGAAATAATGTTTTTAATTAATTCAGGAACAAATAAAACGTCTCGTAACAACAACTTAAAATTTGAAGACAGAAATAAATAAACATCTCCTATAGCTATAGCAGCAACCCTTGCTCCATTGCCTAGCCTCAAGTGGGTCTCACCCTCTCTAAGACGAAGACTTCTTGTCATCACCTGCAAATCATTGCAGATATGAGATCCACATCCGGTATCAAGTACCCAAGAAGTTGAATTTAGAGACATATTTATTTCAATATAGAACATACCTTTTGCAGTTCGCAACTGCTCGAGTTACCCCTTGCAGTTCCTCCTCCAATGCCCAGCCTTGTGGCAGTGGTGGCAAACGCCCTCGCTCTTGTTTGGCTTAGAAGCCTTTGCCTTTGGCTTCTTGGCATACTTTTCCTCCTTCGCAGGAGCAGAACGCTTCTCGCTCTTGCGTCTGGGCCCCTTCTTCGCAGAGGAAGAAGAACCCAGAAGGAGGACGGGTTTGTCCTTCTTTATAGTCCCCTCAAACACTACAAGCATGTTCACCACCTCTTCAAGGGTGGCTTCCAGCTTGTTCATGTTGAAGTTGACCACAAAGGGGTCAAATGCAGCGGCTAGCGAGAGGAGAAGTACATCCACACACAGCTCGTGTGGAAGTGCGATATCAAGGCCCGACAACTTTTCAATGAGCCCAATCATGCGAAAGTTTTATGAATTACCCTCTCACTATTTTAACGATTTCACCACCCTCTAATGAAATCGAGAAAACAGGTTTCTTTAGTGGGTACACGGAGCCCAATCAAGCGATCATGGACCCGAATAATATCAGCCATCCATGACCCCCAAAAGGTAGTTTCCGATTGCAACCGGTGCAACCTCCATGTATTTACCTCACGTCTAGTAAAGGCCCAATAATATGACGCCGTTTACTATCACGTGTCAAGATCGACCCATCAATGTTGAGTCTTGAAGGACGGTCCCCTTAACGTCCCCAATAATATGAGCCAACGTTAAAGGGAGTTCCAACCGGCTCACAACAGTTGTCAATGGCGTGGACAGCTTTCCAGCATACATGACCACCTCAATAATATGAGCCGGGCCATATATACGGGTAGCATCGATGTACACCCATTGTTGATGGAAGGTAGGGTTAATTTAAACAATTTTAAATACCCTTATGTTTATCGAATAAACATTTTATCTTGATATAAGTTTTAAATCAAATTTAAAACGAGGGATTTTATTTTTGAAAAATTTTGTTCTCATGCATATTTAAATCTAATTTAACACATGCATCATGCGGATTCATTTAACTATATATAAAATATATAAACAAATATTGGGATGATCGATCGCGAGAGCTATGCGGTCCGTGATTGCCAGTCACGGACCTGGGTCCAATCCTAGGGGTAATGCAATATGCAATGCAATCCTATTACAAAGCTTTCCGGTTTTACAGATCTTCGGTCTTCAATATCTTGATCGTCATCGTCCACCGTCTTCGGATGTCCTCCACTAAATCTAGTAATTTACATTTAAATTTACTATGACAAATAAGGGATACATTTATCAAGGGGTCGGAACGGGCCACAAACAGGCCCACTTTAAATGATAATCAAACATTAATAAACCGAAATCATTCAAAACCTATTGCATACACCTAACACATTGGGCACGGCTCTCGATCACCCCAATCATGCAATTAATCTAATTAACATGCATAATTTAAATAATCTAATTATTTATCGTAAAATCATATTCTAATTACGAAATCGTATTTTATAATAAAATCGCATTTTGTCGATAAAAACAAATTTTAATCAACAATATCATATTTCATTATAAAATCATATTTCATAATTAAAATCACATTTTTACTAATTTTAATTGTATCGATATTGGGCTTAAAACAATTCTAGGCCCAAAAACTTAAAATTTCAAAATCGATCAAAACCGGGCCCGATATCGCATACCGGCCCGAAAACTTCACGAGCTGCCCGGGACAGGCCCGAACCATGTTGGGGATCCGGATCCGCCCCCCGGCGAGGCAGCGGAAGAACAATCAAAAGTAAACCGGGAGGCGATCAATACGAAAAACAACAATTCTCAATTGTCATACATAGGGCGTTTAAGCGGGTTACCTCGCTGGCACTTATGCCTAGCTCCAACCGGAATTACAATAATTCGGCTCTTCTCGGTAGATTGCGGTAGTTTACGCCAATCCGGTCCACGACCAGATCCGAGACTCCTTCGTCAGACTGCACTAGAAGCCATGACGAGATCAGCACGAACGGATTCTCCTCGTCGAATTGGCCGGAAACAATTTTCCGGCGACGATCGGCGGCGGCGGCGGCGGCGGCGCTTGGGGAGGAGAGGAGGGGCGGATTTTGCTTAGGTTTAGGGTTATGAATGTAGTGAGTTGATGTCTACAATGAAGTTATTAAGTCTAATTAAATAGACTTAATGATGGACTTGGACCGGCCCAACGGGCCCGGGTCCAAATGACGATATCCATCGCTGCGACTTCATCGTAACTCCGATCGCCGATCAGATCGGACCGATGGACTCAGTTTCCAAAACTGAATGTTATGATATGAAAAACAATTTTTCAGATCATCCAACCCTAAATTGCAAAAAGACCGTTTTACCCCTCAACAGCGGGAAACCCCGGTTTGACCCCTGTTGACTTTTAGGAAGTCGCACTTCCCGAAATCCTCTTCTCGTGCTCAACACATTGAGCTGAGTATCCGTGCGGGAATCTCGAATCTAGTACTTGTGACCCTCAATGGTTCAGGGATACAGCTAGCCGTGGGCCCACAACCATTGCGGCTCCGGAATCACAATTCCGGACTTGCCCAACGGATCATGGTAAAGCGTCTAGCAACATCGCCCCATGATCCCCTAGGTATCACTGATAGTGCCTGCAAGAACCAGTCGGTCGTGGTTAGCGTACAGTACGGTCCTTTCAATCCATATATCCCGATCAGATCAACGACCATTGGTAAATCGAGAGTCGCTATAGATCCGATAGCTATGCATACATCTTGGAGATCGAATAGTGACATCGCGAGTGCAACTAGGTAAACACATTTACCTAAAACACTTCTAGTACTA
>KV008237.1:0-237786 GCA_001598015.1 Dorcoceras hygrometricum
GATCTTCATTTACTGTCCAGCGTTCCTTTTTATCTCCTCCTTGGGGAGTTACTCATTTTCACGTTCCCACGCCCTTAATCGTGGGTAGTGCTCTTTAACTGTTTTAGCGCCCATTTTGCTTCTTCCTCAGACCGGGTTTTTCTTGGTAATGGGCTTGGGCTTTTTCAATGTTTTTAATATTGGTTTGGGCTTTTCCACTTGACTCTAATTTTTAGCACAAACAATTTCTTTAACTAAAACTTTAGATAAACCAATATTTCGTTCGTGATAGACTAAACACTGTTTGGTTTCGCAGATAAATGCGATATCGGAAAGAAGTCGCGTTCTCAAAGTTGACCTTTCTTTACTAGTCATGGCGCCACTCTACGGCCTCCTCTTCTCTCTTGCATCAAAGACCAGAGAGAAAATAGAGAGAAATCAAATACCATAGCGAATGGGAATCTTGGATTTGCTTTTCCTTAGCAATATTTTGTTTTTGCTGTGTGGTTCGCTTCATGCTTCCAATACTTACAGTGTGGGAGATCACGTGCCCCTGTTTGTCAACAAGGTTGGACCCCTTCATAATCCCAGGTGACTTCTTTTACTTCATTTTGTCCTGATTTCGATTTATCTTACTGCTTGAATTCCTTTGCATTGTCACATTTGTGTTTTGGATGCAAGTTGGTGTTCTTGATTTTGTGGGTTAGCCCAACCGGTGGCATGAGCTGTCCGAATTGTCTGTTTTGACTGTTAATTCCATGACGAACTGAAAATAATCGGACTTTGTTTTCCCTGACGTTGGTTTTGTTCTTGGGGCCGAGATTGATCAGTACATGCATCAAGGTGTTGAGATGAGTATTGATCCAATACCTTGTAGTGAATGTTTTGAGGCAGTCGCAGTATATTATTGTTCATTTGTGAAAGCCTTTGCTATGGTGATTACTGGTATTTGTCTTTTTTAAATTCAATCCTTTGCTAGTCATGACTACTAGAATACTGACTTATGATTGGCAGTTGCGGACAGATATTGTTGTTAATCTCTAATAGGAAATCCCAAACTATGGCAAGAATATTATGATGGTCTTATTCGCTACCGATTTTCACTCTCCAATGCCATCTCAAGTTTTATGGAGTGACATTTGGTCTGAAAACTATCATATTCTGCTTGTTAACCTTAGTGTTTTTCACCTTCTCATCAAAGTTGAGCTTCTGCCTCTTCTTATTATTTAAATGGTTCATTTTTGGTCTACATTTTCGTGGCATCAGTCTCTGGAAGTAAAAGATTGTTTGTCACCAGTAGAGTTGTCTTTCTGGTCATTATCCTCATGCATGTGGTATTTATCTGAGCGAGTTGTGCTAGAGACTAAATCTTTATTTATATTCGTAGTACTTTCATTTTGGTCCAGGTCCATCTTGGAATATTTGTTAATAGTAAGTGGCAGACTGATCTCCCAGCTTTTACATCTCAAGAAAGAATTTAGGAGTATGAGTAGTTTTTGGTTAGTGTATAGTTCCCTCTCAATATGCGAAACTTTGACATAACAAGAAACTGAAGTTTCTGCAACTGCAATACAACTAACATCTCCATAGCATGTTGTTAACAAATATCTCACTACTTCGTGCTTCTATTTGTTATTCTTTTGACAGCGAAACATACCGGTACTATGAGTTGCCATTCTGTCATCCAGGTTAGCGACAAGGCCACATATATTTCCCCTTTTTTTTTGGCTGGCAGATGCATATTATCAGTTCCATCATCATCAAATCACAACCTGAAATTACTTGGATATGCATTATTTCTTTGCTTTTTTATTCCGATATTTGCTAGAGTATTATGTGAGGCTATAATCCAGTAGCACGAAACCCAAAAATTAGCAATCCTAGGTCGAATAACTTCCCAAAGTTGTTAATGAATCCACAATTTCTTGTGCGGCCGATCCCGCCACTTGTAAACCGATGCCTCTTGGCTCCATCTTGGACGGCTTTCACTTACCTTCAGTATTACATAAAGCTTACTTTAGTCGATATTATAAGCAAGGATCATCTTATTGATACTGACTCAATGGCCCACTATATTACTGATGGTTATCAATGACATGCCCAATGTAAGTTATGAGCCTGAGTTTGTGCAAATTCTCCGACATAGTTTTGCTTTTTTGAAAATTCATAATGATTTACTTTTCCAATCTCCTCGATATGATCCTCAAGTCTTCCCTCCAAAATTTTAGAATGATGCTGCATTGTGAACTAATGCCTTGCATATATTCAAACAGATCTCACATGTTTCCATTTGTAAAACCATCAAAAGAAACATGTTCCTTATTGATGTTTTTGTATCTGGAAAATTTTCATTTGTAATATATTTAAGCCATTTGGCAGGACTAGCATCTTTTTACAGCTTCATATCTTATTTCTTATTGCCTCTCCAGGTCAAATGTTAGAAAAAAAAGAGAATCTTGGGGAAGTTTTGAATGGTGACCGGCTGGAAAATGCTTTGTATGAGTTGGAATATTTGGTGAACAAATCACAGATTGTTCTGTGCCATCAGAAGCTTGATAGGGAAAATGTTGCTAAATTCAGGGACGCTATAGTGACTGATTCTTACTATCAGATGTATTATGATGACCTTCCCTTGTGGGCATTCATTGGAAAAATTGAAAATGAAAGTTGGACTCCTGACAGCAAGGGGCCAAAGCATTTTCTGTTCACACATGTTCAGTTTAATGCTCTTTACAATGGCAAACATGTCATTGAAATTCATGCTCTCGGTGACCCGAATCATGTGGTAGATGTATCAGAAGATGTTGACATCACTGTCGAGTTCACTTATTCCGTGTTCTGGAATGAAATATCTACACCATACAAGAACCGAATGGACAGATATACTGGGACTGCCTTACTGCCAGTATTCCAACAAATTCATCTTTTCACTTATGTCAATTCATTTGGTATGGTCATTCTTCTCATGGGGATGCTTACCATGCTTTATAAGCGGCATCTCAAGTATGATTTGAGAAAGTAAATTTTTTTGCTGTTGTGCTACTGTTATTTCCCCTGCTAAATCTTGGTTTTTGCCGGACCTGGAAGCGAAGCATCTAACTTAAGTTACTTGTCGTCTCTATTCATTTGTAGAGGTTCAATTGGAGATGAGGAGGAGGATAAAGCAGTTGGTTGGAAACAAATTCACGGGGATGTGTTCAGATGTCCCACAAATCTACCATTGTTATCTGCTCTCGTGGGCTCTGGCACCCAATTGTTGTTTATGTAAGTTTTCCTTTTGCCAAGACTAAATAGTCTGTCACCTGACTTGTAGTTTCTCAGTTGCTATGGAATCACACACATGTAGTTTTCTTTCTTCCATTTCAATTCACTGAAACCAGGGCCGAGGTTGGTGTACACTTCGAACTTTGCATCATCCCATCTCTTCTTAATAAGTACAAATAGTTTATCTAGATTGTATGGTTGCGTGGCTTGTTCATTGCAAGTTAGAATGGATTACTGACGTCCAATTATCGATAAATGTGATCATAATTAGCATATGTGAAGAGTCGTGAAATTTTTAACCATCTTTGTTTCTAGTCATTGATGATAGCTGTGTTTGTACATATAACTCTGTCACTAAAATCACGTGCATTTTCTTACCTTTGTAAGTATACCATAAAAAATGGCAGGAGCCACCCTGCAGAAAGTTCTTTTAAGATGCCTTTGTTTTTGTCTTCCTCCTTAATTCTTTGCTTAACAAGCTGTTGCTTTAATCTTTATTTTTTTCCCGAATCAATGTATGAGTAGCAGAAATTATTGAAGAATCAATAATGGTGAAAATGAAACATGGTGCTTGACATGATTCGGTGCATGTTTTCTTGCATTCATTTTGACAGGGTTTTTATCTTGTCTCTTCTGTCTTTTCTGGGGATCCTCTATCCATACAATCGTGGCGCCCTCTCTGGTCTAATTTTCTTTTGTTACATTCTTACATCGGCTTTTGCTGGTTATAACTCTGCATCTCTCTGCAATCAATACCCTGAAGCAGGGCAGGTAATGTTTTCTGATTCTCCTTGGAAACGAATTATTATCACTCTTAAAAATTGCATATATAAATGACGATAACCGAAGATAGTGGCAGGAACGAAGTGTTCTTCTGGCTGGGATTATCTTCTTTGTTCCTGTTCTTTTCACGACTATTCCCCTCAATATACTGGCTGCATATTTTGGGGTCACAGCAGCTCTTCCACTCGGAACCATGATTGTCATTTTCCTTATATTTACACTCGTCGCAGTTCCATTACTTATCCTTGGTGGGGTGGTTGGAAAACGCTGCAAGACTGAAATTCAATCGTCTTCCATCACAAAGAAAATTCCAAGGGAGATTCCACCATTGGTTTGGTACCGTAAAACCCCAGCTCAAATGTTTATTGCAGGCCTTTTACCATTCGGTGCCATTATCCTGGAGTTTCACCTCTTGTGCTCAACTATCTGGGGCCATAAAGTCTACACAGTTCCTAGCATTTTGTTTGTTACATTCATAATTCTAGCTGTCCTAACTGCATTGCTCGGTGTGTGTTTCACGTATTTTCAGCTGGCAGTGGAGGACCATGAATGGTGTTGGCAGTAAGTCTTCCCTTTATGATCAACTAGTATTATGTATAGATATTTCGTTCTTGTTCTATATGCCTGACATGGGTAACTTACATACAACACCTTTCTGAAGATCGAAATGTGCTCCAAATTCATCGTTTAAACCCCTTTATGTTGGATTTTCACATGCGCACACGTTTTCTGCATTTAGCTATTTTACGTCGACATCATTCTGCTCAAATGTTACAGTTTGTCCTGTCATCCTGTTATCGATTCATGACTACATGAATATATCCATGATTGCACAAAGGCGAAGCAAATGGGAGGAGAGGCGACTGAGGTCTCCCTCTCTGGGTCACACCATGTTACTGATCAGGTCCTCATATGGTTGAATCAGGTCTGTGTTACGAGGTGGCTCCACAGCATTTTTCATGTTTGCCTACTGCATCTACTTCTACTTCAAATCGAATATGAGTGGCATCCTCCAAACAGCCTTCTTCTTCGGCTACAGCGCTCTCATGTGCTATGCATTCTTCTTGATGCTAGGAACATTAAGTTTCCGGGCGTCATCCCTGTTTGTACGTCGAATATACCGTGCTGTCAAAAGGGAATGAGCTTCATTTTGACATTGGCAGATCAGTTTACAGATGATAAGCGTCCAACACAGAAATTCGGCAGAGATAACAAGATGGGTATACCCAAATTTTCCATTTTGATGGACAATGGTCAACATTTGATACGTGTATTATTTAATTTTAATGAATGTACGACGAATTATAATAACTTTAGCCGTTCGTGGAGCAAGAAATGAAACCCAATTTTATGGTCACCGATGGGTTTTCCCTGTTTTCGTTTATTTTAGTGATAAATTATGAACCACTTCAAATATATAACTACATAATTAAAATTTGAAATATCTAAATAAGCATCAACAAGGGAAAAAATACATTTATTCTATTTCATTAAAAAATCTAGAATATATTTCAGCCATTTTTTTAAAAAATGGAAGCTAGAAAAAACTATCCATCCATCGATTCCGATCCGGACCCGACTGGTCGATAATTTTTGTAGGATAACTCGAAACCGGTCGATGTGATCACGGACATGGTTATGGGTCAAATTAATTGACCCAATTAACAGACCCGTTTACCACAAATTGGGTTCATGAATCATGACTAATAATTAATATATATCTTTTTATAAAAATTGGATCAAAATCTATATCTCCATTTCTCCTCGCTCGCACGTAAATTCGAGTATTAGGCAGAGCAACAACAATGGAACCGGCAGCGGGGCGCAGCGGCGGCGTATGGGAAGGGATGTACAGATTGATTATGCGCCGCACTCCTATCTACGTCACCTTCGTCGTAGTCGGCGCGTTCATCGGTGAACGTGTCAGTATCTTCGTAAAATTGTTCTTCAAAATGAATATCTATTTTGGTAGTTTTGACTACTGCCGAATTTCGAAGTTCCATAGGACGTGTTTTTATGCTAGGTTGTTCTTTTGCTTTTGCTCGATACTCATATTTCATGCTCTGATTTCAGGCCGTGGACTACGGAATTCGTAGTCTTTGGGAGCACAACAATGTCGGGGTATTTAATTTTTTCTACCCTAATTTGAGCTGATATTGCTGAGTCTGATTTGGTTTTCGATGGATGATTTGGAATTTTTCATGTTTGTTGCATTAGATTTTCTTTTCAGGAAATAAGTAGTAAATACTAAGCAACCATTAATGGTCATATGATCTTCATAGCTTATTAGTTTAACGAAATTTAAACTGATTTTTGTTGTCTATCGAATTCAATAAATTTATGTGCGAAGATGGAATTGATTAAGTTTGATATGGTTTCCTAGGATGCTTCAAGATTCAGTAGCATCATGTAGTTGTTAATTTGAACTCCGGTCTCGATCATGGTTGTCTTTTTATCTTTCACTTTGTTCAGTGGTTATTCTCATTTGTCGTTGACACGTTTAACTAGAAAGGAACTAGAAGATTCATGAGATCTTTTAGGGAATTTCAAGAGTTATGGGTCTTTGACTGAATACGATGCCATAGGAGGATTATACAATACCTTCTTCTTCGTTGTCTGCTTAAAGACTTGGAAGTGATTTGATTCAGGACCCTGATACAGCAGAGGTTAATTATTGAATTCGTTTCAAAGGATTAATCAAGTGTTCTCGTCAACACTTTTGTGAAGTACTGGTAACTACCAATTTTCACTTCGGTGCGGGATAAGTTGGTTCCTAAATATGTCATTTAGTTGCTGTATGCATAAACTTATGGCCTGAAGTTCTCGGACCTTACTATGGGTGTGCAAAGTGCTATGTTAAGTCTCTATACACACCTATAGGAAAGAGGTGAGTACTCTTATTACCATCTTGAGGGTTTTGAATGTTGATAATACTGAATCATACAAGAAATTTATGAGCATTGCTGTTTCTTTTAAAAAGTAAACCATTTTCATATACAAACTCATGTGACATTATGCCACCTGATCTGAAAACAAAACTAGGCTATCAGGTTGGCTGATAAGCCATCAGCTTGACTATAATTTGCCTAAAGAATATTTGTATTTTAGGTTATCACAAAGTGTATTGTTGGTTTTGAACCTGCCAATGCTTGACGATATCTCTATTCTGTTCTTGAATCCTGATTCGTGAATCTCTTTTTGCCTTGAGTTAACTCCTCAAGTCCCTGTGTTCTTTATTTTGTTTAATATGACATTTGATGGATTTCAGAAGCGGTACGAGGATATTCCTGTTTTGGGGCAGAGACAATCTGAATGAAGTGATGTTCATTGCAGCTGTGGGCTTACTTGTCTTCACCTTGGATTGAAAGAAAGCAATAACAACATCAGTTACATTGGGCTTATGTGCTTTTGTTTGAAGACTAGCAGAAATATTTTTTGGGGAAACACAATGTTGGTGAAATAAATTGTACGTGTGGTTTTGTTTCAGGGAAATAGACTTGTTATGACATATGATAATAATATCAGAAAATTATTTCATACAAATAGATTTTAAATATTATTGAATATAATATAATAGTAGAGTATTTTCTTAGGCGGTGAAATTTTGAGTTAACTAATGATTATATTGGAGATGTGGAGAAGAATTGATGATATATATGTTCATTTTCAAAGCCACGCCGACGCCGAACGCGAAAGCTGAAGTATGAACACCTAATTTATCTAGTCATTATTAGTTAGTATGTTTCCGGTGTGATGTTAATATATGATATAACCTAAAATAAATAATTTCAAATTTACAAACTAAATTGATAATAAATTGTATATTTGATGTGCAAAGTTTTATTTATAGTTAATTTTTCTTAGTTACGTTCTTATAGTATATTCGATATGATTGGTTTATCGTGAAACGATTTCATTATATATTAGTCAAATGGCTCAAATCAGGCTTTTTATAGAGCGTATGGTAATGTTTAATATCATATAAAATCATTTTTTATGACATGTTGTCAAATACAATTATACAAGATCTTTCTTACAAAATTGACCCGTATTATTGTCTCATACAAATTTTGTGATTAAGCTTTTAGAATTTGTAACTCTACAATTAGTTTAGACAAAAACTAAAAGAAAAATATGAAACACGAATTATAATTGATCATACTACTAAAAACGGATTATTAAAAAAAAGCCTCACATATGAAAGTGGACATTATATATGAAACACTATAGGGGATCATGTTGCAATGTAATGTAAGATATATATTTTCTCATAAAACAACATTTTTATTAGTTTTCATATTTATTTTAGTGAGATTAATTTAAATCTGTCGATATTTTAAAAAAATTTGGGAACATGATTTAAAGAGGATGAAATTTATGTCAAAATTTTATATTTATATATTCTTATATGTTCAACTTTTGTCTTTGAATATCTAATGATCCTAAAATATGTATTCGATATATTTGGAGTTTTTATTTTATTTTGAATACAAACTTAATATATCTATTCAATATTTGATATCAAGTGACCAATTCAAACTCAACCGACATTTTCATATGGCAAAGAATAGAGAAAAAACTAAAACTTGAACAAATCCTTTAAAAAAGAAAAGGAAAAATAAATTAAACGGGGCCCATAATATATTGGGTTTTAAAGTTCTGAAGCCCAATAAGACTACTCGGATCCTTCAAGTTTTTAGGGTTTTTGCGAAGCAATTTATTTCTTTGTAGTCACACCACTCACTGCGAATCGCCGTCGCCTGTTTTTCCGACTCAGAGGTAGATCGTTTTTCATGTGTATACAACAAATTTTTACATGTCATTATAGCTAAAGTGACGATTTTTGTTGCTTCCTTTTCTTTCCGGTTTCATTGGTGGCGAGCAGGCGTGATTTTGAGAAGATAAGGTCTTGAAACATGAGGTAGCATCAAACTTATCTCTCTTTGATAAATTGCTGTCTCTCGGTATTTCAGGACGAAGTTGAGTTAATATTTGAAAATATGCTTTTAATGATTCGCTCTCATTTTCATATTTTTTTGTTGGATGGTTTTAGAGAAGTTAATTGATCTAGTATCCAAAGTTAACGAATCTTTGAACATATATATTGTGGCAGCTAGAAACCGTTCTCTGAGGGACACTATTGTGTTTTTTTACTCATAATATGGTTATTTACTTTGTGAACGAGGAAATGCCAATTATTTGTTATTCATCGATACTTTGAACTTCTGGTTACTTGATCTTCTGTTAAGTTTGCTGCCAAGTTTTTCTTTTTTATTATAATGTAGCAAAGGGTCTCCTATTACTGTAAGTCCATGAATGCTACTGTATCACAGTGCTAATAAATTGGATAATGAAGCAATTGGGATTGAAGAAAAGCTCAGATGCTTTATGAGTAAAATGTCTGAAACATTTTTTGGATTGAGTCAACGTGATATATTTTCTTTAAAAAAGAATTTATGGGAGTAGCCGATGGACAGTTCAATCACCATTGTTTCTAGTTTCTTTTTTTTCGTATTTTTTCGTGAAGGCCCATCTGAATAGCTATTCTTTTTTGGTAATGCTTTCGCAGTAAGCTTCAGAGTGATGCCCTGAGGGAAGCTATCACCCAGATAACTTCTGATGCTAAGGAGAAGAAGCGAAATTTCACTGAGACAATTGAGCTTCAGATTGGACTTAAGAACTATGATCCTCAGAAGGACAAACGTTTTAGTGGGTCAGTGAAGTTGCCCCATATTCCTAGGCCAAAAATGAAAGTATGCATGCTCGGTGATGCTCAGCATGTTGAAGAGGTATATTACGTTTCTCCATTGCTTTTCTTACCACGATAACATGAGGTAGTTATGTTGTATCTTATTGAAGTGCATTGGCACTCGACGGAGTATGAATTTTGTACTCCAAAGAATAAACGTAGTTGACACACGTTGGCTATGTAGAACTCTATTGTGGGAACAAGTAGATTACAATGTGATAATATTCTCCTTTATTTTTCTTGTGTGTATGTCTGCTTTGTGGAAACTACCTAAACTGGAATGTGATCTATCATATATCTGTTTTTAACCGGAAATGTACTTGTGAGCTGTTTGTAATAGAACTGTTTTAAATAAAAACACTACTGTCATTTGCTGTGAACAAATAGCATATGAAAAGTTCTTTTTCATGGTTTAGACTTTTTAGCACAAGTAATTTGCGTTTATAGTACTGTGTCTCCTCTTATATTGTGAATACTGTGTTTGTAATGTTTTCTCACATCATTTGCAATAATTTATCCAGGCTGAAAAGATTGGCTTGGAATCCATGGACGTGGAGGCTCTAAAGAAGTTGAATAAAAATAAGAAATTAGTGAAGAAGCTTGCAAAGAAGTATCATGCTTTCTTAGCATCGGAAGCTGTCATCAAGCAGATTCCTCGCCTGTTAGGGCCTGGTTTGAACAAGGCAGGCAAGTGCTATTTCGCATGTTGGATTGTGAATCACCATATTATTGGCTCAAATGACCTGTATTATTTGGTTTTATTAGACTAGACTAGATGCACCTCTACAAATGTTACGGTCATATTCATGGCATTCGATTCTCGTATTGATTTGTTTTTGTATGTCATGCAGGTAAGTTCCCTACCCTCGTGTCTCATCAAGAATCCCTGGAGTCCAAGGTTGCCGAGACCAAGGCCACAGTTAAGTTCCAACTGAAGAAGGTTCTTTGCATGGGAGTTGCTGTTGGAAACTGTGATATGGAGGAGAAGCAAATATTTCAAAACGTTCAAATGAGTGTTAACTTTTTAGTTTCTCTCTTGAAGAAGAATTGGCAAAACGTGAGCTCATTCTACCTTTTTCCTTTCGTAAAACAATATTGTTCTCTTCCCTGCAAATATATCCGGACTGCTGGTAAAAATTGTTTTTTGTCATTATGATCAGGTAAGGTGCCTTTACTTGAAGACGACAATGGGGAAGACACAACGCATCTTCTAATGATTATGTGTTTTTCAGTTTGGAATCCTATGCAGAAAACTCATGAGAGACCTAAGATTATCAAATTTTTTTGAACCGTGAATTTTATGGTTTTCTGATACTCTCTGCCCTGATGCAGTTTCGATATCCATTAATTTTGTACCTGTTGAGTTTCTTGGTTTCTACTCAGTTATTTACTGCACACTTGGATTACTATTACCTCCTTATTTCTCTATAATTTTATTTGGTAAATTTTGTTTCTCTTATTCAAAATTTCAAGTTCTAAACTTGTCTTTTAGCAAAATTTTTGGGATGGATGGAGATTCCACGAATGCAAGTCAGCATCTCGTGATGCAGGATCCTTCTAAAACATCCTGTTCAAGAAATATTTAAAAGCTGTTTGTATATAGACGTTTTCTTTATGATTGCAAGATTATAATTTTTTTCATCCTTATACTTCAATTATGATTGAATTTTTAAATATATCTTTGTAGATTTATAGTTTTTGACCACAGTTTTTCTAGTTTTTTCAATTTACACAATATCCTTGAAACCAAGAAACAAATAAATAACTGAAACGGATACAGATATTACAATGTTTGAAGCTGCTTATAAAAAAATGATGAGAAGTCTAACTAAGTCGTATATGGAAGTTTCACAAATCCAAAGTCAATTAATCGACTATTGTTTCTGTAAAGAGAATATAAATGAAACCATGAGTACATTATTTTCCATGGTTGCTTGATCCCACAATATGCGAAAAAAATCTCTCTATAGTATTTGCCATTACTCGAGCGGATTCTATAATTTTAAATTCTTTCCAAAAAATAAATAGATTGTAGTATTCTCTTTTTGACTCGGTAGAGATTACAACAAATAATGCTTTTTAGAGAAATTGTTGAAATACAGCAAAATATATATAGATTTCATAACAAAACTTTATCTTTTTACTTTTGCAAGTATAGTTATCTTTATTATATCTAATAATAATACCGTCACTTTGTTTAACATTATTTCTTCTTTTTTTTGGATTCTATATTTTTTTTGAAAAAAAATAAAGTAGGTTTTAATACTAATTATTTTGACTCGGTAGACATTACATCAGAATGCTTTTTAGAGAAAGTTTTTGAAATACAGCAAAAAAAATATAGATTTCATAACAAAACTTTATCTTTTTACTTTTGCAAGTATAGTTATCTTTATTATATCTAATAATAATACCGTCACTTTGTTTAACATTATTTCTTCTTTTTTTTGGATTCTATATTTTTTTTGAAAAAAAATAAAGTAGGTTTTAATACTAATTATTTTGACTCGGTAGACATTACATCAGAATGCTTTTTAGAGAAAGTTTTTGAAATACAGCAAAAAAAATATAGATTTCATAACAAAACTTTATCTTTTTACTTTTGCAAGTATAGTTATCTTTATTATATCTAATAATAATACCGTCACTTTGTTTAACATTATTTCTTCTTTTTTTTGGATTCTATATTTTTTTTGAAAAAAAATAAAGTAGGTTTTAATACTAATTATTTTGACTCGGTAGACATTACATCAGAATGCTTTTTAGAGAAAGTTTTTGAAATACAGCAAAAAAAATATAGATTTCATAACAAAACTTTATCTTTTTACTTTTGCAAGTATAGTTATCTTTATTATATCTAATAATAATACCGTCACTTTGTTTAACATTATTTCTTCTTTTTGTCTCTGTTTGATTTTTTATGTTTCTTCACCTTATTTGGTTGATCTGTGTGACAAGTTTGAAACATTTTATTTGTCTTCTGTTCCCTTTGTTTCAATGATGAATTCTATGTATAACTTTTAGATTTTAAACAAAAACATGATACCCTACGGAGGAGCCTTCGCAAAGATTC
Source organism: Dorcoceras hygrometricum (assembly GCA_001598015.1). NCBI lineage: Eukaryota > Viridiplantae > Streptophyta > Magnoliopsida > Lamiales > Gesneriaceae > Dorcoceras > Dorcoceras hygrometricum. The sequence continues at coordinate 12,849 of KV008237.1, forward strand.
AGTTTTTGTTTTTTTTTTATGGGTTTATCCTTTTTGGGACTTACTGTGAAAAGATCATATATGTCAGCTGGAATCTTCGTTCAGATGTTTATTTTTTGTGGAGCTTTCTTTGAAAGCTTACCGCTGATTGAATTATAAACAAGTTACTGATGAATTTCGATTTTTTTAAGATATTTGAAGAGGTTTTTTCTCATGATCTTTTTAAAGTTAGGTACTTTCGAGTTTCTAGTTCTGAATGTGCTAGTTTTCTGTTGTGGAAATGTGACGTTGCTTCATAAATGTTAACGTCCTCTGAGTTTCGGATTTCGAGCTGGAGCCTGGAATTTGTGGAAACTAATTACTGCAAGAGCCAGAACTGTTGAAAATTAATTGGAAATGGTTATTGTTTTTGTATGTATGATACATGAAAAGCATTTATGAATATAGACTATATGGAAAAATTTTAAGAGGGTGGGCCGCACGGTCCTCCCCTGCAACAGGATAGTTCACAGAACATGCAACAGTATCGTAAGATTGTTGGTGCTTTACTGGTTATTCTTCACCATTTGTTTAAGAAGGCTATGCTCGAATTTGATTATTGTTTAAATTGTTTGTTTTACAATCTTTGACACCTTGACTTGGACACTTGGTCAATATTGGCCTGCTGCTTTGAATAAGAGTGTGAGAATACTATTTACCGTGTTTGGTGTGCAATGACAGGCTAACGCAATTATGCACTTGTTTGAATTTTGTTTAACCCGTCAAGTCCTTTTGCGTCTTAGTTTCCTTTCTAAAAGTTCATATCTTGACCACTCTTTCTTCCACATCTATCTTTTGAGTATTATCTTGGATGTTGAGTTCGATTTTAAGTTCTTATAAATGGGACTATCATATGCAAAACAATGGAGCTTCGAGTGAAGGGCAGGACCTTCTTTCTTGCACTTCTCATATTGCTCCAACATCAATGGCTCTTTTAGTAGAAATCGATGACAATATCATCTATTGTCATCATTCAACAAACAGATGGCACACATTATGAACATTTCATGTAGAGAAGCATCTGATCCACTAGAGTGATTAATTAAGTGGTACAAAACTAAAGTTCTGAAACCGGCATTTCAGGAAATGGCAACTGCAGGACTTCCCCTCAACTGCATGTTCAAAAGTGCACCAGCTCCACAAAACCGAAACACAAGCACCTTCGTCAAGATACCTTCTTCTTTGGGTTCTGTGAAGAGTATTGCAAAAAAATTTGGCTTGGAAGCCAAACCAGATTTCAGAGTATCTGCCATGGCAGTATACAAGATCAAATTAATTGGACCAGAGGGCGATGAGTACGAGTTTGAAGCCCCTGACGATGCATATATCCTTGACACTGCAGAGTCTGCCGGAATTGATCTTCCATACTCTTGCAGGGCTGGTGCATGCTCTACCTGCGCAGGTAAAAGGGTGTCTGGTTCTGTTGACCAGTCGGATGGCTCGTTTCTTGATGATGATCAAATGGAGCAGGGCTACGTGCTGACCTGTGTCGCGTATCCTACTTCCGATTGTGTGATTCACACTCACAAGGAGAGTGACCTCTATTGAGAATTTGTTTCTGGTTCTTATTAGTTTAATCGAATGCTTCATTGACCTATTATATGTGAGTGCTGAAGATCATCTTGTGGTTAGTAATAAATTTGAGCCAACCTGGTCCCCTCTACCCCTCTCGGCTCATCTGTTCTTGTTTACTCCATCTTTCATATTGACTGCTTTCCTTGGTCTTATGTTACATATGGATAAAACTCTTTCCTAGTATCCGTATTGTGTCTCTCACCCATGCATATGTACATGAGCAAATGATATCTGCAATTAATTTTAAAACGAAAATAAGAAATAATCTTATCTTATTTATTACGCGGCTGTCAATACACTAAATGCACACACAAAATACATATGAACATACACCAAACGATCCACTGAGTCATGAGCGAATATATATAAGCTCGGAATACTTTCTCCACTTCACAATCTCTGTTATACATAATGTCCAACGTTGACCAAAATTTCGACATTTTCCATTTCTCATTGTGAATAATACTTCGTATCTTTGTGAGCATTTGTTTTCGTCTAAAAAGGGAGGCCTTTTTTATACACTTTCTATTATAGATATTGCACTCCAGAGAACATTCAATGTGGTGACGAGAATAAGAATAAAGTTATTTCATAATGGCCCACAAAAAAAGGAAATACTTTCTTGATTTTTGGCCTGCACAAAAAATCATCGGAATTTTTAGTGTAGTTTTCTTGTCTAAATTAATTTTCTACTCCGACGTTGAACCTTTTCAAGTGATGCAAATCAATTATCGTTAAAAGGAGTACTGGAAATTGAAATTCAAGGAGGGACGATTTTGTTGCATACTAGTCATACTACCCATCAGCATCTATGTGGAGTGGGACTCCAAGTGGTTCTTTTTTCTTCCTTGATTTAATTAATATCACTTTGAAAATATTTCGTTCACCAAAATTGTCAAAAACCAACAATTTTTGTTATTCAAAATTGGAGAATATGTTTACTAAAACCGAAATGGTGACATTTTTCGTTTTCCATAATTAGTATTCCAACTTGGAGACTCCTAATATATCATTCAGTACAAGACAAGATAAATACTGTAGATTTATGAAAAATATTTAAAAAATATTATTAAAAAACTATACAATCTTATCGTATCTTAAAGACAAAATCACGAAATGGACGGAATAAAACGTTTATTAAAAATTTAAAAACATATTCTGTATAAATCCAATGGTTGAATTTTCTATTGGCCACGGGTTCTCAAGAGTCGACATCAAGTTGCTGATTGCTACACAACTTGTCTAAAACGGCAGAAATTGATTATTCCATAATTACCCTTTCATATTACACAAATATTGTTTAGGAATGCATCTATATAAAAGAAAAGAAAGAAAGAATCTATCTCTGGATTTCCCTGTTTGCCCCTTCCCCGGTAGCCATAAATGGGTACTTTTCAAGTCAAAAGTCAAGGGAGGGGGAATAGATAAAATTTCAATTCCGCCATACAATGGCACACTAAAATCCGATCTATTTCATGATTTCTTATCTTAAATTTCTCTTGTAAAATAGGGCTCTATATATGTTTTTAAATTTGTTTAATAAATGGAATCACCACAATCCTTCCTTTTGGAGAGAAATGCACAAGTCGAGTGTAAAATATTTTTTATAAAAATAATTTTAGCAATATCCACATGATTTATGTCAAAGTTTTCTTGGATAAAAATATTAATAATTACTTGCACGAATGATACATTTTTTTTGTCGTGTTAACGAAATTATGAACCTAATATGTAGGATAATAATAGGGTGTGGCAGTAGAGTGAGCTATAACATCATCGTAATGAATCAAATAAATAAATAATGAAGATGATATTCCATGCAAAAAATCTAATTATGATTTGCAACTAAAGTCCATACATTTTCGTGACAGTGAGGTATACATTTATTATTATAAAATTTAAAATCCTGAATCCCCTCTATTGATATGAAGTAAAAAGAAGATAAAACGAAGTTATATCTATTGTTAAATAATTCATGTTTCTTAAATAATTTGAATTACCACAGTATCTCTGGATCGATTTTAGTCCAAGAAACTCATTTTTGGCGCATCATCATGGATAAAAAAAAGTAATAATATTAGTTATGGGTTTTTAGTTTCACATGAAATTTCTCTAAATTCAAGATCTACTTGTAACAATCTCCACCTCAATATATATAAATATTTAAAACGTATGTGATATTATAAAAAAAAAGAAAATGATTATAATATGATATAACTACACAACTCTCTCCAATATATTGAATTTGACACTAAAAGGCTGATGAGATCGCACTGTACATCCTCAAAACTCTAATAATATAGAAAGAGAATTGGGATAATGTGATTTTAAAGGAAAGCTAGAAAATATTTTTTCATCTGGATTTTGGATTCTAAACCATATGAGAGAGGTTGCATTCAAGGGAGTCCCTATATATTTATAGATTAGGCTCTTCTGAAACCATGAATTATTCATGTTGGAAAAAGAAAAAAGAGTTGGATGAGGCAAAGGTCAAATCTCGAAACAGCAAAAGGGTGAAAAAAACAGGAGGAAAAAAGAATTGCTCACAGGTCATTGATGGAAAACCTGAGGCTATTATTGGAAATACAAGACTCTAAGGAGCATGTCGGTTATCAACTGTAAGTGTAAACCAGTGGAATGGCGAATGGCGTTTCACATCCCTTTTGCCAAACCTACAGTAGGAACAAATATGTATATAGATACATACATATATAACACACACTATACAAAAATATGGCCGCTTTAGCATTTCAGTTTCACATTGTGTAGCTTCTCTTCAGTAGAAGACAATTTAATACCATTTATGTCATCATTTATGTTGTATAAACGCGTCGTATAATAGAGACAACCAACTATAAAGCGGCGTCGTGGCTGTGATTCAAGAGAGTTGGCATAGCAAATCGCTATGGCCACCTTTTTCTGGGTTCTCCCCTTCCTCCTCCTCACCTTTTCAGGTTCTTTTTCATATTGCTTTCATGTGTGTTTTGATTCTTTTACATTTCATCTCCGGAAAAAAAAAGCTCTTTTTTGGTAAGAAGATTGTGTTTGTGTTTCTTGTATGTAAGAGAGCAGTGCTTTGTTTCCTTGTTTATGATAATCTTCTTATTAAAAATAGTACAGAGGTGAATCAGCAAATAAGTTATTGAATTTTGCGTTTTTGGGAAAAGGGTTGGTTTTGATCTATTCTCCCGTGTCTCTCAATTTAGTTTGCTTCTTTTTTAACCCTTTTTATGTTGCTGTCATGGATATTTACAGAAACTATGTGTTTTCGAGGTTCAGGGTTCTTGGCCTTTGCTTCTTTAGTTAGTACAGAGTATATTATATTTTGTAGATATTTTGGGTATGAGTCGGTGATTCCTGTAAGGTGGATGTGGTGGAGGTGGATTCTTTGATAAAAAAGAAAGTAGGAATTTTTTCTGCGCATGTCTATGATTCTACTATGGTAATTAATAGTGATGGAGTCGGAATTAAAATCTACAATTTTCTGTGTTTATTCTGGTGCTATTGATCCATGCTTACAAATGGAACAGTGTTTTTTAATGGTGTATGGTACTGCTTTTCCTGATTTAGGAAGCACTTCTGTAAAATGGTAGAGATTCTGTTTATGTTTTTCAGTGCTACCCATTTTTAATTTCATCAGTGCTTTCAGATTCATTAGTTGGCGTCCGAGGAGTCGGGGTCGGAATCAATTACGGCCAGATTGCCAACAATCTACCATCCCCGTCCCGTGTTGCCTATCTCCTCAAATCTGTCAACATAAGTAGAGTGAAACTTTATGATGCGGATCCAAATGTTTTATCAGCGTTTGCGAACTCGGATGTTGAATTTGTGATCGGACTAGGAAATGAGTATCTTCAGCAGATGACGGATCCTATGCAAGCTCAATCTTGGATTCAGCAGCGTGTGCAACCTTATATTTCCCGAACTAAGATCACGTGTATCACCGTTGGAAACGAGGTTCTCACTGGAAATGACACCCAGTTGAAGTCGTATTTACTCCCGGCGATGCAGACCGTTAATGGGGCTCTGGCAAATCTTGGGCTGAGCAAGGAGATTTTTGTGACGACAGCCCATTCTTTCGGGATCTTGAGTAACTCCTTCCCACCTTCTGCTGGTGCATTTCGACAAGATCTTGCGGAATATATCCAGAGTATTCTCGATTTTCATGCACAAACAGACTCACCATTCCTTATTAATGCATATCCTTTCTTCGCCTATAAGGATAATCCAGAGGAGGTTTCACTGAGCTATGCACTTTTCCAGCCAACTCTGGGACGACTGATCCTCTTACGAATCTGCATTACGATAACATGTTATATGCACAGATTGACTCTGTTTATTCAGCAATCAAAGCATTGGGCCATACGGATATACAAGTTAAAGTTTCCGAGACGGGATGGCCATCGAAAGGGGATCCAAACGAGGTCGGGGCGACACCAGAGAATGCTAGGCTCTATAACGGCAATTTGCTCAGACGAATAGAGCAGAATCAAGGGACTCCGGGAAAACCATCAGTACCTGTGGACATATACGTTTTTGCACTTTTTAACGAGGATCTAAAACCTGGTCCTCTGTCTGAAAGGAATTATGGATTATACTATCCTGATGGTTCTCCTGTCTATAACATTGGTTTACAAGGATTTCTTCCGCGTATGGACTATTCATCTTCAAGAAGAAACGTAATATTTACATGTGCTCTGCTTTTTCATTTGCTACTTGCATGTTTTTACAACTTATATATGACAGAATTTCTCTTATTTTTCAGGTCATATCTTTCTTCATTTTTTCCGTTATCTCCATGGCATTTTCGTTATGTGCTTTGTAGCCAAGGATTTGTGGCATCAGCATTATCGAATGGAGAAAATGCTAATCATACCAGCTCTTTTTTACAGGATAGTTCAGAGGTGGTATGTTGCCTAAATAGTTTCCAGTTTTTGTTGTTTCAAAGTTGTTATTGAGTGCAAAAGGGCCAAGCAACATTTTCATTGGTCTTGAAGTTTCTTGGGTTCCAATCACCCAATCTCACTTGCCTTTGAGAAAATCAAGCCTTGATGGGATATGTTCCGTAATAATGCAAATGAATCTAACTGTGACGGTATTTTATATATTATATCTTGTCCTGATAGATCCTTTTCAAGCCTCTGTCATGAAAGACACCTTCATCACATTACAAATTTGAGCATTCCTTACTTTTTAATTAAACCTCCACAGCTGAAAGCGTCTGTTTTGTCTCTTTTTGTCCAATGGTAATAATATGTGTCGCATCATCAAGAATTTTACTAACATACAATGTTTTCTGGTGTCATCCTAAGTGACAGATTAGAGGGTTCTACAAGGATAATTATAGCTCTTCTTGCTTTTTCTTATATGCATATGTTTTTGTCCATGTGAAAAAATGGAGATTTCACACTGTGTTGGCTTCATAAGCTCCAAAACACAACTTCAAACATGAACAATCTTTCAACTTGGTCGTAGATCGTTTGTTCGAGATACTTTGTGGGATTTCAAAAAATCTTTTTCGACAACCTACTCCGGAGAAGTAACCACCGGACCGGACCTATTTGGAACCGATTGGATTGGCCCCTTGCCCACCTAGATTTCTTGGATTCTCCTCTGGCTGAACCACCAATGTTGCTTGAACCACAAAATTGTATGATGACTTTCATTATCGTGGAGCCCAGTTGTTAATACTTTTTTCATAGGATCTTACATCTGTGATCGAGTGGGATAAGATAGACAAAAGGACTAGTCCTTTTTTGATTACTTCATACTTATGGCTGGCTATCTACTTCCATACTTCCAACTACAGTTGGCAGGATAATGTGTCATTATACTTGATTTTAGTATGGTTTAAGTATATCATTGATTAGTCAGCAGATTTTTATTCAAGAAAATGGCATACTGTGTTTGTAGATGAATGGAACGAAACATGATGAGTAATACACGAAACGTTTCCTTGTTTGGCAGACTATCAATTAAAAAAATTAAAACTTAGTATTTACTCCGATTTCAACCTGAAAAACTCTACTTCTGGGCTCTCTCTTTCTGTTATACGTTATCTTGAATTTTTGTATAAAGATAAGTTTTTTGTGATTGCAGGTTTTAATTATAGTTATGGATGCTTTCATCGGTTGCCCGGAGGAGTTTGCATGCGGTAGATTAGGAAAATTTTATACTTGGAAATTTGAACTCATTTTTGTTGAATACTTTATTCATTCAGATTTACCAATAATTTAAATGAATAATAAGTTACCCTTCGCTACAATGTAAACTTACTAGTATTTTAGGATTTGATTCTAAACTTTATATACAATGTTACACTACTTGAATTGGACTATGAACCATCAGAGATTATTGTTCTATTTTTTTTTTTTTTTTTTGGATTAAGGTCAAGTAATTAAGTTAATATATTGGTAAATAGGAAAGCAACAGAACCGAAACGTGGTCGGCTTGTGATTTTGGGATTACCTTCTTTGAATTATTTTATTTTATTATTCCAAATAGAATTGTTCGGCTTTGATATTATATGCCTAGGCTAGAAATGATGACACTGGAACTCAAATATTTAAAACAGAAATCTTATCTTGGCTTTTATATAGTAATACTCCAATCATTGTCTTACCTTATATGTATACCATGATATGATCAATTGGTGAGATCGAACATCTGTCTTTCTTTGTCATATAATTTATTCACATGTGCTCTCGTCAGAATTAATAATATATAAACTAAGATAGGTCGGTCAGATGGCAGATACAGGGGCGTTGTCGCCATAGCGTGGGGGCTTAGCTGGTGGGCATGAACATGTCACATTAATATCATAAAACAAAATCATATTCAAATTATATGGGTTAAGGGACTTTTTTTTTTTTTTTAAACAAATCATATCCATTCAAACAGACGCCACTACAATTTAGGACGAAAAAAAATTAAGACATGTTGATGAGCCAAGAACTCAGAGTTTAATTTTGTGTTAATTATGAATTAGAACATAGAGAAGGCCACTTTAAAAGCTTGCACAATCGAGCAAGAGTACCCCACATGCCATCGGCAAAAACAGTCCCCACACTTACGTAAACCTCTTTCGGCTCCTTTTTCGTTTCGCCAGCAAAATGGTCAAACTCTCAATATGATCAGAACATATAACTCTGAATATAACTTGATGTCCAAATTCATTAATCTCATTAAGGAATAGCAGAGTCAACTGGTAACGTGATTTCGTCTGATTTTAAGCTATTAATACAAACAAATGACATGCACTAATTGTCTCTAATTAAAAAAAAAAGGGTTAAAAGGGATGAATATCATGATTTTCAGTATCACAAGTATCATTGTTTGTTGCATCAACTCTACTTTTCTGTTAAGAAAACACGGTCAGTTTATGATGGGGTTTGGGTTTGGGTTACCCCGGCCTACATATATATAAAACACTTTCCCAATGGTCGGGGAACAGTGAATTATAAGAAGAAAAATTATGATAAAATTAATATATTAAAACTTAACAAAAAATGAAACAGGAAAAGTAACGTGATTTATATTCATTTGAACCAACTTAGCTTTTGAATTATTTGGAGAAAATATGTGCAACAATATGTAGTGGGATCATATGAAAAAGGGGATCTATTACAACGTACACATGAGGTTAAATATCTGTTCTCGGCCTTTTGGCTAAGATCAAGTGTAGTATATGTTCTTATCAGTTTAATATCTGATACATTTAAATTATTTTTTTAGGGGGAAGGTCCATCAAGTCAGCTTGCTGGCTGGGCCTTCGAGCGTCGTACTTGCGTTGCACTACTGCATGGGTCTGGCGCATCCAAAAAAAAAATACTATTGCAAAATTTAATGGGGGAGTATATACAATTTTCCACAAACAGCACAAATATCAATTTAATTAACTGTTTAAATTAATATTCTTTACTATAGTTAGAGTTGTCTAATAAAAAGTTGATTGATATATGTTTGGTACGAGTTTTTGAACATACTGAATTACCCCGGTGGCCGCGCATGGCCTGCACATTGCCCGCATTATACATATTATGTGGAAGATAAATTATCTCAGTCTCCCTATCTGATAATGTGTCTAACCAAGTGATAATAATGTTAAATATTATTTTATCCTTTATAACTAACTCAATCAGTTTAGATATATGTATTATTCATAAATTATTATTTTCTGGTTATATCGAGTTTTTTTAATTATTGTAATTTCTTTGAAATTCTTTCTCTTTCATTGATTTACTTCTTAATTAATAATATATTATTGTTACATAATATATATTTAACAATATTAATAATACTAATATAATAATAATAATTATACCATTACGAAATAGTGTACAAAATTTATACATAAATTATAATCGTACCAAATATATTTTATCCAACCATATTGTATATTTCTATTTCTTTTTGTGTCAGCGATCAAATTATTAATTCTTTATCTATCACATCCACATACTTTACGGTTCCTAACGAAGGGGTATATATGTAGAAAGTATAATATCATATTAATTTTAAAAAATACTTTTAAATATACAGCACAAACATATGTACATATTTTTATTAAATATGAGCGGAACAAATCTCCATTCTTTATAAATTTATTTATATATTCACCTTTTTTTAAAAGATAATTATAATTTTACATTGTTGTCATATTACACATGAACAGGTGGAAATATATATATTTTTTATAATGGTACTGTATTAAAAATATAATTTATAGGATGCAAATAAAAATCTCTGAAAAAATCCTAACACATTCCACAGAAGACAGAAGAACCAAAATCTACCAAAAAGATAATAAATCCTCTTCATGATTCTCACGTCTTAAATGCCATCACCACGCCACCTCTTCAATCCCACCCACCAATTCCGATTTCCCATCCACCAAACTTCTTAAACAAAAAAAATATTTCTTGAAAATTTCCCTCCAAATCAGAACCCCATTTCATAAAAAAAGGAGCATTCTTTCTTTAATTCCGAAGCGAATTTCGGCCTTGAGTTTTATATTCCCATCTGTTTTCTTGAATAAAAAAAGAATCTTGGCAGAAAAAGTGTTGAAAGAGCTCATTTTTGAGTCGTTCAACTTTTAAGCGATGACAGAGGTGCTCCACTCCCCCTCTTCGTCATCTTCTCCTTCAATAACCACCCCTACGCGCAATGCCACATTGTACCAGACTCAGTCGTATATAGGCGATGAGGTGATTTCTGGGCTGGCGGGGAATAATAACATAGAGGAAGATAATAGGGCCGCAAGGGAGAAGAGGGAGAAGGAGAGGAGGGATCAGTTATCTCTTCTGGCGATTCTAGTTACTCTGTTTAGAAAGAGTTTTTGGGTGGCCTGCAAGGCGGAGAGGGCTGATTTCTCTGGTGTCAGTGGCAGTGGTGGTAGTGGGGTTATGGAGATCGGTTGGCCCACTGATGTACAGCATGTTAATCACGTTACTTTTGACAGGTTTAATGGATTCCTGGGGTTGCCTGTTGAGTTTGAGCCTGAGGTCTCAAGGAGGGCTCCTAGTGCTAGGTTCGTTTTCCCTCCTATGAATCCTACAAATTAGGTTCTTTTACATGCGTTTGATATGGCAATTTTGGGTTGTAGATTTGGATAATTGATGCGTATTGTATATTGGTAAATACTCTGATACCTTTGGAACTTTACAGTAATTGGTGGATTATCAAGTTATAACTCATTATGTGAAAATTATTTGGACTTGGAATGTACTGATAGCAATGCAGAATGGAAACTAATTTTATCAGCAGGAATCCTGGGGATAACTATATTTCTTTCAGATATGTTTGCAAGCGAGATAATTGTTTATTTTTCCTTGTTCAACTCATCATCTGTAAGGACACTCGATATTTATCTGCCTTGGATTTTAGTTAGTACATAGTGTTGCTGATAATTGACTAGTTTCATGTCTGCTTAATGAGTGCTACTTTCATTGGATTATGTGAGTCTACATTTACTATGGAAGTTGTAATAGATTTGATTCTAAGAATAAAACTTTCGCTCATTAACGTCCGTATGATTCTTGATTTTATCTTCATTAATACTTCTCGCAAATATTTATTCAAGTCACCATGGACTTGATGTTTGGTCATTCTTCTTCCTAATTTGGTTACATAGAGTGAATTATTTATTACTGGTGAAAAGAAAATGGGTGATCAATCTAGTACTTTTTAATGCTAACAAAATCTAGTAAATTTAACACTAAATTCTCTATATGCGGAGATTTTACTCTGGAAGGTGGTGGATTCCCAATTGATACTGAGGTTAATTTTTCTCTTAGGGTTATGAGTTTTTTGTCCTATGAAAAATGTTTGGTTCATTGATTTGCCGAATTCTTATCTCATCAACCAGATCAAATTAGTTTTTCCCTATCGCATGACATTGATGGAGGTTTTAATGCAGTTCAAGAAAAAGAATATGGTCATCAGTTTTAGTTTATACTTCTTTGAAAGAACAATGGTGTAGTTCTCTTGATAAACTTATGAGTTTTTTCCATTTCACATGGGCCATTTAGTACTGCAGTGTGATTGTTTTTCTGAGATTTACTAAAACATCTCTCAACCTCCAGTATAATGATCTCAATATGCCTTTGAAATTTCAGTATCTTGGCCATTTAGTTTCTTCTGTTTGGTGTGAATCAACAAAAGGTGGTTCTGTAAATTGGTTATGCAACATGTTGTCATCCAAAAGTTGGAACTTCTGATCTATTCTACTCGATTGTACTCCAGTTATATTGTTGATTATCTTAATTTCTGCTGAAATTCTTTGAGATGGCATCCCCAAACCTTGAATGATATCTCAAATATCATTCCTTCATGTTATCACATTTTCTTTTTGTAGATTATGCAACTTCCTAAAATAATTGAAAATTTACTAATCCCAAAAGTTGTTCACATTTTCTGTACTTTGTCGATCATTGTGATATTCACTTGTATCATGGTCAGTTTTAGCATAGTTCCTCTCTGAACTTTTGCTTTTGAAATTTGTGCACAGTGCCACTGTTTTTGGAGTTTCCACAGAGTCCATGCAGCTGTCTTATGATCCACGTGGCAATAGTATTCCAACTATTCTCCTGCTTATGCAGAGGCATTTGTATTCCCAAGGTGGCCTGCAGGTGCATGATAGATTGATAGTGTTTCTTTTAAAGATTATAAAAATAAAGACCACATCCAGTGAAACCAAATGCAAATAATCCAACATTGGCCAAAAATATAAATGTGGTTGCTCTTTCTGGTATTGAATAGTTACAACTCAGTTAGTAATTGAACTCAGTTAGTAATTGAATTATGTGTGCAGGCAGAAGGTATTTTTAGAATAACCGCAGGAAACAGTCAAGAGGAATTTGTCAGGGATCAATTGAACAGGGGAGTGATCCCAGAAGGCGTTGATGTACACTGTTTGGCTGGTTTGATCAAGGTAACTAAATCTGGAGAAGGTTGCCATAGAAATCAAACTATATATTTTAACTTAGATATTGAATTATAACAAAGATCATGCCGTTGCTGAGAAATGATTCATTGTGTAGGTTATATCAAAGATCATTGTTTATCCCTAGATATCCTACTTTGTATGAGGTGGTGATGAATAAAGTGTAAATCCGTCCAAATTATATATATATATATATATATATAGCCATATAGGCTGAAATCAGTATGAGCTGAAGCCCAGACCAGCCTCCACATTAGGCGATGCCCCGCCTTTGAGAGCATTTTAGATACTTTTGACTCAACTGATTATTGTTCCTCGGTGCTTTAGTATTACTTCACAAAATTTTGACTTTCGTATCCGTTATTTCTACCTCATTGTAATAGTTTCTTATCGTACGTATTTGTATTCCTTTACTTTATCTTTCTAAAAACTTTGCTGGATTGGGCGATCAACCTAATGGCTGATGTTGTGCTACAGGAACGTCTAAACAAGATGAATGCTCGAAACATAGCAATGGTGTTTGCTCCTAATATGACACAGGTATGAATTGTATTGAGAGTAATCTTTGGTACGTAAAGTATTGGACCAAAGCTGGGTGAAAAGGTCCAGATGCATGATGCTATCACTGAGGGGGAGTTGGGGATACACAAGCTGTTGCTTTTAAAGTATATTATGAAGTTGAGTGTCTACAGTCTGATAATTGGGTGTGATACATAAAGGCATATCTTTAGATTTCTTAAAGAGAATTAAGACAGATGCATTACATTGTTTGGCTGACTATTTTCTATTTTCTCCAAGGGGTTTTAATACTAAGAAAAACCTTTTTCAAGAAAGGCTTTGTCATTTTATTCTAATTTTCTCTCTCAGAAAAATTTCTCAATCCAGCCACCATCTATTGGATATCACAAGATCACATTTGAACTTCTGTTTTTGCAGATGGCAGATCCGCTGACTGCTTTGATGTATGCTGTTCAAGTGATGAACTTCCTTAAAACACTAATAGAGAAGACTTTACGAGAAAGGGAAGACTCTGTGATAGAACCAGCTCCTACACCTGACGTGGAGCCTTTGGATGACAATGGAAATCAAAATACTTCACTACTTGGTCATGAAAATCATGCTACCCCAAACGAAGAGGCAGTTCAGGTGTTTTTGGCCGAGGACCCTGGTTTAGATTCTGATTCGGAGACAAACCATGTAGAGGGCGGCGTATCTGATGAAGATTATCTCAGTTACTCAACTTCAACTGAAGAATCTGATGATAATGTGTTGTGTGAAACTCCGGATCAAGTGTATGGTGTTTCCAGTGCAAAAGAAGCTATAACAATTAATGGTCTTCAGAATCACATCGAAGAGAACAAAATGGGCAATACAGGAGGCCAATCAAGCAATTCCTATCTGAGAAAGCCCGAATCAAGGATTGATAGCCTGCAAACTGTAGATTTATCCATCAAAACTGATGACAGGAACAAAGGCATAAGTAATTTGAGCCGTATAAATTCAGTAATTGAACGCTTTGAAGCTTGGCGTTGAACCTGTGTTCAACCTCTGCCCCCGCTGACTGATTTTATGATGTTGCTTCATTTTATCCAGTTCTTAAGTGAGTGAAACATGTCCCAACCTGGTATGTTTTTACTTATTACTGTACTGTGGAAATTCTTAATCTGTGATATGAATTCTTAGTCATGAGATTCGTTAACTTTGAATCTAGAACTACTTTCTTTTGATCCACATGAAGGGCCACGACAGAGACATGGAATGTGATTCACACCCTAAAGTGACCAAACCACTAGGCAATCATGTTGCTAGATCTTACAGTCTTGTATATACTGTTTCCACTATTCAGCATCTCTGGTTGCTTTATCTACTCTCAAAATTTTTGTCTGGAGCTTGAAAATACAAAACAGGATTTGAGTTTAAATCTCGTCTAACCTGAAAAAATGGTAGATTGATTATCATTGTAGTGTTGCTGACATATTGATGTCAAAGATGCATATTTTCTTGCCAATCATATTCTAGTTGGCTGCACCACGAAACGAAAGTAATAGAAGAAAAAGGTCCAAAACCTGAAACACGACAGACTTTATTAGCATGCGCAAATTGTACAGGAAAGACAGAAGTTGATGTAATATTTGGCATTATTAATTAAATATCTTCAACAAAACAAACATATTTTCCTCTTTAATGGGAACCCAATTCATGGTTTTTAAATTGATTATGAAAGCCAGACGTATTCAATGGTGGCGCTGTCCTATTCCAAGTGAAATACACTTTTAAGTTATTGTCATTCACATCTTTCGTGAGGGTCGTTGCACATCAGCCGATGGCTTTCTAATTTGGCTCTTATAGTTGACAGTTTCATTTAGTTTCGGGTGACATGTAATCAACCATGTACTCCACAAATTTTTGGGATGATAACTCGTGGGGTAATAATTAATATCGGGACTATTATATCATTATTAACCTAATTAATGATAGAAAATAGTTAAGATGGCCATTTAACTTTATTGTTAACCAAATCTTTAAATTATCAAGAAGTTATAGAGACACATCTAAGGTTTTACAAAAGGCCAAGGATAAGGAAAAGATAGGGAATCTTAGAAATTGTGAACAGCGCATTCAAAAGCTCCATAACCACCCATCCTTATTCCACTCTCCAACTTGCATATATAGCCTCATCCCCTTGACTTTATCAGCAATCAATAACTTCACACCCTTCTTGCGTATATGATCACACATACACACACAGATTTTTAATTATCAGAATAGTCCCATTTTTCCTTCACGAGAAAACAACTAAAGAGGCACTGAAAAAGCAAATCCATGGCAACCTGTGGTAGCCTAGATCACATCTTTGAAAAGCCATTGCCGGAAAATCCAACACTTCTTGAATCACTCTCATCATGGAACCAGATCAAGTCCATGAAACCTATTGATGATTCTTCCTTCACCGAAATATTCGGTGAATTGCATTTCAAAGAGAAAAGCCATGTTCATTTCTTACCAGAACCCTCCTCGAATTCGACGCCCTTCGCTGGGAAGGATGATCCGGATCGGGACAAGCATGAAAGCAAGATCTTTACATCAAGTTACGGCTTTCCTTTCAACCAGAGAAAGCAATATGACAAGAATAGTGATAGCCTATCTCTATGCACAGAAGGACTCGGGTCGGAAAGTTCAGATGACGTCGATGACTTGTGGAGCAATGATCATACTTATCGTAACGAATATCAGCAGCATGAAGACAGAAAAGTTAATACAAGAAACATTAAATTTTCAGAAAATGATCGGTTTAACAGAGGGGAGTTTCCTCCGCCGATTTCTTGCATCGGCAGGAGCGGACAACCTGGGGTCTGCTTCAAATCATACAGGCAAGATGGCAGATTCATTCTCAAGGAAATAAGGATCCCAACTCAGGAAGTTTTGCATGCATGCCGCGAGAATGGACGTCTGAAGTTGCAGTTTATTCAGTCCGATGATGAAATTCTTGAAGAAGATGACGATGATCTTGATCTCCAAGAGCAAGAGAATGACAACAGTTCATTATTTCAATGTTCTTAAATAGTTCTGTAGTTCCCAGGAATTGAGGAAACGATTTCCAGGATGCAAGGAACCAATAAAGAAACTGATTTCCTGCTGGGGATCCATTTGTTTTAGATGTTTAGCATGTATTTGTTTTAGATCTGGTTGGAACTCTAAACACCTGCCACATGTATGGCCTACGAGCTAGCTAGCTAGCAATGTGAAATATCAAGTGCCACGCATGTAACCCCTGCAAGCACGATTGCGTAGAATAAATTCTCTCATTATGTAATAATGATTAACCCAAATTACGATGATTAACTCGACCGCAATTATTTGGAATCATCGAGCATGACGTGGAGCTTCGTGAAGTATATAGAAGAAGGGTGTAGAATTGATGAAAGTGAAACAAATGTTTCAGTGGTCCAATCTCCATGGTGATTGAATAAATATACAGGCCAGGATCGGAATCTTTGGGCCATTAAGAGAAAAATATTGAAAGAGAACTGAGAAGGCGTGCAATGAAAAATGAATTAATGATCCTGGAAGCAGGATGACTGATTCGATACTGCCCTCGAGGAATTTGGATCTAGCATGAAAAAATAATATTTCTTTAAAACATATTTATAATTAAAAATAATATTTTTAATATAAAAAATAATAATTTTTCATAGTTATCATAGTTCGCTAGACGAAATATGAACCATAATATAATCTTGATGTAGTCGTATATGTTCAGAAAGTATTAAATATTGGTCAAATAGTTATTTGAAAGTTTTTTTTTTTACAAGTTAAACCCATTAATGGGCTAATCTCCTGTATAAATCGGAGGACCCTTGACCAATATAGATGATAAATCGAAGAATATGCACGAGTAATAGGGACCCGAGGGAGAGGACCTATATAACGGACTAATTCCCAGAGCATACCACTACAATATTTCAGTGGGGAATATGCTCCACACGAGAATCGAACCCGTGAAATCGGGGAAATTATTTCCATATCACCCAAAATCTTATCAACTCGCCTGTAATCCTGGGTACTATTTGAAAGTTTATTTGTTTTATGGGATAGTGGCTATACTAGGAGAGCACTATGTTTATATTAGTTTATTAGTGATAAAACTATTATTCTATTATAAATAAGCGTCTCTATGAATGTGCCGTCTATTTTTCTATAATATTCTTATTAAAAAAAAATATAAATATAATTACAATTCTGTGATATTTTTCTGATTTCTATCCAACTATACAAATTCGATCCTCATGATCATTTGGTTGAGGTGATTCCCTTGGATAGGGAACAGAGTATTTGAGATATTCTGATAAGGTAGATAAGTTATTTAGGAATTTAAAAATATATTATGTTCTGTTTTTATCTATATTAGATCCAATTTTTATATATATCTATCTTAGATCCATTTTCAATATATAGTGTAAGATAAAACACAGATATATATTTAGAAATTACATATTACATGAATAATATAATTGGTCCAGAAAACCATTATTATTAATTCTATCAAATGAAATCTGTTATACCAATCCATATCACGAATGTATATACATTTTTTTCCATCAAATTAGATTTTCCAAAGTTAGCAAATTTTAGGTATTAAAAAAATTCACCTAATCTGATTCTAAACTATCGCTATAAGTTAAACAAGATGCATCCTTTTATATATTATTGTATCATCATATTACATTCTTTTTGTCATAATTTTTCAACATTTTGCTCTTTCAAATTTTCGGTATTTACAATTAAAAATCTACTAGAATAGATACCAGTACTTAAACTTATCCTTAATCAAAAGAGTTCACATAATATGATTCTAAGCTATCGCTATGAATTAAAAATCCACGATATACATTACCTTTTATATATTTGCTTGTTTTATTTCACAAATTGCTGGGCGTGTCAGGTGCTCAAGCACCAATTTGTGTAAAAAAATGTAAAAAATCTAACTTCTAAAATCAAACGAAAGTGAGAACTAAATTTGATCGTTAGTTCTATCTTCTAAACAATATGACACCAAAAACAAAAGGAATTAAACTGAAATTTATAAGAATAAACTCCTGACATAATTCGTGTTTTCAACAAAAATGTAGGAAATTTACAATAGACCAGAAACTAATAAAACTAGAAGATTAAAAGTTAAACTCCTGACATAATTCGTGTTTTCAACAAAAATGTAGGAAATTTACAATAGACCAGAAACTAATAAAACTGAAGATTAAAAGTTGTGCTTGAATATAGAAAATCCTAATTGAAATTGAGAAATTTTGAGTGATGTTCGTTGCAGAAGTTTTGTGCAGAGTTTTGCTGAGATTGTGATGATGATTCATTTATGTTTGTTG
This sequence comes from Dorcoceras hygrometricum, assembly GCA_001598015.1. Lineage (NCBI taxonomy): Eukaryota > Viridiplantae > Streptophyta > Magnoliopsida > Lamiales > Gesneriaceae > Dorcoceras > Dorcoceras hygrometricum. The sequence continues at coordinate 31,764 of KV008237.1, forward strand.
GTCCATCTCTTTATGTTGCAGGGAGTTTGTCCACTCCTTTGACCATCACCTCACGATCTTCTCCATATTGCACGTTACTGTAATCGATTTGGCGCTTCTTTTTTTATTTAATTCGGATTGGGTTTATTTGACTATATATTGGTACAAACAAATGCCCCGCAAGCATTGGCCAATTGCTTGTATGTTCACCTCACAGTACACTGCTTCACAGTACAACTTCTTCTTCAGACTCCCTGAATTCCTTCTCCAAATTCCCTCGCTCTGTTCACCTTGAATCACCGACCAACCCTTTTCCAATTTCTACCATTTATCGCAGCCCCTCAGCCGTTCGCATCGCCGCTGCTCCACCACTCATGACGCCTCTATCCACCAGCGACGCTCTTCTGTTATGGAGGCATGCTCTATGGCGCAGCAAAGCTCCAATCAGGACCTGGGCTCGCAACAAGGGCAAAAAATTTCAGCAGCATTAAGGAGCTCCAATTTCCACTGGTGGTAATCCAAGGATGCCTAATTCTTTCATTCAGGATCCTGCTGCTATATCTCCACAATAGAAGAAACCCAGATTGGATGTCAAGCAGGAAGATATTATGCAACAACAGGTGCTGCAACAGCTGTTGCAAAGTCAGGATATCATGCAATTACAGAATATGAACCCTTAGTTGCGAGCGCTGATCCAGCAATAGAAACTAAGACAGCAGCAACAGCTTCTACAACAAATCTCACCAATGCAGCGGTCTCAAATATTGCAGCAACAACAGCAATTACAGTTAAGACAGCAGATTCAACAGCCAGCAATGTCGCCTACATCCGGAATCAAGTGCCCCTATGATGCTGGTGTATGCTCACGCCGGCTTATGCAATACTTGTACCATCAGAGACAGAGGCCTGCTGAGAATACTATTGCATATTGGAGAAAATTTGTGGCTGAGTATTACTCTCCACGTGCAAAGAAGAGATGGTGCTTGTATTTATATGATAATCGCTTGGGGTATTTCCCCATGCTGCAATGAATGCATGGATGTGTGACATGGATGCATTAGAATCACTTGTGTATTCTAATGACTAAACAAGATACATTTTAAATTACTTACGTAAACAAAGCTAAAGTTTAAGTTTATTAAATATTGACATAGTCAGATTTTGAATAAAATATTCGTTGATTCTACGATTTAATGTGTCTATCTATTAAATAGTATAGACATTGAGAATTTGTAACATACTTGAAAAATATGGGGTGTTTTTAAGCCGCATCGGACTTCATTCTAGCATATCAAGCATGTCGCTAATTACATGATCACGGACGATTCGATCGATGGTTGTGCAGGGCAAGGACTAGTGTTTGGTCGATCCCAGTGTGCCGGAACCCGACATGAAGATTTACTTGATCGAAGCATGCACAAGGCTAGACTGCAGTGCAATATGGCCCGGAGGGGACTGCTGTGAACCCAACCTTTTAAAGAGCCGTTTGAACTATGCTCTTAGCCATTATTACAATAATCCGGAGTATGCCCAGGCATTGCCATCAAAACCTCGACTGATCCATGTAAGCTAAGATGTTTCTTTTATTTTATTATGAATTTAATTTATAAGCAAATTTATTTGCAATCCGTGTCTTCTTATGTTGCAGCTTTTGGCAGGTGCAAATACCCTTGAATGGATTTTGGATCAAAGCGAGCAATTTGTTTTTGTTTTCGTTTTTTTATATTGCGAAGTCTTTATTTTCCCTGGTACATTACATTGGGCGTAGATGAAGTACACTACACTACATTCGTTTTCTTATACATAATTTCATTCTATTTAACAGCTTATAGTTGCAGAAACGAATGGAATGTTGGTTATATATAATAAGAAATTAACTAACATAATAGTGAAGTATTGTGATATCAAAATTTGTTTCATGAAAATGTTGGACCGATTACTTGCCACTTTACCAAAAGCTATAGATTATGGTAACGGTGCAACTCCAGTCTTTTAAATCGTATAACAACATAAGTACCACGGTTCGATTGTTCTACTACCTAACAGGAGGATTTATTGCACTCTAACAAAAAATATTTATTGTTTGAAATTGTAAAACACAATACAGTACTACACAATAAAAGCAAGCCAAATAAATTTGCTAGAATAACCATCCTTTTACTTTTTGTAGTGGGTAAAAATGTTAAATTCCGTTCATCTGGACACCTTGGGGCATGACCTCCCTTTGGTTGATAATGCTTATATAATATACATATTATATATATGAGATCATATCATCAATATATATTATTTCCAGATACCGGTAAAACAAAAGGAAATCAAATCTTCATTTGTATATATAATTCTTATTAATGTACTCAGTAACATGCATGTGTTATTCCACAATAAAAAAAAAGAAAAGAAAAAAGAAACCATGCATGTAAGCAATATCCATGCCGGCGAGAAATCAGCTTAAATGTGAAAAACCAGTAATTTATTATACAAAACTCAATTTTCAAGCAATCATATTATCAATTTTCAAGCAATCATATTGTCTTTTTTCCTAAAACATATAATATTGTCAAAGTAATTATCTAAATCACCCAATTAATGTGATCCAAACAGTAATATTGAAAATACTTCACCAGATTATACATGTTGGATTTTTGCATTTCCGGGGACAATATGTTTATATATATTTATAAATATATATAATCAACCGAAGGTGTAAGGATTGGAGTAGAAACACATAATTAACTAATCAATTAAAACAATGGCGACGCTGAAAGTTCTATACTTCTCGTTTTTGCTGCTTCTGAGCGTTACTGCAAGCATGGTACCAAAATTTCAAGTTTTTATATACAAGTAGCCAATTAAAGTCACACAATATCAGTTACTCTAGACCCCTTAACCTTAATATTAACGATTGGTTTTGATTCAATGTACTGTAGTAGTCTATATCACCACAGGAAAATTAAATTATTTGGATTTGGTTACGGATGGGATCGGTGCAGGGCAAAGACTGGTGTATCGTGATGTATGATGCCCCACCATCATTCATGCAGCATTACCTCGACGACGCCTGCACAAGGCTAGATTGCAGCGCCGTAAAGCCCGGCGGGCCTTGCTTCAAACCCGATACCTTGATCAGTCATGTCTCCTACATTCTTAACCTCGATTACAGGACAAACAAAAAGTGCCCAACTTATATTGCCACCAGAAGCGTCGACGATCCATGTAAGTTCAATCGAGGCACACACATTAAATTCATTATGTATATAGCAAATGCTCAGGATTTCCAGTTACGTACATTTAACTTATGGCGCGAGTTAATTCCCTTATGTTGCAGCTTATGACAACTGCAAGTACCCGTGAATATTGGATCGGATGCTGTGGGCTGTGCCGGAGAATAATATTGATGTTGATTAAAGTTGTATCAATTGAAATCAAGTGATTGACTGTACTGTGATTAATGCCCATAGCCAAAAGTACAACTGAATTTAAATCTTTTTCCACATTTTGTATGGCTTTCACTCATATATGCAGTACAGTTGCATGGTCTACAAGAGTCTAAGTATCAAGTAAGTTCTTTAAACCAAAAATTTCTCCAATGTTCACTGAATTGGGTTAATTCTATAGGGTATTTTGATTGATTCAAAACTCTTATAGATTGTGCACATCTAAAATCTTTTCAAGATTTGAACCACTTAATAAAGATAAAAAGATGTGCATGAATCAAATACTCAAATCAAAAATCTATATGTGCCACTTAATGACATAATATTTGATATCCGGATAAAATATTTCTAATATTCACTGCATTAATAGAATATGAGAATATGTGAACATTTGTGAAGCCCATCCTGAAACAGAACTCCAAACCATGACGGATAGCCTCGAGCTATCGCTCATTTAACCGATCCAATATACCGCGTGCAGCATGCTTTCGCTCCTCGAACAAACACCCCGAGATTGTCATCAATATTGTATGTTCACATTTTGTATCTTTGTGTTGCAGCTCACGGTAAGTGCAAGTACCCATGAATGGATTGGATGCTGAGGGCAATGTGATTTTTGCAAGTGATGGAGGTTTTAATAAAGTGGAGAAAGTAATTTTGGTGTTAATAAAACAACTACCAATTCAAATTAAATAGTCTTGTTTACCTGTGTTTTCTGCAACATGGTGAAATTCACTCATATATGCAGTACAGTTGCATGGTCTACAAGAGTCTAAGTATCAAGTAAGAAAATTTTCTCCAATGTTCATTGAATTGGGTTAATTCTATAGGTGTTCATCTTAACTTACTTGGGATTTAACCTAAAGTCTCCTTACTGGTCAGTATTTGACTTTATTAATTATGACGATATAAAATTAAAATATCGATCATTTCTCAAAATCAATTTCCTAACAAAGATTTACTACTTTGGATTATTAAATCAATAATATGATATATATACAATATATCCTCAGAGATCGCAGGTCCCACCGCATTTAGTCCATAAATTTGGGTTTCAACCTCCTAGGATTTCAATTCCAACGATATATATAGTACAACTGTACAAGATTAGGTTTGTACAATACATTATTACCAAACAAAATATTTTAAATGTATAACTCATGTTGATTGGACAATAAAAATAATTAAACTATAATGCATCCACTCCCAGCCCTCCACCAGTGAGGACAGCCTTGTGGGATTTTAAAAATATAACATGTGATTCTCAAACGAAATAAAGAAATGTATAAATAATTTAAAACATGAGATGTGATCATTGGGATAATTAAGTCGCGAGCTAGAATCTTAGAAGAAGACAATAAATATTAATATATGTTGTTCAGTCTTTTAAAAATATGTTAAATCTCGGGGAAATAAAAAGAGAATCATGTCAAAAAGGTTCGGTGTTGGTAAACTTAATTGAAAAATAAATAATTCATAGATTTGGTGAAAGCAACAAATGATGACAACCAACAAGATACTAGGGCACATTTTCCTGGAGAAATAAAAAAAAATGAAAAATGACTTGTTTCAAATAAATATATATATATATATATATATATATATATATATATATATATTGCCAAATTTTGTGTACAAGAATCCAGTCCAACCAAAGAATATTGATAGACATTGGAGGTTAAACACAATTCAAGATTTAACAATGTCGAGGGGGATGGAAAAATTTTGGTTAGCATTAGTACTTGTGGTCGTCAACGCCTTGGGTGGGCAGTGCAAGGGTGGCACAACACCACTTCAGGAGGGTTTCTACAGTGGGAAATGCGGCACTGCCGACGTCGAGGCTGTCGTCGGCTCCGTCGTTGCTTCTTTTTACGGCAATGATCCCAACATTACAGCCGCTCTCCTCCGCATGCAGTTCCACGATTGCTTTGACGTAAGATAAATTTTAATTCAATGTACATAAGATAATATAAAAGTTAATCGATATATGTATATATAGTTACAACGAATATATATAATGTAGTATATTAATTATTTCAGAACTTCAAAGGACCATTTTTTAATCGGTTTGTTCCAATTTGAGCATTCTCGATATTTTAGATATCAAAATCGCCAGCTTTATATTGGTTGTAAACGCCTCTCTTCTGTTTGCAGACATTTTTTTCAGAACCATATAAATGTAAATATTTCCCCAAACAATAGATGAAAACAAATTATTTCGTAGTCCAATATTATTTTTGGCACATAAATGTTTTCATGGCCCCATGCCATTATTACACCGCTGCTGAATAATTTCCATACTGTTTCTAATTAAAGGGCTGTGATGCATCACTTCTGCTGGATGGCACCGGGAGCGAGAAAACAGCAGCGCCTAATCTCAGCGTACGAGGTTATAACATTATCGAGGCCGCCAAATCTGCCGTGGAAGCAATCTGCGCTGGTGTCGTTTCATGTGCTGATATCATCATCATGGCCACAAGAGATGCAGTTTTCCTGGTAATATTGATAAGAGATACTTTGCTGCTGTTCTGCATGAAATATATATTTATCATAAATAGGTATGATAATCTGCATGACCAAGGACTGATCGTGTATAGATTATATGATGAATACAGGCTGGTGGCGGGCGATATTCGGTGCAGACAGGGAGGCGGGACGGGACCGTCTCTCTCGCTAGGAATGTGAATCTACCAGGTCCTTCGATATCTGTGTCAGATTCCATCAAAGCTTTTGGCAGGAGGGGCCTAGATGCCACCGACATGGTGCATCTTCTAGGTAAATACTTGCAAGTTGCAATCATCAAAATTTTTAACTGCGTTGGATTAAATAGAGTTGTATCATACATGAACTTTGACACTCCTCCACGACGATATTCTCATTTAAAGTTTCATGTGTAGGTGGTCACACCGTCGGTGTTGCTCATTGTTCGCTGTTTCAAGATCGCCTCTACAATTTCCAGAACACGCAGAAACCTGACCCAACCATGGACGCTACGCTACGTGAAACGTTAATCGCTACATGCCCTAGGAATTCGAATGTCAACAACGTGGCGAACCTTGATCAGGACCCTCCAAGTTCATCAACTGTGGACAATTCCTACTATAAACAAATAGTTCTGAACAGAGGGATCCTGCAGATTGATCAAGCATTGGCCCTTGATCCGCGGACAAAGCCAACCGTTACCGCCATTGCTGAAGGATCCGACTTCTCAACAAGATTTGGCGAAGCCATGATCAAGCTAGGCGCATTCCAAGTTCTCACTGGGGGAAAAGGAGAGATTAGACGGTTCTGCAACACCACCAGAGCGTTTTCCAACTAAAAAATTTTATGAAGTATTTCTTTTTTTTTTTTTACCTAAAATTTAAGTCCTTGTACATGGTTGAGTATTAATTTTAGTTTCACTTTATATTTGTTTTCAGTGTACAAGGTTTGAACTTGATTCATGTGTCAAGTAAATTGCTTACATCATGCTGTCATATATCTAAAGAACATTTAGAAGCTTGTCAATCGAATAACTGTAATCTTATCCCAAGTGTTTCGCAGCTTGTGCATGTCATTATTTAGAAGCTTTGAATTACTTAAAATAGCCCTTACAAATACAATCTAATAGACATGATAACCACATCAATCCATAAGTGGAATTTTCCATTTCTTTTACCTATAAAAACTTCTTCCTAAAAACTGAGACGAACTTCTTTGAAGTCTTTCAAAATGTGAAATTTGCAACTAGACATATTTCAACCATTATATTTTAGGACATGATCTATACACATCATTTTTTGAATTGGAGATCGAGTGAAAGAGGAACGAAATGCATGGGAAATCGAGAGACGGCCGGGATTTCGGGTCTTGGTGGCTCTAGCCACTTCAAACTCGATTGGTCAAGTCAAGCCTAGTGCGCCACGATCCTGTGAATGTAAACAAGAGTCAGACTATGCGGCTAGAATTTGGTTGGATTTTGAAGCCGGTTAAAATTAACCGTCTTTTCTTGGTTCCCAGACGGATTTTTCTATACTAAAATTAACTCCACGTGATGTGGCAAAACTCCAAATCCAACTCCGAGATTTTTTCAGGGCAAGGAGTGAATTCCCATAAAAATAGGTGGGAACTATATACTAACTGTTTTAAACGATGAGAAATAAATCTCATGAGTAACATAGTTTTGCCCGATAACTCACTTATGCTGTTTGTCAAACTAAGTTCCTTAAAATTCTCAGATAATCATTTGGAAGGCAGTCATTTTGCCGTTTGATGTGTGCTATAAACCAAAACCAACAAGAGTAACGAACGTTTCCACTTCGTACTCTCTCTCAAATTGCGATTGTAATAAATGAAGGACCTTTCCTTCCAGGCCACTCCTTGATGGAATTGGGATGATATTATTTTTTCCAGCATTGGTAATATTATATTTTTCTCCATTTTCAAGTTATAAAACCATATCGAACGTGATATTAGAGTTTAAATTCATTAGAACTGTAACGCCCCAAATTTAACGACCGTCCCCACTGTATCAACACTAGTCTTTCCAGCGTGTTTTGTCCTCACTCGCACGTACCCTGAGAAAATTTCCAGAAGGTCACCCATCCCAAAATTGTCTCAAGTTAAGCACGCTTTCTTAATTGATGAGCTCCCGAAACGAAGATGTACTTTGTTGGTATGAGTAGTACCAATTAAATCTGATAAGTTTTCCTCAACTAACCTCAACTGCATCTATAAATTCCCAATCTCGTAATCCCTCTCCTTCTGGGATCGGTTCATTCATGTGTCCTTTCGCCTAGAAGCCTGACAAAAGTCGCTCATTGTCTGTGCAACTTCTTGGCAACGATGATCATTTCACATCCTCTTTTGAACCCAGGCGGCACACAAACACTGTTTCACAGTTTAGACTATGTACGGTGTTTTGATTTGACGTGGGAAGGAGCGGCTATCCTTCGATGCGTATTACGTAAACCTTGGGATTAACTGCAATACTAGATATAGAACAAACAAGCATATTAAATTGAGAACATATTAAATTACGATTTATACATTAATAACTCATTATAAAGGTATTGTTGTGATATAAATAAATTTGTTCAAAAACGAATAAGTTTGAAGATAAATAAAAACATGTAAGTATGAAATTTTGAATTTTCCATAAAAGTTTTGATGAGCAAGAAGACGATGATCTAGAAGCAACCTTATATATAATAAGAAAAAATTGCATATGAATGAATTTACTTCAGTTACTTGGGAAAGTATATTTTATATAAAGCTTAATTGAAGTATCTTTGAAAGAATTACTTTGACAAGAACTTAGAAAGTTTCCTGGGAAAAAATGTATACTTTGTTTATTTTATGTCGATTGTTTTAATTAATAACAACTTGAATATTTTCCTCCACAATTTAGATGAACAGAAGTTTCACTTTCTTCTTAATGCTTTAGTTAAGATTGGGAGAAAACATGCAAAGCAAAAATCAAACGAATTTAATATGGAGAGTTCATTTTTAAAAGGATATAACTTATTCTAGATCATGCCGAATAATATTTATTTTACTAAATTGTAACTAAATATGGAAAGGTTAATTAAAGCCAAGTTTAAGAGTTCTAAAATATTAAAGACTATATCATGTAATATGCAACAAAGAAAAATATTTTCAAAAAATATATGCTAGATAAATGAAATTCTCTTAGATAAAAAAAATCTTCTGGAACAAAAACGTATTCTGAAAAACAAATATTAGCCAGACTTTGCAGAATCGAAAGAAACTGTCCTTTCACATAAGGCCTAAGAAATATTTCTTAATAAATATATATAAATTTTATTATGATATTAAGTATTTGAGCATGAGAAAGTCTAATTAAGTTCACAAAATTCAAATTATATCTGTTATATACGTTTAACATTAGGACCACCTCTTATTTCAAAATTTAAATGGTCTTTTTCAAATTTCAGTATACACAAAAACATTTTTACAGTAAAAAATAAGACGTGAAATGCTTAGGTGGTCGTTAGTATTTCTTTTTTCAATTTTTTTCGGTCATGGTGCTCATATTTAAAACTATATAGTAATCCAATTTTTATATTTTATCTTTTATTAAGTTTTTTTGGCATATTGAGTTTACCCATGCTGACTAAGGCAAATCAGAAGTGACAGATTCTAGACAGCGTTGGATTGTTATTTGATTGTAAAAGGGCCAACAAACAAAAGTTTGTGCCCTGGACAAATTTCTTTATTTGTACCTTCAAATTTCATTTTCTTTTTTAGAGGAAAATATCAACTTCAAATTAATCTCCTTATTCCTTAGGAAATATAGTATCTTTTTATAAGTTACAGATAGATTTTCAATTTTTTAAAACATTTCCCAGATTCGATTATTGCACATCCGGGTCGACTAGCGATGTCAATTCGGGTGGGTCGGGGTCGGGTCGGGGTGAAAAGGAAAAAAAATTTCTGACCCGAACCCGACCCAACCCGAAATGGCTCAACCCGAACCTGATTTTTTTCGGGTGGGTTAGGGTCGGGTTATCGGGTTGTAAAGCATTTTAGTGTTAATTTGGGTTGATCGGGTGAGTTCGGATCGGGTAGGGTAAAAATTTTTCAAAAAAAAGTCGACCAGAACCCGAACGAACCCGAAATGGCTCAACCCGAACCTGATTTTTTCCGGGTGGGTTCGGGTCGGGTCGGAATTTGACACCCCTAGGGTCGACCGTTTTCGCATTGAATCGAAATTACTATTACTAGTGTTTTCCATAACTTTTGGAGATTTTAATATCCGGCTTTCTTAATGTGAATCAACTGGTTTATTACTTGTTATTATAGATTTTTTTCCCTACACGAGGGATTTCGATTCTTCTTGCGTGGAAAAGAAAGAAAGAAAGAAAAACTAGTCATTAAACAGACAGATTGTAACCTTAGATTTTAAAGTTAAGATTTCATGAATGTTAAAATGATATGGCAATCTGGAAGCTTTGAGGAACAATGACTCCCTGCAAATAGTCATCAGAATTCAGTCGGATTTTGTCAAAGATGATCTCGAACTTGTGCTCTTGTCATACAAAGTTCTTAAATTCTCAGACATGACCATTTGAAGCCAGTCGATTGCTGTTTGTCGGGTTTTCACGACATATAAAAAAAAACAAAACAAAAGGCATATTCTTTTAGAAATCAAGAGAAGCCTAAAAGGGAATACTTGGAATGTATTTATTCACTTTGTAGTCTCAAATCCATGCTGTCAACCAGCGGAGAGCACAATCCTATTTCTCTGTAGCAATGCGGCCTCGATAGTGTATATAAGTCCCATTGTTTATGGATTCAATTCAAGCATAAAACATCCTACCTTCTCAAAAAAGTGAAGAAAAAAGAGGAAAAAAGCAATGTCTTTCGGCAAGAAAATGATCTTCTTAGTGCTAGTTGTACATACGATATCCTTGACGGCAAAGGCAGGAGATCCTGACATCCTCACGGACTTTATCCTCCCGCCAAACCGGTTGGAAGTGGGTGGAGACTTCTTCACATTCACCGGATTTCGATCCCTCGTTACCGACCCAATCCCTCCATCCTTCAAAGTTATAAAAGCAAACATGGAACTATTCCCTGCCCTAAATGGACAGAGTGTCTCCTATGCTGCCTTAGTATACCCAAGGATGTCGGTAAACCCGGTTCACACGCATCCCCGATCCGCCGAGCTCCTATTCGTGCTCCAGGGCTCGTTGGAGGTTGGATTTGTGGACACCAAAAACAAACTCTACTGTCAATCTTTGCAAACAGGTGACATCTTTGTGTTTCCCAAAGGGCTGGTACATTTCCAGTATAATGCTGATCCCAAGAATCCGGCTATGGCTCTTTCTGCATTCGGGAGTGCTAGTCCGGGTACTGTTTTGTTGCCGAACACACTGTTTAATTCCACCATTGATGACAGTGTTTTGGCTCTGTCCTTCAAGACTGATGTCGCCACTATTCAGAAGATTAAAGCCGGGCTGAAGGGATGATCAAATTTGTATGTTTCTTTCTTTTTTTTTTATGGTCCTATGATTGGCATGTGGAAGTAAAAGGTGTGATGGATAAATGGCATCTCCTTGTGGGAGGTGAATGACTGAATAAACTCTTTTTGTTCCAACATTGATGATGTTTAACTATTCTCCATTTGCAGCCTACAAAAACTTACTGAACATTGCAACTGCATTTAGGGGGCGATAAGAATTTTGTTATTTACTGCAGAATCATTGGGTATGGGTGAAAATATTACATCAAAAATATTTTTATCCTCCAACAACATTCATTAATAACTTTGGCTAAGGCAACAAAAGTCTTAGCTAAGGAAATTATATTGAAGGCTAATTTTTTTCTATCATTTGATACTCATTAGATGAATATTCAAAATAATACAGTGGCTTCAAAAAAAAGAAAATAATAGAATAGCATTCGTTTTAACCAGATAAACCGCACTATACAAATATGTTCAACAAGTTAGTCCCAACAAAGTGTCTGGTTAAAATTAATTTAAACCTACCAATTTATGGGCAAGTCTCGGCCGGTGAGCCACTCTTTTGTGGACACGTTTTTGACCGACTTAGTGGTTAAGTTTCCAGTAAACCTGGACTAGTTAATATTTATTGATCCCCAGGAAGCTCCCAATCACTTTCCACACGCACTCTTCACCTATGGCCGCCGCCACCCGTTCCCTCAACCACCGCCGAAGCCCTCCATCCGCCGATAGATTCTTGGGAACATTTCAACCACAGTCATCGGCCGCCACGCCTCCGCTGGAGCTCTCCGAGCACGATATTTTCAGCTCCCCTTCCGGTAGTTCTTCCCCATCGAACCTCGACGCAAACCCGACCATCAGCCCCACCGTGGACGCGCAGAATCACGGCCAGAATAATCACGGAATCTTAGCTGCTCTGAATGATAGCTCGAAATCCCGATCAGGATCCAGTTCCATGCCCGTGTTCAACCACAAGGCGTCCGCTTCGGTCTCGCTCTCCCCTTCATCTTCTACTTCCCCCTCAACATCGTTCTCATCTCGGATGTTGATACCGAAGCGGCCTCCTCCTGCGCCTTCTCAAGTGGACAGGATGCGTGTGTACCACCAATCGGCACCGGTTAGGGTGCCGGTGATTCCTGAGGCTCTGCGAAAGAAGGTGATGGAATTCGAAGGTGTCTTGCTTGAAGAGGAGGAGGAGGAGGAGGTGGAGGGGAACGGTGTGATATTGCCGCCGCATCAGATGGTGGCGGCGCGGCATTCGCCTATTTTGGCATGCTCAGTGATGGAGGGGGCTGGTAGGACATTGAAAGGAAGGGATCTCAGGCAGGTGCGCAATGCCGTTTGGCGACAGACTGGTTTCAGCGATTGATTGTTTCACATCTGTTCTTATTGTTGTTTGAGTTATTGTGTAAGGTATTCGATATCTTTAACCCGGGAAGTGGGTACTGTGATGTTCTTTGTATAGATGCTGTGGATATTGTAAATATATTCTATTCGACTGAAACTTAAATTGCAATTATTTCCTTACCATCTGAGTTTCATTTAGAAGTTTTATGGGTGGAAAATTCATTTTTTTATCTTGTTGCTTGATTTATTCATGCTTTCCTCTTGAATAAAATGGTATGTTGATATGAATAATGAGCACCGAGATGGGATAATTTTTGCGGTGGATGGAGATGCAAGATGTGTGTGAATAGTTGGTTTTGAACAAATTTGTTGCATTGGCTAACTTTAATATGTGATGAACTAAGAACACCTTATCCTTTTCCTAGTGGAACTTTAATATGTGTTGAAATGATGTTGCCTATGATGCACTTCCACGAATATTTGGTATCGTGCACTATGATTCATTTGGCGGATGCTGCACTGCTTAGTTGCGCTGACATTGTTGATAAAGAAAAATAAGTTGGAAAAAGTTCCCTATGCTCCTTTCCTACCATGTAGGAAAGCTATGGGAATTTTGTTCATTTATCTTAAGTTAATTTACCTTCTTTTTCTGTTGTTGAGATTATGTATGGTGGAAGTTATGAAATGACAAATGTGCAGATGACTCTTTTTGGTAATATACCATGAAGTGATACTTTTCCTTCAAAAAATCATGAGGACTTGAAGAACTAGATCGCCAATTCTGTAAAAACTCGGGAACTTATGAGTTATGATTTATTTCTGGTGACACGTTCGAGATTTTGTTTAACATTATTGAATGATGTTGTGTCTAAGGATTTTGGAGAGTCGCCATCACAACAATCTAAGCTACAATACTTTCTGTTTATCCTACTGGGTTTTTGGCTCTTTCTCTCTCATTTGAATGCCCATGCCTGCCTTGGCCGCAAAGCATACAGCTTGATGCACTCTATATGCTCTGCAGCTCAGTAACTACTGTAACAATCGGAATTGCTATGCGATAATAATCATTTCATCTTTGAGAATGATGAATATTTTTTTTATTGTTGCAACATTAATCAAAAAGATTTCAAAATTTTAGATGCTCAAATATTTTGCCTTAATCATAGTGTTTGAGCTCCATGCTACCAGCATGCCTTGCTATGGGGTGAAATGAAAATACGAGGGTGTTTCACACACACACACACACACACACTCATATATATATATATATATACACATTTATGTATATATAGTTAGAACATTTTGTAGTTATAGTTACTACCAGTATGTGGTCGATTCCACAAGGTAAGAGCTTAGAAGTCCGCATATTTATTCATGCATATTGCCTCATGGAGGGATGCCGCGAGTTCACCGCTTGAAGGCTGCATCCTTACATCAGATTCACACTTCATATTGGCACATATCATCTTGCTCTACAAATATATGCGACCCTTTGTGATCTCTTGTGTCTAATGTTATATGACTGATCCCCTTCTTTCCAAATCCCAACTCCCGAGATATGCCTAAGTTGGACAATTTCACTGTGTTTACTGCCGTGGAAGACTGCCTGATTTTGTCATCTACTTCAGATGCATTCTCAAGAGTCGAACCTCGTTTTCTCGAGTTTATTATCAAACCCATCAGCTTGAACTGATTCTCAACATAATCAACAAATATATCCAACAAGATTTGTTTTCGTGCTACATGAATGATTTGTGTAATCTACACTAACCATAATAATAAAGGGTCATAGATAACCAGCCTCATAAATTCGTGTATTCATTGAATAACCATCTCTCTATGGACTCCGATGAAAATTCTTCTACGAAAAACGTTCCAACATCATCATATGCTTTTAAAATAAGAAAAGTTATACTAAATATCTAGAAAAAGATTCTTAAAAATTTATTAAAACAATTCTTCTAAAGACTATTATTATCTTTTCAATGTTGGCTCGAAACAAAATCACATAGTTTTCGAAGATTTGTAGGTACAAAAATAATTTATAAGCATGGGGCAAGATATAACTAGTTCTACTTTTCTTTTCTGTTTTTTTAGCATGGATTACTCTTGTTACACACACACATATATAAAGAACATTTTGTAGTTATAGTTAATACCAATATGTGGTCGATTCGATACAGTAAGAACTTATAAGGGGTGAAATAACGTTATTGAAAATACGAGGGTGTATCAGCGAGTTAATCTCCATATTTTGTTTGAAGAAGGAAGGAGGGGAAAAGCTGAAGTGGCAAACAAGTAATACTCAGGAATTGCCAGAAAAGGTGTCTATCTCCATTTTGTCACCTCTTTCTAGGGTTTTGATTCGATTCAGAGTGTACGACGTGAATTTATATATAGAAGACACATACGGTAGTTAGAATTGGATACGGCTGTTTTGTGAATATGAAGCCGATACGGCTTCCGGAGCCACCTGGTAGCCCGCAATCAATGGGAGGAGTGCCTGATATATTCGAAGGCGGAGTTTATGGAGTTGTCCGCCGTGCGGTTGTCATCGGAAACGGTTTCCCGGCTAGCGAGAATCAGAGCATCGGATTGGTTCGGGCACTGGGCTTGTCCGAAAGGCAAACTCTCTATGTAAAGCTCCAATTTTTGTTTTTCGCTTAATCTGTGATGTATGATGCCTCTGATGATTTCTCGTTCATTCAATTATTTTTAATTTTTACTGATTCAATTTTGAGAGCCAGGTTTTGTAGAAGCTGTTTGCTGTAATTTCTGTCATGGATATATCTTCTGTGAATTTATCAAAAGGCTACTGCTTGACAAGTCTGATTAGAACTGAAATCAGTAATCGATAGAGCAGAATTCATGATTAATTGAGTATAAGGAAGTTTCAGGATTTAATTGTGTGATATTTATCTGCTTTTGTGTGTTGTCAGAGGATCACTAGACCAACTGGAGGAATCAATGAGCTGCTACACTGGCTTCCAGTTTCTTTCCACAAGAAGTTGTATTACATTATTTGCCGGATATATGGATTATCACAGATTTTGATTGCTAGAAGGGGGGAAAAGATAGCACGTCCCCCTACGGCAAATGGTGGTGGCATAGGCTTGTCATCAGTGTTGGAGGCTGATGTAAAGAATATTGTGAGAATGGCTAAGGAAACCTTCGACAAGTAAGTTTCTCATGCTATCACTTTACATATTTATACACTAGCATAATGCATGCCCATAAGTTAACACCTACTCAGACTGCTGATTGGCTGATTCAATGTTTCAGTTTTGGGTTCAGAACTTCTCATTATGGATTCTTTTAAGCTAATGATAGACCTGTCTGATTTCTAGATTTCTTATGATTCAGATCTGTTTAACTTTGGAATGAATCATTTGCATCCCATTATTTTATGATTGTACGAAGAATCGATTTTGTTTCAAGGTATATACATTTTATTGAGATTTGAGAACTCATGTAGTGACACTGAAAGTAAGATAATTTTGATAGTTTATGAAACAAGCTGCTAAAGCCAAACAATCATCTTCTGAGATTCCAGGATGATTAGGTTAAAATAGTTTTCAGCTTATTTAGCGAAGATAATGCATTTATGAAAGAGATTCCTCAGAAAGAGATGAATGATTAACTGAATCTTATCTTCCTGGAACTGATGACAAAGCCTCCATTGCTCTTGAATGTCTAAAACTGTAGCAAGGAACTGTCACAATCTTTATAGATATTTGAGATATAGGTCAGAATTATAGAAAGTTTGGTAGAAAGTTCTTGAAGCACTAAAATATCTATGATCCATAACTTATCTGCATGTACTGTTTAATGCTATCTCCAACTTTTTTGAGCTCTGCTCCGATTTTTTAAAGAGCGAGAACACATTATTGGACTAAGTAAATGCAATCATTCTATGAGTTTTTATGCAAAGTCTCAAGGAGAGTAGTCATTTTAAAAGAAAATTGTTTGGAATTTCAATAAATATATCGATAAGATGTCGTACACTGGAATCAAAGTGTTTTCTACCTTAAATGGTAAAACCTGTTCAGATGCATCTTTGCCTGTTGCATTCAAGTTATCCATTACTGAAGGTGTGTCTGATGATTGTTGTCTGCTAGAGGACATAATTGAGTATTCCGTTCAACTCAATCTTTTACGCATAGGCTTTGTCAAATTTTCTTGAAGGTGGTACACGAAAGAATAAATCTCAGAATTTCCTAATTCAACTCTAATTATAATGAACCTCAATAAGTTTTTATCCATTCGATCCAGTCTAAGGCAAAGAGGACTCACTACCTTCTCTGAAAGTTATCTGCATTTTGCCATTAGAGTGCAATATTTGTGCAATACTTGATCACGTTGATGGATGAGAGACAATTTATTAATTCTTTTCAGGGATGGCCCACTGCTCGTGGTTGCATCTGGCAGAGATACCATCTCGATTGCGAGTTCTATAAAAAGATTAGCATCTGAGAATGTGTTTGTTGTGCAGGTTTGCATTGACCTTATATTTACAAGCTACATTGACAAATATTTGATCTCATTCTTCTTATTTTTGGGTCATTAAGAAGATTCTAATACATTGCCGGAATAGAAGTAATAGAATGTTTCATGAGGGGTTTCGAGATTTTCCTGTTTCCACCATTGCATCTGCGGTCACCTTCTTTTGTTGTCACATGAATCTATTTAGTCTTTAACTAGTGCTAATCAGTTGCAACTTAGTTTGTATCATACATTCGTTTACCTTGATCTTATGTCGTGGGAGTTTGAAACAGTTGTATGAATGCACACATATTTTTATTTGTTATTGCATCTGTTTTTTTATGTAAGCATATGCCAATGAAAAATATTTCATATGAGCGAAGAAGTATTTTGCCCTTGACTTGCAGATTCAGCACCCAAGATCCCATTTGGACAGGTTTGATATGGTCGTCACGCCACAGCACGATTATTACCCTTTGACCCCTTCTGCTCAACAGCAGGTTCCTCGGTTTCTAAGGAAATGGATAACACCTCGTGAAGCTCCAGATGAGCATGTTGTATGTTTCCTTGCCTATACTTGTGCAGTCTTCTTTAACTACAGAGTGTGGTTACTGATTGCTGAATCATCACCATTGCAATGAATGCTCCTTGTCAAATTGCTCAGATCCTTACGGTCGGGGCACTTCATCAAGTAGATTTTGCTGTGCTTCGTAATGCAGCTAAAGCCTGGCACGATGAGTTTGCGCCTTTACCAAAGCCTTTGCTAGTAGTCAACATTGGAGGGCCTACAAGTAATCTCTCTTGCTTATCCTGGTGACGAGCCTTCTTCATGTTTATTTGTTGAGTTTCATATTTTAATGCAATTTTACTTTTGACAGTTGTCTGTGAGGACATAGAAAAAGTTAGCTTGAACTTGTGGGAAAACTATAATTGAGACTTTTGATGATTTTGTGAGTAATTTCTGGACCTAGTGCAATTCCTGGAGTATGATGGATTGAGCCAAGTATTCTTGCTCCGTGATACCTCTTAGTAACTATAGTTACTTTATTCCCATTTGGAAGTTACGTCGATTGTTTTTCTACTTTATGGGTGATGTATGGATTATGAGGTTCACCCAGCATATCTCTTGATTGTTTTTCTACTTTATGGGCAATGTATGGATTATGAGGTTCACCCAGCATATCATGGAAATCTATACTGCATTTGAAGTTTGAACCTGTGAGCATTAATCTTGGGTTGGACACAACCAATTGATCTCATTGTGAGTTTCACTGGATTCAATGTTAGTTTCGGTTCATGTCACTGTTGTCAGTTTTTGCAGTTTGCAGACCTTGTAAATTTATCACTTTTAATGGTATTACCGAGTTATTTGACTTGTACTTCTTAAGCATTTCTGTCGCAATATGTAAACTTGCTTCCTTTCTTTATGTTTTTGCTTTGTCTTCTGTTTGTTGGAAATTTTATTTCACATTTGAGGAAGCATTTTTATTGTTCTTTTTCATATGGCTGTATCTGTTTATATAGGGTACTGCAGATACAGCACAGACCTAGCTAAGCAGCTTATTACTTCCTTGCATAATGTTCTAACGAGCTGTGGAAGTGTGAGGATCTCATTCACAAGGCGTACACCTGAAAAGGCATGTCTAATTGTGTAGTTTCAAGTTGGTTTGTATTCTAGTTCAACTAATGCTTGTGTTCCAATTCTTTTCCTTTCTTAATTTCACACCATTCTTTTAATTGTTTGCTGGCCCTTTGGTTTGCAGATTTCTAAATTAATTCGGAAAGAACTTGGAACCAATCCAAAAGTATACATATGGGATGGTGAAGGTACATAATATTCCGAAATCATGCTGTACAACCCATGACTGTAATTGAGGACTTACAAGGAAATTATCATTTTTCAGAACCAAACCCGCATATGGGAAATCTAGCTTGGGCTGATACTTTCTTAGTCACAGCTGATTCAGTTAGTATGCTGAGCGAAGCCTGCAGCACAGGGTAATGCTTGATAGCAGTTGTTTAGACTTTTGGAAACATGTATTCTTAAAAAGTGAAATACTCTTCTACATCGCAGGAAGCCTGTTTATGTCATTGGAGCTGAACGTTGTACCTGGAAGTTTGTGGAATTTCATAAGAAGCTTAGAGAAAGAGGCATGGTTCGACCTTTTACAGGTCTTGAAGATGTAAGTGCCAACCACATATGTCCCATGTTTAACCTTTTCTTCCTTTGGAAAGTGCACTTTTGTATGATTTACACATTTATGCATCGTTCATATATTAGTTTCATCATGGTTCAAATGGGTATTATCCATCTGGCGAGGGAAATAATTGTGATCTCAGTTAAAAACCTATTCCGTAATATGTTATAGCTTGGATGAGTATTGAATTTTATTTGCACTATAACTTACCCATTTCTTGACTCAGATATCTGAAAGCTGGAGTTATCCTCCTCTAAATGATACTGCAGACGTTGCGAATCAGGTTCATAGAGCACTTGCTAAGCGCGGATGGAAATTACGACCATAAGAACGATAATTTATCTGTACATTTGTGTGTACCATGTTCGTGTTCAAGCAGCATCTGTATGCTTCTAAAGCCTCCTTAGCAGCTTCTTGATTCATTTTTTGCTTGAAATGGCATTTTACTTTCGTCCAATAGGAAAAAAAAACACATATCGATAAGAGTTCCTCGTTAGGTTCGAGCGATGGTTGCAATTTTTTAATCCCTTACGGGCGGTTTTGTTAAATATTATAATAAATTTCACCTTCTCTTACACGGCCTGTACACACTGGAAGAAAGATCGACACAGATCATTTTCCATCGCTTGGGTGTCGAATAGACATGGCAGTAGTTGTTTGTGACGTGCATTACTTTGTGTTTCATGACTTAACCCTAAAATTATTAATAACATCTGCCAACACTAATAAATGTTAGATTTCAAGGGTTATCTTCAAGATTATTAGAAATTTAACAGATATATATATATTTTGCCTTTTCTGTTAATGTGAAATTATAATCAAAGTTATAGATAATGGACAAAAACCAAGGGATGGTGCTTCATGTGAGGCCATATTTTATTTTCATTGTATGTGCTACAAATTGTTAAAATTAGCGTAACCTGGTGAAAAATGCTTGGGCTAAATTCAGGTTCGTAAGTTTTTTACAATCCGTGTACATATTGTAGGAGAGCAAATTATTAACATAAGATGAAACACCAATTGAGGCACGAGATCTCATCACTAGGACACAACCCAAACGTTATCCCCTTAGCCCTTAGGGAATGATAGCACCAGAAATTAATCCATCGGACTGACTGCTTATTACGTGTGTCATAATGCGTACTGATATCATGTCCAAAAAGTGACTAATGCAACAAAATATCGTTTGGTGTCGTATAAAATCATCAGTTGCAAGTGCTTAGCCATTGTTAAATATTGGTAAAAACAATCTGGAAATCATTCGTTATTTCAAAAAGTAAACATGAATAAATATTGAGTTTAATAAATGTTAACCTAAATAAATCCCAACCATAGCACTGTCACGTTACAGTTTGTATTCATGATGAAAAAATACTGTGAAAACTGAATTTTCTAGGCAATAACATCTGACGAATAAGTACAAAGAAAAAACTTTTTATAACACCTAAGAAACATACAATTGAGAACCAGAGAAGAAAAGAGGTAATCCACAAGTGCCTCAGTGAAAAAATGAACGTAGCAAATCTTATCCGTGATCTAGGTTAATTTAAGCTACAAAAAGCAGTCTGCAGAGACTTAACTGAAATGTGACGAAAAAGGAACTTGGCCAACGCTCACTCAAGCAGTTTTCACTTTACGAGAAGTGGGACGACGAAATAGACTAATAAGATCGTCGAGACCCTGTTAAAAAAGATTAACAGAAAGATTAAATACATGGTACACCATCAGATAACAAGCCTATCTGCAGAAAAGTAAACTATTTCACTCTCCAAAATTACAAGGGATGTCTGTCGATTTTACAGTAGAATGAATAGATCAAAAAGAAGGATTTGTTTGAGAACTCATACCCTAGTTGTGATGACCAGAAAACTGAAAAGTGTGATCAAATATGATCCAAGAACCAGGAGCAAAAGCAAGTCAAATGTGACACTTGCAACCTGCGATAACAAGCAAGAACTGTGAGTTCATTGTAAAACTGCTACTTCAGAAAATTGTGATGTCATTGCTCTATTGCATATTCCATTCGAAGCCATGCTCACGGATGAAGAGAACGGCTTCTTGAGATAATAGACAGTGATAACGAGACACTTTGCCAACAATGACAATGTCATGATAAGTTTGAGGCAAGTAATTCTTAATTAAGCGATCAAATTAGGTAGAAAAAGGATCTTCAAAATCGCGTATTGTAAATGAAGGAAAGAGTAAACTCAATGTAGAAGCTGCATTATGCTAGTCAAGTTGTCATGGTTGTTATGTATGCCCTTTGTGAGCATTTTCCTAATTGACGAGAATAGGTAAAGGGATCTAGCTTGATTACTACCTGATAGATGTGTAACCTCGCGGATGTTGAATCATAAAAGGTGAGCAGCCCATCAAATGCTTCCTGTTGTATATTGACCTCAACTGTGTGGTCTTCTAACTCCTACCAATACAAAACGTTGCAACAGCCAGCATCAGAAAAAGCACATTGTTTTGGATATTTATCTCTAGTTATCCAGAATAAGAAGTAGCAACAAAATTCAACTAGAAAGAATCCAACTATAATTGGTTGGAACTGCCCACTGTTCACCAACACAATAAAACGTGAATCCTGATATGCCATTTGTGTTGCAAAGAATGTTAATAGCAGAAACCTTTTTTAGAGCCATGATGAGAGGATCGCTCTTTGGAAGAAATGGGCCCACTCGAGGTGTTGTTGACAAAAATTCCAACCAAGAACGGATATAATAAGGGTTAACAGACAAGCTACTGTTATCCGCAAATATATCAGTGTTTTTCCCATCCTGGCCATAAATATGCCTCTGCTTACAAATAAGAACCACTATTAGGAAATTGCGACTCATTTTTAATCATTCTAGTAATAACATAATCTTACAGCAAGACTTTCAGCTACTAATTTGACACTTTGGCTTATAGACACTTCATCAACAAAATGTCTGCAAAGGAAGTTCAGGGTGAAGGAACAGTTAACTCTTGGCAAAAAAGACAACATAGAGAAAAAGGGAAAGGAAAGTAAGAACAAAATAAACCTCCCACAATTAAACCTGTTGTCTGACAAACCACCAGCACTTTCCAGAAAATCAGGTGCGACAGCAAGAGCAGATACCGTTGCTGCTGTGACTCTCAGCCTTGAAAATTGCTCATGCTCCCATGCAACCTGGAACATTGCAAAGCTTAGGCCTCAGGAATAAAAACAAAAAAGTTGAGTGAGAAAATATAGAAATTAATAAAATATAACACACATGGCTATGTTTTAAGAATAAGACATGTTTCATGCATTACACTACTTCTGGGACTCAACAAATACCCTCAAGTTACCCAGAACTGACTACATATCCTTTATCCTATCCTATTTACTGAAGAAACCATCATTAATTTTACTTTACATTATTTTTCTAGACAGAAAAAAATTGTTGTCTATATTAGTCCAGAGATTGTCATTGTACTCCAGCTATGCAATAACTGACAAGATACTTACTCGGGGATTAGATATGTTAATCTTCTTGTGCTTCAGACCAACTTTAAGCCCCAATTCTCCGGATACACTAGAGAAACCCTGTAAAATTCCACTAAATAAGACGGATATCTGCCAGTAAATCACCGTGTTTCTCAACCACAAATATTACTCCGGATTACCTCAAAAATTTGTTTTATATATGCATTTTCAGGAGGCTTGGAGACATGAATCCATAACTCATTGCTAGATGAACCAAGGCTATTCAAGCAAACAGCAAAGTCAATACTTTCACGCAACCTTTGATCCAAACTCCGTAGCCACTATAAATATATAGGCATCAAATCAAAATCTGACACAAGACCCAGCATACAAGTGTGAAAAGGATAGAAACTCTTTTGAGAAGAAAAGGCACCTTTTGAGTTCCATTGTAGTTATAAGGTCCTCCAGATGTCAGTGCAAAGAGCATATTATACCTCCCTCTTGTCTTAGGACTCGAATACAAAGCTGAAAATAACCTAACTATTTCTAGAAGTGCCACAATGCCACTTCCGTTGCTATCACTTCCAACAGACAATGCCTGTAAGAATTGAGATGGCATAAGGTCACAGACTATCAAAAAAATAAAAAAGAAACGAAAGGTAAATCTTCAGTAAGAAATAATTAACCGGAGCAGCTCCAAATGTGTCATATGATGCCACTACAGCAATAGTCGGAAGTTGATTTGAATCACCATCAGCTCTCAAGCCTGGTAGCCACCCCTGACACACCACAGAACTCAAAAGATTGAAATCTTACACAGCTTGAATGTTAAGGGAACTATGCTGCAACAATCGACCACATTAAGGACTTCTTTGACGGGGTAGGAGGATTGAGGGTTCAAACATACGACCCCTCCCTTTTTTGGAGGTGTGGTGCCACGTCAACCAGCAGATCATCGGCACCACATTGAGGAATTGAACAACAAAATGCAGCATCCGCAAATTTAATCAGATAGGATGCAGGCAGTCATTATAACAAAAACTATATGCCTACAACCTGAATATTTGTGACTGTGGGAGAGGTAACTTTCTTGGGTTCCGCGGCAGCAACAAGAAGTTTGTACCTGACATTTTAAATCACAATATTAAAAGGTTACTTCATTATTGACTTAGCAAAATCCATATTAGTTTAAAAGATACAGGTTATATAAAAATAAATAAAAAATCAGGAGTCCAACATATGAAGCCACAAAATAATTCATAACATGAAAAACAAAAGCTATTATCAAAACTATAAAGCAAAGGGAAAAACCCAATATTATTAAACAAAAGAAAGCAAAAGCGGCAGAGTCTGAAATTTTGTATACCAATCAACAAGGAGATGGCACAGGGTGGCAACTATCAATATTCGCGAAAAGTACAATACAAGTCCTTTCTTGTAGCTTTACAAAATTCATACAGAAGGTAGAAACGGAGATTGCGGATTTTCTATTGCTGCACCATGGATTCTTGAAGGCACAAAGCACAACTGGAGAAGTGTCAGTTTAAAGATTGCTGTTTGGAACATGGGGAAATTCTAGTGTCGCTTTACATTATTCAAATTTTGTAAATAGGTACTTTATGACGTCTAAAATTTAAGGAATGACCAAGCAACTGTTTACTAAGAACTGCAGATCATTTAAAAATTATTTCGATCACTCTAAACAAGGAATCCATTAGGGTGTATAAGACACAAATAAGAGATGAAAACTCAGAATATAAAACAATCAAAGGCGGTTGTCACACCTCGAACATTATCTATTAAAAAATAGTCTGAAGTAATCGAAGAAGAATATTCTACCTCCCCTACACCCATATCATTTTCGGGCACACTTGACTAAAGTGACTTCATTTCTAGATAATTTCTAAACTAATGCATTGATTTTCAACTAACCCTCCTGTTGTGGCAGTTGCCAGCTGACCAGTAGCATCATTCTTCTTCACATCAGCTAGCACAGCATTAACATACTCGTCCTCAAAACCAAAATACACTGGATACTGAAATATTTGATAACACCATCAGATAGAAAAGAAATGTACATCAGCGAGTTCAAGGTAAATGATTAGATATTTGGAAATTTATTACTTTCAATTTGAATACCGAGAACCTAGGAACTTAGTCAAAATGTACACACAGAAATGCACTGTCCACACAGTCCCAAGTAAATATTTGAGTCCAAGAACCAAACTTGGTTATCAGTTTATTCCAAAATTGAAATATAGCAAGTGAATAAAATATTGTTGATATTTAATCAAACAATACCAAAGAAGTAAAGAGAAAGCCACCATAATTTTTTAAGAAAAAAGGAAAGAAAAAACAAATATTTACGAACAAAGAGAGTTCTTTCTACTCACAGGGATGTTTGCATGTATAAGCACACGTTCTAGTTCAGTAAGAACCTCCTTCATGAAGCCTTTGTCAGAATCATGACCAGCACCACCGCCACTGTCTAAGTTTTGAGAACTAAAAACTGGTGGAAGTAAAAGCAATAGACCACCTAATGGCTTCCTCTGTCCAATATATTCTGTCACAAGATTTCCAATGAATTATCAGCCCCAATATCATGAAACGTGGAGGAAATCATTGCATCCACATTAGACTAAGGTAGTAAGGTGGCAAGAGCTATAAATAGATAGATATAAAAAAATAATTTTTTGATTTTCCGCAATTTTGAATTTCCCACAGTGATCAACTTCATAACCGGCATTGATTGGCTCAGCTCCCTAAGTTAGAATTTCTCTCTATATATGGAAAGGCAAACAGAGATACTCGCATCTTTCCAGACCACCGCAAATATGAAGAAAACATACTTGCAAACCAGATTAACATATTAGTTTTCACAGCTCTTTCTGATAAATTATTAGATGAATAAATTGAGCTCAAGCAATACTAAATGAACGACTACTAATTCTCCAAGCACTTCACTCCATAAAGAATCATCAAGTGCACACACACAAAGGTTAATGCGCTTTAAACGCTCTATATGATTATGAAAAGTAGAAAAATCAAATAACAGAAGTAAATGAAAAGACCTCTAATGAGAGTGAGATTCAATTCACGGACGGGAAGAATGAGAACAGTGCGGGAGAGATCGGCGACTTCAGAGGAGGACAGGAGGGAGGAACCGGCGTGGTGGTTGAGAGCGGCGAGGCGGGATCCAAACGGCACTCCCCCAAGATCGTACTGTACGAGGCGGTAGACGTCGACCACCGTGACGGCGTCGCATATCTCCACACACGCCATCACAATGATAAGCAACGTGATTACCGAGGAGTACACCGGGTCCACCAACGCCGCCGGCTGAGATTTCTGTAGTTTCGCCATTGGAAGCAGCTGAGAGCTTTGATTCAGAGGCAGAGAAAGATATCTACAACTATAATTCTTCCCTTTCTAATTTATATAATATAAATACATACAAATAAAATGAATTATGATTGAATTAAGAATAAATAATAAAACAATTTCGGATAAAATAAACGAAAAAACCGGCATAAATTAATTTGCTTCGATATGTTATTAGGGAATTATAATTTAATTCAAGAAAAGTCGTTTTCTTTTGGCTATTAGTCTGCTATTATTTAATTTAAAAAAAAATTGATATAATTGGTTTTTTTCTAAGAGAATTTTAATTTTGGTCACATTATAATTGTTCTTTCTTATGTCGACTTTCAAACGCCCTACTTACATTGAATATTACTTAATTTATTACCAACAAAAATAACAGATTTTTAACTCGACTCGATTTCTTCTATCAATCGGTTTGATTTTCTTGGAAAGATTTGGCAAGTGTTTCAACGATTCGCACATAATTTGAATGGGTAATTTAAATGGGTATGAAAGACCTGACAATTTGCAATACCACGCAAGAACAAAGTGAGATAAAACATGTGAAGCGGTCTCGAATAGGCGAATAAGTTAACACTTCTAACTACTATACATCCGAGTGCTTGTTTGACATATACTCCACAAGGTCCTGGTTCCCCAAAGTCATGAATATACCTTTATAGGCAAAGATGTGCACCTATAGTCGTTCGGCCATTTGTGGCTCTGCACATGAACGCAAGGAATAAATGTAGAACGAGGGGATTGCGAAGTCGAGAATCTGAGTGAAGTTGCTAGAATATTAATGGAGCATTTCACCTCTTGATCCTGAATGTTCATGTTCGTAGCTAGACCTGTGGGTCATCCTAAGCAGTTTCTTCTCACAAAAATATCCACCATTCAGTCAGTCAGATCTTCTGCGCTATCGGGAAAGATAAACTGAAGGTCTTCGTTGTCTCTATATACTTGCACCAGTGCAGCAGCCTTGTAAGCAAATAGCCCAACCATAGCCGGCACAAGCTGTGAAAAATCAATGAGGTCTTCATGACTCGGAGTTAACGTCAGTAATAAAGATTCATTAGTTACTCTTTTGAATACCTGAAAATCAAATACGTCGTGGAAAAAATGTTGGGAGAGTTCCCACAAACCATAAATAGCTGCAGGCATAACGAGCCTCGGTGAGGAAAGCGCGATACTTGCACCTTTTACTGATCTTTCGAACGCATCCTGCAAATCCTCGCTTCTTATTCCGATTCTGACAGGACAAATATTAGCTCACAAAGCAAGAAAATAAATTCTCGAAATAAAACAAATAGATGGTAGACACGAGTGCTGGTACCTTTTTGTCCTCTTTTTCGTGAAAATCTGCGGAACAATATCACTCGATATGTTGTCCGCATGTTTGCATAGTAGCTGGAAATACAAGCAACTGCACGAATAAAATAATCACATGCACACCGCAAGTAGATGTAATGGGAAAAGAGGGGCATCATTTCAATAACAAAATGATATTGTATACAAGGAGAATCGGTACACTAACTCATAGGTATACGCTTCATGATTCGTCAGACTAGTATATGGAAAAAATACAGAGTGAATATCTGAATGAACGTCAGCAACAAACAATAAATTATTAAAATAACCAGGCTCCTTCAGATTTACTCGTGCGAAGAAAATTTTAATAATCAGGCTCCTTCAGATTTACTCATGTCAAGAAAAGAAGGGACTAAAATCTTACCTGAAAACAACTCCGACTGCATAGCTTATACCAGCCTGATGAATACAGAACATAGAAAATTTAAGATTTTCACATCCACTCATACCAATAAATGGTTTAAGCAACATATATAAATAGGAGAAATAAACCAACTCCATCATAAACATATTTATAAAATGGAATTAAAAGCCAGGGCGAATTATCATTTTATCTTCAATTTCTGGAAACATGTCGAGATTCTGTGGAAAGCTACCTGAACAGACAAAGCTACGAGACAGTATCCAGTACATGCAGTTCCAATACCCACTGTCAAAAGCAGCAGTTCCCTCTTCAGCTGCATTCAAACATTGGCATCTTCATATTACTAGGACAAGAAAGACAATGGTGCCTCTAGTGGACCGAACGAAAAACTAGTGACAACCATTCTATTTAGATCTAATCAATTAGTGCAGATCTTTTAAGTGCAAAAGAGACTACAAATGGGGTCAGGGTTGGACTAGCCCGGTGTGTTTATCTACAACTAAGGTTGTGTGAGTAATTCGTATGAATTAAATGCAATCAATTCTAGGATTCCTAGACAATAAATTTAAAATTCTGTGGCATACGTAAATCAAATTCGGTGCTTGTAGGCTGCAGTACACTATACGTGCACACGGGACAATTTAAATAGCCTAGAGAGGGTAACAATCTTCCATAGTAATGAAATCCCAAAAATCATGTGCCTGCACTCAAGGCGCAACAAGGTCGCCCCTTGAGGCTAGAAGCCTAGAAACATGCCAAGGCCCAGCAATCAGTGAAGTGCACACCTTGGCGGTGACTCTTGAGCTTTGGCCTACTTTAAGTATAATTATGATAAATAAAAAAATGAAACCTGATGTGGTAATTTTTTTTGGCTTATATATCTCATGAAGTGGTCAAGTATATATTGAAAGATAGTGATGAAATTTTCTCGAGATGCTTAGATTCTAGTATATCATCTCTTGGTGTACAAAAGTGTGCTACTCTTTGCGCCTAGCACCCACATTGTACGACTACTATGCCCCCCACCCCAGATGAAGTAATCTTGCTAACATTGTATCAAATCAGAAATAAGCTGACAATATGCATCACAATTGTGTAATATATACCAACACCAGAAGCTAAAGCTCAACGATTCTATCAGCAGACAAACTAGATAGACAGTAAAGATAACTTGAGTTTCAGACAGCATACGGCTTCATATCTTAAGAAGTTCAGTCTCTTCCGTCTCTCACTGACATCAAGAACTTCCTATCATCAAAATCACCTTGAAATCAATAAGTTCACTGGACCATCTTCTCATAAAAAAATGATGCATTCGTTACAACCTTGTAGACCGTCTTCTTGTTCAGTGGCACAGAGTTGCTGTCACCCAAAAGCCATTCACTATTTTGTTTCAATTTCAAGAACCCACCATTTTCATTTTCTTCTCCACCAGGCTACACAAATACTTCAAAAACCAACTTAAAAACAACAAAAATAACTGTAAAACAAGTAGAAAAGGAAAAAAAAACACTATCTTTGCACCTATACCTCCTCCATAACATCATCAATTCCCCCCAGTTCCAAAACATTCTCCGAATTTACAGTCGAACCCTTCTTCAGCCAGAGTTCATCCGAGAGTTTCGCGATAAAATCCCCGCTTACCTCCCTTTCTCGAAGAAAATCTCGCAAAACATCATCTCCAGAGAATTCGCTCACTTCCCATTCAACATCAAAACAGTAAGTAAGACCGGTGCCATAATCAAACAAACATAAACCCGGAAATGGGCACTTACGAGGGGTAGTGGAAGTTTTGAGAGCGGAGATTACAGGTGGTATGCCGGAGCTAACACGACGTGGTTTTGCCCACTGGGTCACCGGATACTTTGGCAAGTAAGCAGCTGCTGTGAGAGAGCTCATTATCTGCAACTCAAGGAAAGGATTTCCTGTGCCACGCAGTTTGAAGGATATATTTTATTCCAACGCAAATATATTTCACTTATTCCACTAAAATTTAGGATTATGAAAAATCTCAGGAGGCCATAAAGTAAAGTCCAACGGCACGACTTCATTGGTTCGTTTTATTTAAATTTTATTAATAATCAAACAAAACAAACCTTGAACAACCCTAATAACAAAATAAAGAATAGTAACCAGGTTATCATATGGTGGATGTAAATATTTGTGAGTGAAAAATATTATTCGTAATACTTTTTAGATATGGTAAAATATCCAACGTATCAGTATATAGTGTATATATACTACTTACTGGGGTTAAACTTAAACACTCTCTATTAAGTTTGAGACCTTGGTTATCGCAAGTCGTGACACCGATTAATTGTTTGCTAATATACCTTTTTTAAATGATGTAATTAGGTTTCGCATCGTTTGTCACATAAAAAAAAACCCTATTAACATGTTGTATTTGTGTTATGCATCCCTCGAGCCCAACTTAAATACATTTAAAACTTGGGCTTGAGTAAATAGTTCCGGGCCTACTGTTTCACACCCAAATCTCCATAATGAGTCGTCGGAGCCCGCTAGAGTCGCCAAATCTTGGTGGTGTTCATCGAGTTCGTCCAATGAAACAAGTGTGCTGAATCTCCCAAAATTAAATATAACTTTTATCTAGTAAAGTATTTGACGGTGTTTGGGTTATTTCGTAAATTGCTGGGCGTGTCAGGCGCTCAAGCGCCAATTTATGTAAAAAATATAAAAAATCTAACTTCTAAAATCAAAACGAAATGAGAACTAAATTCGACCGTCAGTTCTAATCTCCTAAACTAATACACCGCCAAAACAGAAATAAATTGACCGAGATTTATACGAACAAATCCCTGACATGATTTGTATTTTCAACAAATATGTAGAAGATTAACGATAAACCAGAAATAATAAAAACTAAAGCTTGAAAGTTGAGAATGAAGAATGCTAATAGAAATTGAGAAATTTGAACGATGCTCTTTGCAAAAAGTTTGTGCAGTTCTGTTGTGCATAATTTTTGCTGAGATTGTGATGATTATTATTTTCTGTCTGTCGATATTTTCTTTTTATCTTGTCATAGGGAGTTTCCTCAATCCCACGTTCGAACGTCCTTGGCCATGAATCATGTTCATATGATGTCACTGTTCTGACGCTCATTTGCTTCTTCTTCAAACCGAGTTTAATTATCAGTGGGCTTGAGCCTTTCATTGGTTTTAGCCAGGTTTGGGCATTTTCATTTGGGCTTACATTTCCTAGCACAAACAGATAACTATACAAGTTTAGTATTATTTGTATAAGACATCAACTAAATGAATTGATCAACTCATTTATTTTTTATATCATCTGGTGGAGGCTCCTTTATTTTATTATATAATTGAATAGAATAAATTCGCTCTTCAACTAACTTGTACTCTAATAATTGGAAGAGATTCTTGTAGTTGTGGGCTGTATCCTTCTTTAATATATTTTACGAGCATGGACATGCGTTAACGAAACTTACACATCATCTCAAATTCACTTGGTACCCAAAATACCCCTCTATCATGGATGCCATAAAATATATATTAAATTTTCAAAAAATCCACATTTTAGAGTTACTTGGAAGCTACGGTGATTAATATTTAATATACGTAAGTAGAAGATAGAATTCAAATAATTCACAAAATGCATTCAAAACCATGGAATTTAAATTACACAAATACAACATAGATAACCTATCTAATCAAATAGCCAAATCCGACCCACTTCAGCTGTATACCAATTGGTTCCAGCGCAAGGAGAAAAGTCCCAAGCCATCAAGAATTGGCAGGTAAGTGCCACTAGAGAATCGTTCATAACAATGTCTCTAAAACTATAAATCTTATTGTGTAAACATATTAAATCATCTTATATAACAGAGGTCGAATTTGATTAACAATAATAAGTAGAGTAGATCTCTTGTGAGACTGTCTTATGAATAATACGATCATCTGACTCCTATTTATGATGAAAAGTAAAAATTGTGACATAAAAACAATATTTTCTTATCATCGTATCATCAGGTGGGTTAAAAATGTGTCACATAATTTGACTCGTGATATCGTCTCATTGAGATATTATCAAATAAATACTAATATTAGTAGTTTTCTTTCAAATCACTGTAATTCCCATGTGCCATATGTTATTTTAAATTAGTAAAGTACACATCAATTATCATACTTTCGCAGGGTGGAGGAGCACTATTTTCCAAATCTACTTTGAACAAGACTTTATTTTTTCATTCAAGCATATCATAATACAAATATATAATAACATCAAGCCCTTAGGGATTGGACTTTAGTGCTTATTCGTGGTACAAAATCTTTATAAGAATAACTAAAAATTTTAGAAACAATTAGAGGATTTTCTGTACTTATTGATCTTACACCCGACCACGATTGCAAAGCTTAAGAAAGTGATCACCCCAAATTTGAAGATTCATAATCTTACTCTGAAAAAGAATCCAATTTATGCCATAGAAAAATTCGTCGCTGCCACATACCTAAGACCTTAAGTCTAGTCTGGGATTAGCGACGGATTATATTTATATTCGATGCCAATAATAATAAAAACATAGCTTAATTTCATAATCCCTCAACCATTGAGAATAACTTCAACCTCAAAAAATTTGAACTAGCTCAAAATCAAATTGTTTGATATCTAATCTTTTTATACCATATAAACTTATCATGACATATAGGTCATTAATTATTACCAAGAAGGAACAATTATTATGGCGAAACGTACACCATAAATCATAAAAAAATATATATATGAAGTCGTGGTCGTATGAAAAATCTACCATGTACATATATTTTACAAAATAAATACTTGAGACTTCGTCTATTTAATTTTGAGTTGCGACAAAATGCGTGTATTGAATGGAATTTGGGTGGCTGATCATGTGGATGGGACCCGATTTAATTTATCGTATGTGGGTGTTTTATATTTTTTTTTTCTGATTCCCAACTCGAGAAAATAAAATCCCTACAAATCCGTAGCTTCTTCTTAATTTTTTGACATTATTGTTTTGTATCCATTTGGCGTAGGGGACCCAATCTCCTCTCTCTGAATTATGGGCATTGTGCAATGTAAAGGACGAGGTAAGTATTGGGGCAAAAAAATATTTTAATATTTGTAGAACATCTCTATATAATATTTATGCTAAGACATTATACTATAATTTCTAAATTGAAGAAATTATTTTTCTTAAATATATATAACTAATATTATGCTCTTTCATTTGTCTTTTAGTCACATGTCGTTAAGGCAATCGAATTTAAGCAATATAGTTTATTTTAAATTATTAAAATTTGAAAATATTAAGAAATATTCTAATTGATCTTTTTATCGACAACTGTCAATATATATGTGACGTTTCTGGATTAGGTTTCCAACAAAAAACGATTTCATGTTTTTTTTCCGTCCATTTTATGATAAGATAACTAGAAGTTTCTATTAGGAATCTTTTTTCGCACGCTGTTTAGAACATGATTAATTAATTGGTTACTTCTATTAAGAAATTATTTGCATTTTTATATGTAATAAATGCTAAAAATATACAGCTGAAATTACAATATGTACATAAATTGAAAATGTTTTTAGATTTCCAAGTTGCATACTTGTAGTCATGGTATATTAAAAGTATCATTAATTTTTGTTCCTGTGATAAAGTTAGTATAACACCAAATCATTTTGTTTATGTGACAAAAAGAAAAAAAAAAAGAAAAGAAAGAAAGAAACACGCAGAAATTAAGAAAGATAACTCAGATTATACTTTATATATTGATCAATAATTTAGTGGGAACTAAAAATGATGAGAGAAGCGATAAATTGATAATTGATTATTTACGGATATGGAACTAGAATTTTTTACTGCTAATAATAATAATAGTATTAAATAAATATGTAAACAAATAAATATTATCGACTATATGGAATTATTAATGGATGATAATGAAAATCATAAGAAATATACGGAAAAAAAATGATATTAACTAATTTTTCCGTATAAGACACACTGTGTGCCCACAAACTGTTTTCTACTAAAAAAAAAAAAAAAAAAAAAACCTCAATGCAGATGCACAGAACCTGGTCATCAGCATTAACTGCGTCAGTACATATACACACTATACGTTCTATAGCATTGAATTGCATGTACATGAATTAGCACAAAAGTGTGTGAGTGGTATAAAATGATTGTATAATAATTTGTTTGGGATTGTCACGTAGAATACCACAAAATCCACAAAATATTAAGCAATTTAATAAATTATATTACGTCAATCATATATTTTTTGTAACATATGAATGAAAAAATGACTATTCTCGTAATGTCGAGAGATTGTATTTATGAATCCAAAAATTATCTTCTTCACAATTTCCCTTGAAAAGTAATAATAATAATCTATAATATGATGACTTACAATTTTCTAAAAATGGTAATCATAACGAAAGATGATTTTAAAAAAAATAAGAAGATGAAAAAGTGAATTAAATCATAAAATCTTCTTTGAGAAAAAAACATTATTGTATTGATACATATTATTTGTAGGTGACAAGTGCATGCATAACGTGTGACACTAGGTATATATGGTTCCTTTGCTTGTGATGGAAAACGACCAACAGTCATCGTCTATAAAATTAGTAAAGTGTTCGTTAACGTGCCTTGGGATACTCGTTTTTATTTTTTATTAAAGGTGAATGTTTTCGAAAAATGGTTTGAAAAAAAATATTGTTTCGATACTATATTTTAAATATCTTTTAATATCTGGACTTATCAAATTTGTAAAAATATCTCAAGGGTAGTAATAACCTTCTATGGAATAGAATATAAGCAAAGGATGTTGTTTGAGCTATTCTAAAATATCTTAGTTGTCATGAGTTACGATTTTTTATAAAATGGCAAATTTGTAGATCTCATGCTTCTGATTTAATTTTGTAAAAATTTACTAATTTTCAGTTTGAGGTTTGAACACAAAATGTTCAACGCGAGAAATATTTATTGTATTTGTCTAATTTGTTTTCTTAAAATGGCATGCTAAACTGTCGAAAAAATTAAGGTTATCCTTTTTTAAGGCGAAGCCACGTCCCTCTCTCCTTTTTATTTCCCTCACTCTCAAGCCATTTCCTTTTCCATGAAAAGGGTCGCAGATTCACCTCTTTCTTGATTCTTCAACACCCCATTTGTATCACTTTTTCTAACTACACCCGAAGATCTTGCTACCTCATTTGCGAGGAAAAGGTTCACATGTTTCCCTTTTCTTTTCCCTCTCTGCAAGTTTGAATCCGGACACGTCTTTACAGGGACTCGAACTCTCATGCCATCATTTCCAAATCCAAAAAAGAAACTTCGTTTCTGAGCCTGTAAGTTTCAAAGTTCGTCTATTCTTTTTGACTGGTTTTTAAAGCATTTTAGAGCAATCTTTGAGTGATGATTACTTTTTTCCATATCTGAAGAATCAGTTTCAAAAGTTTCCAAAGTCCCAAAATCAAAGCTGTGTTCTTGGCGCTGATTGTTAAAAGTGGTTCTTGAAACATTGAGCGATACCATATATAGAATTCGTACATATTGAGTGGAGGATAATGATGGGGAAACACTTGAATGTGGATATTAGAATTGGTGGGAGGAAATGCAAGGTGAGAAAGAGGGGATGTTCATCTTCTTCTTCTTCATCATTGGTAAAGAATTACAAGTTAAAGCGTGCGTTTTTGGTTGGGAAAAGAGTGGGATCAAGCACCCCAATTCCCTTGTGGAAAATGAATGGTTCGAAATCGCCATGTTTGGAATTTGATAATGGATTCAAGTATGTGGCAGCAAAGGGTGGCGAAAATGCTAAAGATTTTTCGGTGTCGGCTAGGAAACTGGCTGCCACTTTGTGGGAGATTAATGGGTTGCTTCCACCGAGAACTAAAAGGGAAGATATTGAGGACAAGATAAGTGAAGTGGGAATTGTTAGAAAAGAAAGGATTTTCGAGCCAACTAAGAACTCGATGGCAGTTGCTTTGTCTGATCAATTTCAGGGTCCTGTTTCTGAGGTGGGATCGTCTAGAATTAACTTTTTGAGTCATTAGAATGAAATACATGAGGTACTGTAATCGAATTTGATCAGTGATATTGAAGTCTTCTGCTTTTGAAAATTTGCAGGGGATGGATCCCTGGAAAGAATGCCGGCATCGAAACCGGGCATCGTCCGGTTCGCAAAAGCTTCTGTTGGGACGTGCTAATTCTTTCAGTGATTGCTTAGTGGAGGTATTTTGATACTTCTATTTTTTTATGAAATGCAAGTAATTTTTACTGCATAGTAACAATTTTGTGTTGATCTCTGTTAGTTGGTTTTAAACCTCTTCTTAATAATTGTAGTGTTCCAATTGCGTCATGACTTTTGGAGGAGCTGCTGTTAAGAAGTGGACAAAATGGTTTGTTAATAAGATAAAACAGAGAACATGGTGTGTGCTTCGTGTGTATTCCTCAAAACTAACATGTCATATATGGTGGGGAACCATAATTTTATTTTTGGGTTTGGTGTATTATTAGTAAAATAAAAATGTTAGGATCCATAGATGTGTTTCTTAAATAAATCACCCGCAAACCTGTATTTTCATTTCCCGTCCCATCTACTCCATCTTGTGTCCTGCAATCGTCTCCTAGCATATAGCATGCTTCAGTTTTATTTATCGGTCTGATTGTGAATGTATTCCATGTGAACAGCATCTATCTACTCTTGTGACAAAATTTATTAACAGGTTGATCCGAAACAAACTCCATATAAACACCTAAATGGATCAAAGACTCATCTTAAAGATGTTTATAATGGTCTTGCAACTTCTAGAGAACTGCTCAAACTATTGAGTCGCATTTGCCGTCTTGATCAGCGAAATTCGACTAGCTTTTCCCTTGTATCCGCCCTGAAATTAGAGCTTGATCGTACTTGTGCCCACTTCAGTCGATATATACTAGAGCAAAGGACAAACCAGGTTGATGTCGATAACATGTTGAAGAACTTTTTAGAGGAAAATGCTGTTTGGAAAAATAAAGAACAAGATAAGATTCAAAGTGCCGTTACATCCTTATCTGGCGAGCTCAAGATGGAGAAGAGGCTAAGGAAACAAACTGAGAGAATGAACAAGAAACTGGGGAAAGAATTAGCCGAAACAAAAGCCTCTTTGTCGAGGGCAACCAAAGATCTAGAGAGAGAGAGACGAACATGTGAGATCATGGAGCAAGTGTGTGATGAGTTGGCTCGAGGAATTGGTGAAGACAAAGCGGAGGTTGAAGAATTGAAGAGAGAGTCAGCCAAAGTCCGGAAAGAGGTGGAAAAAGAGAGGGAAATGCTTCAATTGGCTGATGTGTTACGTGAGGAAAGAGTGCAGATGAAGCTTTTGGAAGCTAAGTATCAATTCGAGGAGAAAAATGCAGTTGTTGACAAGTTGAGGGACGAGCTTGAGTTGTTTTTGAAATCTAAGAACAGAGAAGAGCAGGAAGATTATGGCTCTCCTAGATATAGAAAAAATTAAAGCACTAGAGAGACATTTGAGGGAGACTTTGCCAGGCTCTATTCAATATCAAGAACACGAGAATGATCAGGATCAAGAAACCAAAGACAAAGTGGAGGAAAATGATGAGGAAGATGACTCAGATGATAGCGACCTCCACTCGATTGAACTAAGCGTGGATGAGATCAACAAGACCTTTCGTTGGAACGGTGCTGTAAACACTGAGGCGGAGAGAACTTCACTCAACAGAAGTCAAGGGACGAAGCCATTCTCCGATAACATAAAGAAACCATCCATTTCCTCAGAACCAAAATTTGCAGATAGCATAGAATGGGAACTCACTGCCAATAAACATGGAAAATTTGATGTGTTTGATAAGAAGGGATTTTTTGAATTTGCATCGAAATCTTGGAAAGAGGATGCTGAGGACGAAATCGAGAGATACAACGTGATTAAAGATCTTAGAGACAACATTGTTTCTGGTTCAAGAATGGCTTCATCTCGATAAGCTGGTTCAAGCTGAAACGCAGTGTGCCTCTTGAATGGGGTGATATATATATGATCTATCCCGTCTAGCGATTTACGTCGTGCCCGTCTTCTTTACGTTAAGGAGATCTTTTGTTCCATGGCTGGTAAATTTTGCATGGGAGACAACAGCTATATCGAATCTGATAGTAAAAAGGATTTTCTTTTTTGGTTTTCCATTATTTCATATCATTTTTCATAAAATTATTTGTATACAGTTTGCTTCTTTCCTAAAAGTTATGCCAAATATATGTTACACCAGATGCATTTCATGTTACATTGACATAATAATCTAAAACTCTGAGAGAGAAATGAAATCCGAGTTCAGCCATTGGTACTGAATTTGACACATAAATTGACAAACCTTACATGACATATCTCATTTTCTGAGATGTCACGAAGAGATATAATTTACAATAATGATGATCATAAAAATGTCATATGGTCAAATTTATGATGAGAATTACTAATTCCACATATATATCATCTCAAGCTATCACTCAACCTCACTCAATAAATTTTTCAATTGTTCTTAGCATTTTCATAGACCTTTAAACCTTCTAGCTTATACTAAGCAAGATAGGCCAAGATAGTCGATGAGCAAGATGATTGATCATTAGAAAAACTCGTTGACCGAATTTTTCGGCACCTTTTGAAGACACTACTTGAAAATCTAGGTTAGTTGACTTTTGATATAGGTGGGCTTTTGAATATAATATATATATATATATTTACATGTCTATTCTAATATGAAGTATTATTAATTAGTCAAACAAATCTATTTAGTCATTTCTAGTTTTTATTATTAAAGATTTTAGATTTTATTATGAATTTCTTAAGATATAGATTTTATTCCATAATATTAATTAATTAATTAACAGCTGAGCAGAATCTCTATGTACAGGCATCTGCAATAATTACTTGCGGTTCATAAATAATTGTCGCATGTGCATGCACCATTATCAAGTGTCTCGATATGAAACCTTGATTGCGATGTTGAATTATTATTATGTTGTCGAGTGTAACATAGACAAAGCAACATGGACAAATATCCCAAATGCAAAAATTGATAGAGATATTATAATTGCCAGATTACAAGTGATGGAAGGCAGGTGTGGGCAATGGAGAACAAATTATATGACGCTTGATTAAGACTCATGACAATATTATCTATATGGTTAGATCTTTAATTACTAGTAGAAATCCGTGACTTTTCCGTTCACCTCTTTTTGTTTATTGTATATTTGACACTTGAATCTCTTCGTAGATGCATAAGTTATTGATAAAAGAAGGTATGTGTTGAATTCAATTACTGTTCGATATTACAAATAATATTGACCAAATATATATTAATAGATTTCAAACTTTATATTGATAGTTGTATGATCACATTAACAATGATCCCAATTAATTTATCACCCACCACGTCCAAGTTGGACCACTTCGAGGACTAAATTCCCATTTAGAGAACGGGCCTAGTAGCTGGACCTTAGGAAATGTAAATCGGATGTAATTAGGCCCATTGAGACATCGTTACAATGAACCAAGAAACATGAAAATTTGACCACAGGGGCACATGCGAGTTGGTAAGATTTGGGGTGATGTGAGAATAACTTTCCCAACTTCACGGGTTCGATTCTCGTGTGGAGCATATTTTCCACTGAAATATTGTGGGGGTATGCTCTGTGAATTAGTTGTTATATGAGTCCTCTCCCCCGGGCCCATGTCTACTATGCATATCCCTCGATTTACCAATCTGTATGGGTCAAGGGGCTCTGACCTATACAGGTGCTAACCCAATAATGTGTTAACTTAATAATAAAAAGAAACATTAAAATTCAAATGCATATAATACGCTTGATGTGGGTTAATTGCTTTTTTTTTTCCGTCCGACATATGAAAAAGATCCACGATGTTAAAGCTCCGTTTGGATATGTTTTTCAAAAACGTTTTTATTGTTTTAAAGTTAAAAATGCTTACAATATATGTTTGGATAAGATTTTTATAAAATGATTTTGAAAATATTTTTAAAAAACTAGTTTTGAAGTACACTTTTTTAAGAACAATTGAAAGATGTTTTATAATGTTTTTAAAATACAAAATATATGTAAACTTTATACGAATGATCAATTAAATTTTTTTTATTAGATTAATTTTTTGAATGTTATTTAATATTATTTCTTAATTATAAATCATTTTCTAAAATATATATCTAAACATTTTTTAATTAAAAAATATTTGTATAAAATAGTTGTCCAAACGCATACTTACGTTTAAAAAAACAATCAAAACATTTTACAAGATTTTTTTAAAAAACACTTTTATAAAAATATTTTTAAAAAACTTGTCCAAACGAAACCTAATTAATTCTTAAAACCTCAAAGAAAACGAGCACACAAACACAACTCCAAATTTGGGAAGTTTTTCAAACGAAAATACGATTAAAATTTTCCGTTTCTTATTTAGGAATTAAGTAAAATTGGAAACCAAATATGTATATTGTTGCAAAGAAAGGGACTAAATAGATGTAGAGGTAAATAATGGGGACAAAGAAGGTAAGTAACTAACTTTGTAATAGAATATATTTGTGTCCTCAAAGTTGTTAAAACACTTACAAATTATATTTGATTCGGTCACGTTTTTTCCATTCACAGTTTCCCAAAAAATAACTGTGTTTCATGTCAGGTTTTATCAATGTCGGAAGTACAATGACAATTATGCAATGTTTGTTTGATATGCAATTTAATGCTTATTATTTATTAATATCAAACTTGAATAGTGTTTGATATGCAATTCAATGCTTATTATTAATTAATATCAAACTTGAAGAAGCTTCTCTATATTGCACTATCCTACAGATGAGACTTAGCTGCAGACTGATGGGGAACAATGCCGTTGCCAAGCTCAAGTTAGCCTCCGTCGCTGCTACGATCTATACACTTGAAATCTATGTAACTGGGTTATTTTGAAAACTGCCTGTTGGATGTTTGTGAAGTATTTAGACATGTTCAAATTAATGTTTTTCGATCCTTCAAATTTTTTTGTTGTTTGTTTGGTATTTTCTGTGATTTGTATTGAGTTGTTAGATTTGTAGATTTTGATCTGTTATCTTTGGATATACCCAATGTTTTTGTGTAACTTTACGTTTATATTTATATGATGATTCATATAAATATAAAAAAATATAAAAACATACTTTTTTGAATTAAAATCATTTTCGATCTATAAGCATGGATTTAGGAAAGTTCTCTAATATATCTTTCACAAATAAATAACTCTTGATTTTACTCAGTTTTCTTGGGTAACTATCTGTCCGGTGAATGCTATCTAATACTTATTTGTAAAATTCAATTTCGGTAACGTTGCCCTTTAATTGTTTTTGAATGTCGGCATTATACTCTTAACTTTTGAATAATCTTAAATATGTCAAACTGTCAATCTAACAAGGCTGATGTACGGAGAACGGTGTATAAGTGTAAATAGTATGTGATGCTTACTCAATTTCTAACACTTATTTTTGGAATCAAATGAACTGAAGTTCACGACATGAAACAAAGAATCCATTAAAGGTCTGAGGTTATGCATTTAATAAGGTAGTTGAAGTGAGTTCCCAATCTCGGGCATTTCGACGAAGGATGATATCACACACAGCTTTATCCATATAAATCTTTTTGGGCAATGATATATCATGAAAAAAGCGGTATAAACATGATACTTGAATTATTATATGGTTTAAAAATTCATGATACGCTATGTATTGTGTACAGTATATGTAAATGCATATTCTGGAGAGGGTCAACAAAATATTTGATATTTGATTTTGAGATATTTGCGTTTATACAAAAATACAATTATAGTTTTGAATATTGTGTCAATTATTGTAAACTTATATTAAGGTAATTTTTTTAAAAAAATACACATTTTAACTGACAACAATCTCAATATTTTTCAAATTTTTATAGATAAAAAGATTTTTACTCCATACGCATAAAAGTTATTTGTTTTACTACATACCCACGTATTAGATCTTAGTTTATTTTAAGTGGAGAATATAGTATTAATGTATTTTTTAAATATATGGTATTATAATTGATACTATTTTATATAAAAAAAAAATCTAAATCTAGGAAATTTACTATATGGCCTATGTTATGTCACATGCTTTTCATGTTTATATGGTCTTATCTTCACATGATATTGTACAGTTTGAGCATAAAATCTGTGATTTATGGAAGTCTGTTCTTAATTTTAAAGTATGATAAATTAGTGTTTTTTTAAAAAATTTCAATCAATCATATTTTATCAAATTGTCGTATGTACACATAATCATGTTTACTTGCATATTAAAGATAATATTGTAACATATATATACAAATTTTTTTTTCCTAAAATTTTAAAATTCATGCAATCAATCATATCGGTGTCAGCCATAGAACTTAATTTGTAGGGGTAAAAAAGTCTTGAACGTTCATAAATATACCATTTTTCGTCTTAAATAAATAAACTCATGCCAAATTGTGCTGAGTCAACTTAATCCCAAGTAATAAATGTACTGTCTAGGAATAATTTGGCCGGAAATGAATAGGGTTGGGGCCAGTTAGTTAGGGAGGCTGAAATTTCAAAGGGACGAATTTCACTTGACCAATATGTATATGTATATAAATTTGATACTGTGTATCTGTGTGGTTACCTGATGATGTGACAATTACATCATTAGGTGTCCATACAGGTGCTCATACTAGATGTCCATAGTATCAGTTCTT
Organism: Dorcoceras hygrometricum; assembly: GCA_001598015.1. NCBI lineage: Eukaryota > Viridiplantae > Streptophyta > Magnoliopsida > Lamiales > Gesneriaceae > Dorcoceras > Dorcoceras hygrometricum. Next base: position 74,475 of record KV008237.1, read on the forward strand.
TATATATATATATATATATATATAAATAAAAGTTATATTTAATTTTATCGAGGGAGGGATCCATCAGCGATGGAACATTGATTTTGACAAAGGAGTGGCCAACTGCATTTATTTTACGAATTAATTTTAACCTAGTTCTGAATTACTAATTTCGACTTATCCTTTTCCTGCCTCATGCAGTAACAATGTCGATGGAATTGTCACCTAATATATTAAAAATGTGACGAAATAATTTTGTGTCACCCGACATGTAAAAATTGGCAGTATGTCGATGTTCACATGACCAAATTTGATTTCGGAAAGAAAGTTTTCGTTTAATTTATTCTATATCAATTACTTTTCATGAAATAGATATACTTTAAGATATATTCATCTTTAGGGCTGATACTGTGGGCATCTGTGTGGACACCCGGTGATGTGGCACTTTCTGTTGCTGCCACATCATGTCCACACAGATACCCACAGTAGGTGTCACAGTATCAAATTTATATTCATCTTAATCGCTTTTTAAATATCAGATATGGTTAAGTTTTTATTGCTTCCTTCAACAGAAAGACAGTTAGAAATATATAACATCCAAAGAAGATAATGTATTTTGATCCTAAATATAGTTGAAACTTGCATTCGTTCATTACTAGGCATAAGTTGCCTTAGCTTTAATTTTCAATCTGATGGCAGATCAGATCTTTACTAGAGAATTCAATTCCTCACTTACATGTTATTATATGCTTTAACTGAAAAAATGTCAGCAATAAATGAATCTACTAGACTATACCATATACTACTCAAATTCTACGATTCTATTTAATTGTCCTTTCCCAGTCTACGGGTTAAATATTTTCTAAAGTTATTTTAATGACATAGTTGATGTCAACCAAATTACTTAAATTTGAGGAAATGACTGAGTTTGAGTGCAGAATTTGTACGAAGCATTTTAATTGAAATAACATTTAAGAAGTTGAATTAGCTATTATTTTTTTTCAATGAAAATCATCAGAGTCGTGCGAGGTCTGGCAGATTCTTAAGTATTTAACAAAATTTACTGATGTCTCCGAAGAAAAATCTGTGTTACAGATTAGCATATGATTATCTAACCAGTAATGTAGACTGAATTTGAGTTAGCATACTGAGTATTCAATTTTTATTAAGAAAATGATATAAAAAAAAGGGTTTACTATGCCAAATCTTTTTGAAACATTAGTATTTTTTTTATAGAAACAATATTTGATACACAATCGCCTGATTGTAGGTGCCAAATAATTATTGAAGTCTTCATCCTGCCGCAAAACTTCTTGTGCATGTTTCCCAACAATCAATCCACTTTTTTTGGCTTATAGTTCACTACATTTTGTTCTACCACACCTTCTGCCTTCTTTTAATGCAATTCAATTCACAACTTTCCGGAACCTATGCAGCTGATTATTTAATTCTTGATATTGAATGGAAGGCCTGTTTATGTCTCCCAAATTCTTGGTCTATAAATATAGTCTTTCAACCCATCGAAAGAGCAGCATAATCAAGAATTCGTCGCATCACATATTTATTAAACTTTCTTGGAATCTAATCATATCTTGAAAGGTAATATATCGAATACTTCCTGTTTTCTGTTTTATTAAATGTTTTCATCTGAGTACTTCTTATCCGATGATCCATTCTTATGTACTTTCACTCAAGTTTGCAGGTTATTATAACACAATGAGTTATAACGCCGAGAGCCCAAAACTCGAGCTCAAACTCAACTTGTCCCCGCCAAGGGAACGTGGACAGGTTGTGTCGCCGAATGGGTCGATATCGTCGTCACGAAGCTCGTGTATGTCGTGGGAGAATAGCACTACCGGGGAGAATCCTCGATACCCGACTAGCCCAGAGGCGAATTCGATGATGCTGGTGGGCTGTCCTCGTTGCCTAATGTATGTAATGTTAATGGAGGAGGATCCAAAGTGCCCCAAATGCAAGAGTACCGTCCTGCTTGATTTTCTGCATGAGGGCGCCAGCCGAAAATCGAAGAAATGAAAATCTATTAATTCCGCCGCCCAATGAATATTGATCCATCGAGTTTCTTGTCTTTTAGCTCTACTTTCACCCCCTTTTTTCTAGCTGCCCTTTTTGTTTAATTATTATTTTGTTTATTTTTCTTGGTTTTTCTTGGTTCTTCTCTCTATGTAATCTGCTGCGTTTGGGTGACGAGTAAAGCAGCGGAAAGGGCACTAATTTGTAGGCCGGTTATGGAAAACCTTATGTTATTGTTTAATATAAATATCCAAGTTTTCCAAGTTTCAACTCGAAGATTATATATTGCAACCAAATCAAACTACCCATAAAACTATCATTCATATAAATCCGTCTCACAACGGAGTACATTATCCCTTCACCACATTCATTTATTAGTACAACATCAATTAAATCATGAAAGAATCAGACATAAACTCATAAAGACATGCAGAGAAGAAAAAAATATGAATTATTTGAAAAACCCTTTATTGTAAGAAGACCAACGAAGCGAGGAAAAGATGCAAAGCAGAGCCATGGAGACGAATCCCCCAAGGAGGAGGCCAGTTGAAATGTTGGCCATGTTTATGAATTTCTCCCCTTCGTCGCTGAGGGTGAAATATCTTTTAAAATCCACCGATATGCCGAAACCAACGCCAGCTCCAGTTGCCAACAGAAATGATATTACCTGAAAATTAATTTTTCCCCCCGAAAATTAGTTCCATATTTATAACTCCACTAAATGCTAGCTGATATTACTTGATTCGGGGCTTCTTAATATCCGACGATATGCTGACTAACTACTCTCCAAAGCCCGAAATAGTTACATTTGATAGATTTTCTGAAATGACTTTAGATTTTGCTAATATATGACAACATGCTTGTTAGCTCTCCGTTGATTAAAATCTTATAAAAATGTGCATTTCCTCTTCTTTCCCACACTATTGTAGAAGAATAGTGATGAAATATAATTTATCATTCAATTTTTCTATTCTTGTTTAAAAAATATTTTTCGATGAAGATGTGGAAGAATAATTGACCTTGTCTCCATAAAAGTCGAACTCTTGGAGGAACCCGTTGCGTATCAGCCTCTTCTCCTTTGCAACATTATATATGGCGAATGGAATTTGAATGAGAGAATAAACAACTCCTAAGCCACCAACCGCAACTATGTACCTATACATGGTATGACATCAAATAAATCACATACATTTTTTATAATCATCGATTTCTCCACAATAAGTCATACCTCAACTTGTGAAGTCGAGTGTTTACGTCTATCGATCTTTATAGTACTTTGGATTCGTATTCTTACAAAATCAGAAACTTTGTTTGGCCTTATGTTTCAGTTACAAAAATGTATTAGGAATAATTAGTGGAACATAAAAGAATTAGTAGTTAACCATATACCTTAATGAATGAAACTGACCAAGGACATGGCAACTTACAATTTCTTTTTAAAATAAATGAAAACCAAAGTAGCTGTGAAACATGCATGTTTTTTTCTAGTTACCTATAACCGATGAAGTCATAGAACATGGTTTCGAGGCCGTAATCTTCGGCCTTGTTAAGGACCATAACGACGACGGAGGCAACCAAGACAAGAAGAGTGAAAACCCTCAGAAAGAGAATTGTGCTTAGAATAGCCAGGCTAGCCATTAATGCTCGTAAATAAAAAAAATGGGGTGTGTGATGAAGTGAGGAATATATGTAAGCAACCCTATTTATACACATAGTAATGTTATGTTGTGACGAATTATAGTTCTTGGATATGCCGATAAAATGAAACAAGTTCACGGAGATGCTGATCCTGCTGGATCATCTTCGGCTAGACAATTCTTATTTAAATTCGAAGAGAAACAATGAAGTTTATATTTTTTTTTAGTAGTGGAAATGGTCAGAGAAACAATTACCAGATGACAAAAGAATAAAAGAGGACAATACCACATCCAAATTTGTTGCTCAATAAAGAAAATTTGTTAGTTAATTTCGAAGAAACATACTCGCGGGCAAAGATCGTGTTGTTTCAAGAGACCCGAGCCGACCCAATTTTTGTATGAAATCTAAGATATGGGAATTCAGCTCAGCCACGACAAGCTCATAATATATACCAAGACAAAACAGCATGTAAACACGAGGTTTCTTCCAAAGTTACACAATTTTTCACCAAATTCACTAATTTGTGACATCTCTGATATTTTTAAATCTGTATGTATTTTAAGCTTAAATGTAGAATATTTTACATAGTAAATATAGGTAAATAGCCCCCAAAAATGTAAGATTCAATCTAAAACTATACCGAAAAATCTTGTACTCTCCCGACAAAAATTGTAGTGAAGGCAACATCCGCCACCACTTGTACTCTGTTTCTGAAAGTGTAACGTGGTGCAGGTTGATCAGCATTCGATTCGAACGGCGCCGCTCTCCGATGAAATGAACTTGGGCTTACGGTTCACTTTCACTAAGCATTGGATAACGTCTCCCACCTGGAAATCAAACCAATCTTGGATCACGAGTCCGCATTCATTCCCCTTGCCTACTGCCTCCACATCCTGCTGCTCTCTTTTAAGAGAAGTGCAAGAGCCTTCAAACACGATTTCTCCACTTCTAAGAAGTCTCAGCATAGAAGATTTTGTGAGGCGGCCATCTACGACACGACAACCAGCAATCTTCACATCCTCTCCCTTAGCTTTACTTCTACCCTTGAGTTCAAAGATGTTCAGAACCTGAGCTTCTCCAGCAACCTTGGTCTCAAGTGTTCCCGGAGCCTTTTCTACAATCAGATTTCCGATGTCCTCCAGTAGATGATAGATGATTCGATGTAATTTTATCTACAAGTCACAGTTTGTACACATCCCAAATTGCATCAACAAATACCCAAATTCAGAAGATTCAATTAAAAGCTTAATATTTACCTTTATTTTTGCTTGAGTTGCTGAAAGACTGATTGAAGATGGGGGATCCCTGACGTTGAATCCAACAATACACGCACCACAGGCTTGTGCCATATCAACATCAGACTGTGAAATAGGCCCAACCCCTGCATGAATGACCTTCACATATACCTGGGACAATCAAAAAAGCGAAACCATGAGGAAGATATTTTTCCAAAGTGCAACAATAAGAACTAGACGGACCTGTGGACTGTCCAAACTTCTCAATGAATCCGCAACCGCCTGGACGGTCCCTTGCACATCCCCTTTAACAATTAGTGGCACTTCAACTCTCTGAGATTTAGTCTCTTCCTCCTCAGTGTCCTCCAGTTCTGCTTCAGAAATCTTCTGCCTCTCCTCTTCCAGTTTCAAGAGTCTATCCTTTTCGTGTTTCTTTCTTCTTCCTTCACTAAGCATCCTTGCTCTTTCTTCAGACTCAACCACAACAATGTCATCACCGGCCATTGGAAGCCCCTTCAACCCTTCGATCTCGACAGGCATGGCTGGTGTAGCCTGTGGAATCACTTTTCTTGCCATATCCCTAATAGACCTAATTCTTCCCCACTCGCAACCAACAACAACATGCTGCCCACAAACTAAGGTCCCTGCCTTTACTATTGCAGTAGCCAGTGGACCGCGCCCCTTATCAAGTCTTGCCTCAACAACATAAGCTTGGGCAGGACCATTAATTCGTGCTTTTAGATCCATTAATTCGGCCTGGAGCAGCAATGCTTCCTCCAACTGATCCAGCCCACTCTTGTTTGTAGCGGATACCTCAACAACTTGGACATCTCCTCCCATCTCCTCCAATGGCAACCCTTCAGAAGCAAGCTGAACTTTTACTCTTTCCGGAGTTGCATCTGGTTTGTCACACTTGTTAATTGCAACAACAATTGGCACATTAGCTGCTTTTGCATGAGACATTGCTTCGAGAGTCTGAGGCATCACACCATCATCCGCAGCAACGACAAGTACAACTACGTCTGTAACTGCTGCACCTCTGGCCCGCATTGCACTAAAGGCAGCATGTCCTGGAGTGTCGAGGAAAGTGATGGGCGCACCAGATTGCATGCCAACAACAAATGCACCAAGATGCTGAGTTATACCGCCAGCTTCTTTGGCTGCCAAGGAAGTTTGTCGAAGAGCGTCCAGTAAAGATGTTTTTCCATGGTCAACATGACCCATCACTGTGACAACTGGAGGGCGAGGTAAAATTTGAGCATCTTCATCTGAGTGCAGCCTACGAACATTGACCCCAACTTCCTAACATTTTATGTGAACCCTGATTAAATTATTGTATATAGAGCAAAACAAAATAAAACAATCAAACTATTGTATTTATTAAAATTTTAAGTTCCTGCCTATGATATGTCTTCTGAAGTATTTTCTATTTTTTCCCACACCAGGGGGCAAGGATTAAATACTGCAAAAACATAATGTTCAAAAGATAAATGGTAGTAAAACAGCCCAACTTCGTAGAATATAGTGCATCCCAGGTTCAACCAATACTAAAGACGGTATATTTTTGGTTTACATTCAGTGGCTTAAGGCAACATATTGAACAACAAAAGTCGCCAACGGTTGAACATTCTTCCATGCAGCATTGAAGAGAAAAGTAAATCTGGTTTTACTTCCAGTTAATTTAAGCAACACCATCAAACTATAAAAGTAAGGTTACTTGCTGAAATATTCAGAGATACAATCAAGTGTCGAAACAAATAACAATTAACAATTAAAACAAAGAACCATCACACTTGGAATTGGGACTGACACAAATTTTATCATAGTGATTTCTTTTTTATTACAAGACATGGTGTTTTTGGTTGAAACTTCGTGAATATACAGCATCCAGGATGCATCAAATATTTCTTAAACATCACAAAAAGAAACTTAAAAAAAAATGATTTTTGAATCGGATTGAATTAGTGGAGTACCATGGCAACAAGCTCTGCTATGTCAATGCTGAGAGCACCAAATTCAGAATCTGCTCTCTCTCCGACATTTATGATAATGTTCTGAATGGTAGATGTAGACTCTCCACATCGCTTGGCAAGCTCATTTATGGTCATGCCTTCAAATATCTCAATTGTTTTATCTGGTAAGGACTTCATAGATCTTTTTAGTTTAGGAGGGACATAAGGTGCATCAACAGGTGGTTTAGCGTCCTTCTTTCTCTTTGAGAACTTCCCTTTATTGAGACCCTGCCCTCTCCTAAAAGTCTTTAAACCTACAGATTCATCCTCCATTCTCCTAGCCAAAAGTTCTGAACTTGCATGGAAACACCTATACATATTTTTATGTCAACCACGCTACTAACAATTGGTGCAATACAAAGACAATCACAGGTAGCACCCGAATATAGGACACCAGAACATGTAAGTCAGAGAGGATCCAAACACATGCACTTTTATCAAATCAACATGTAGATGTTTGAAATAGTAAACATATAGCCCCATCTTACTTCTCACGTGCATATGAGTTCACAAAGTCCTTGCATGTAGGCATGCAACTCCAACTTCAATCAAAAGAAGAGAGAAGAAGAGTCACCGGCTATCAGAAATGTACCTCCAGCTGGTTTTGAATAATTAACTTGCCTCTTGACTTTTTTAAAAAAAATTTTACACTGGGTTCCTATATCTGATGTGCATGTTGACTTAGACAATTAAAATCTGTGTTTCAATTTTCATTGGCATAAAACATGAAGAGGTAGAAAACAAAGGCTTGACTGAACAAGATAACATAAAAGGCACACGATCTTACCAATATTTGGATGAACAATTACAAAACACACCATTCCATTTGAACTTACAAATTACACATTTTTTAAAATGTTTACAAAACATACAGTTTGTCACGGCCATCAATAAGTAAAATAAATCGGTTATTAGAAGAACCCCCCACACACCCAAAGAAAAAAATCCAACCTTACACAAAAAAAGAAAAAAAAGTGATATGGCCTGAGTTTTTAAAAGTCAAACATATAAGTTATATTATAGCTACTCAACGTTCAAGCAATTAATCCTTCGCAAACAATTAGGAATTTTAGACAAAAAAAGGATCGACCAAACTTTCACTCCTGCAAAAATATTGACTGTAGACATCTAACCTATTCAAATCTCTTCCATTGAAATATCTAAGTGCACTAAGTAACATAAATTTAAAACTAGCTGCTATTAAGGAAGTTTGAGAAGGCTGATTACGCTTGACCATGCTATTGTCATGTAACCAAAACTATACAACTGATCCAAATATATTAACTATGCCCTAAGCTATGCTATACACAAATACTGAAAATTTAGAACACCATTCGGCCTTGCACCTATGATACAAAATACCAGAAACAGGGGATTTTGAAATAACATTGAAAACATATTCTCTCACCAAAACTCCGACCCCTACTGATGACACATTTAACAGAGATGACTGTGATAAAACAAACTAAATAGCAAACTGAATTACCTAATTGAGCACTTGTTGGCGAAAAGATGAAGATCATTGCCTTCACCATGAAAGGCATGAGGAAAATGACGCCCTGAAACACAAACAAAACAAAAGGCGATCAAACAAAAATTTGACTTTGAGCAATACTTCATCATAACATCATGGATCTAATTCTCAACAATCACAATCTATATCTTCATATCAACAAATCTTAACTGCAACAAGAAATGGATAAAGTAAAAATAAGGATTACACGGCACAGCCAGTAAGCCTCTGGCAATACTCAAACCACACTATAAGCTACCAATATATCAGCACGCTAACCAACATAGAAGGGTCAAAACCTCCTCAACAAATAAACCATAAGCAATACCAGAATATTTAACTAGCAACTTACCTAGCAAGTGTATGACTGAAGCAGATAGAGTTTTGGCAGAATCATCAAGCCTACATTTCGAAGCCGACGTAAATGAATCTCTAGACGTCAAAATCAATGCTTTGTTACTATAACAACCACCCTGCACGAAAAAAAAAGCAAAATTTCAAATCTTTACAGCATTTGTTCCAGCACCAATTATACAAATTCGATCAATAATAAAATAGATGACGAACTCAGATCTTTCGGTACAATAAGAAACAGGTTATCCATTAAAACAGCATAAAGTGTCGACTACAGTCATTGAGTAGTGACGTTGACCAGTGCAACGAAAAAGTAAAAAATTCTACTTCAAAGCTACCACGGCATTCAATTCAAGAAAAAAAAACAAATGGCAAATCATCTATGTAGAGGATTTAGAGGAAAAACACAAGGAAAGTGGCACACCTTTCTTCCGAGAACCCTCCAAGCCATTCACGATTATGCGAATCTTCAGATTTACAGTTTTACCAAATCACAGTGACGTATATGTTCATCATCTAGGCTAAAGATCATTTGATATTCAGGAACGCAAATCGGAGTTGTTGGCTGCGGCGGACGAGCGCCGGTACGATAGCCGCGGATGAACGCCGGAAGGTTATGAAAAGCTTCGACTCCAAGTTCTGGCTTTGGGGACTTTCGTAATAATTATTCTTTCAGAAAATTATAAAAAAAAAATTTTTGGGAGAACTGAAAAAATTATAGGTTTTTGGTTGACAAAGAAAAAAATTATAATTTTGGTGAATTGGTTTTTCGGACTTCAGAGGTTGTGCAATTTCTTTCTAAATTAATTTTTAAAGTTTAATTATTCTCCTACGAGGTTGTTGTTGTGGCATCACCTGCATCACATCACCTCATGTAAAAAAAAAAACAAAAAAAAAAAGCTAAAATTTACAAGATGAAAAATAAATATTATGGTATAAAAAGATTGAAATTTAAGAAGACGAAAGTTAAACTTACAAAGAAACATTGAAAATACAGTTAATCTAACAGCAAAAAAAAAATGCAATGTAATTAGGGAAATCGCGTAATTGGAAATTCAAACCTAGATATATTTATAAATGATTAGTTGACTGCGGACAATATTTTTATATGATTATCGAACGTGTGTGATTGATTCAAAAGTTATAATTATACATTTCATTTCAAATGTAAATCTGTAAAATGCTTAATTCATCAAAATTAAGTCATCGAAAAACATCCGTTAACCCTATCATCACGAGTTAATTTCACAAGATTGGGTTTTTATCTTAGATCCAGATTAAATGAGAGCATATATATTTATTACAATATACATTGATATCATATCATGAAGAATTCATAAAGAATTTAACATAAGTAACTTACGTAGGCATATTGATATATAAAATTGATTACATGGGAACCTGTAAAATCTATCAAAATATATACACATCCATATATATAAGTTGAGTTTTCTGATAAATATGAAAAGTTCCTACCTAAATACAGTTCTATAAATAGAAACTAACAGTGAATGAGTAATACATAAATTAACAGCATAAAGAGACTATTGATATTAGTTAGTTCTACTTAAAATAATTAACACAGTATAAATGATAACTCATTTTCCAACACCTCATATATTTAAGTTATCATTCGAAAGAGAACATAATCTTTAATCTGAAGATTAAATAAGACTAGACTTACACTGTAATATATATATTATTTAATGTAAAAAAATATAGTTACTATTAAATACAGCTAGTATAGCAATGTCTCACATATTTGAAGCTACAATTTTGAGACAACCACTGGTACAAAAACATGCATTAATAGCATCAAATTCAAAGTACTTTCGTGCATAATTATGATTTATAAACATCAATAAGAGTAGTAAGGAAACACTACAACAAAACACAAGAATTTCATTTATTTTGCTTTAAAAGATTTGATTTTAAGTGAGATTTATTAGAAGCCTATTGAAATCTTTGTTGTAGCAAATAGATTTAAAGGTTTTATTATAATATATTATATTAATATAATAAATAAATAAGTAGATGGAATCAACATCCGTGTTAATACAAATATATCGGCCTCCACCGTAATATATTTCATCCAGAAAATTCTATGGAATGATCTAATTTACCCGTTATGTCTGAAGCGATTAGGAGAGGCAAAATTCTATGTCCACTCGTTTCTTTAATGTAGAGATACGAAAGCAACATATCAAGCTAAATCTTTTGAAAAAAAAAAATTAATAAATTATTTTGGTCATAATCTATTCCACTATCGTATTCAGGCGGACAAAATTGAGATCGCTGGTTAAAAAAAAAAACAAGTCTTGATTATTTTTATCAATTGCCGACAGCAAATGCTAATTTTTTTTAAAAATTTCTAAGTGAACCTACGTACCTAATCATTGATGAACTCAGATAGCCAACCACTGGTTCGCTAAACATTTCGAGTTAGCAGTTTGTTAACATCTCAATATTTAGGAAAGTATAAAAATGTAAACTTGTACGTAATAACTTTATGATTCTCGTCAAATAAATAAGAATAATAACTTTATAATATATTGATGCCCCTCAGCTCAAGCAATTTAATTATATTCAATTACACACCATGGATCAATCTCCGCGCGTCACCGCCCCGCCGCCATTACATAGCTCCATGAATGCTTGAATGATTGTTTCATGGTGCTGAGGTGAATTCAGCTGCAGGAAGCAATCAAGAAGCTGCTGAAGATCCCTTCTCGAATGTATCTGGTTCTCGAAAATCATCTGTAGCATGGATTGGCGGAAATCCTGATAAGGGTCGTCGGAATCTTTAACTACGGCGAAGCAGTCGTGGATTTTGGGGCAGGAGCTGACTGTTTTCGATACTTTGGGGACGCGGTTTTCTTCGGCTTCCAGGCAGTATAGCAGCGGGGAGTTTTCCATGTTGAGGGAAAATGTGGTGGAGGTCTCGTCGTCGTCGGTGATGGACTGCCGGCCGCCGCATAGCTCCTCCCAGGAGGTGTTTGATGAGGAGGGCCAGCTGCTGGGCTTTTGATCGGAGGAGTTGGATTTCGACTTGGGTTTTGGCTCGATAACATCTGTCGCATTACGTCCACACCCACAGTTTCCTCGTGGGGTGAAAATAGTTTTGAGCTGTTTCCATTTCTGGCCGGAAGACATGTTATCTGCTTGCGGCGGATGTGTGGAGGTCGGGGGAAGAGTGATGGTTATATCTTCCGAAGGCGATGGAATTCTTGGATTTTGTTGCATTCAATCTTTAAAAGTTTTTGCAAAAGTGCTTTGGTGTGTAAATGGAAATTGACACTTGAAGCTAATGTTAGTGTATGTTTTGAAGTTATATATAGAAGATGCTTTAATCTCCAAGTCTTAGGTAAGGCTGGTGTTTGAATTATTAGTACTATTATTAATCACAATTCTTTATTTATACGGACTTCCCATTCAAAGTCAAATTAAATCAAAACATTTCTAAAATTAATGTTTTTGTTCACAAAATTTTGCCTCGTGTAAATGCTATACAAATGGTAGGAGTTGTTTCTCGTGTTGGCTGATTTGGATGTTCTTGGATAAACCTCTAGATTGGGGGATTAACTCTCAATCTGTTTAAAAAATATAGCATATTTGTATATAATTTTGTACTGCGGAAAATATTTGTTGTTTTAGCCTTTTAAGATTGCTGTTACAATATTTTAAAGAACCAAGATCGATAGGGATCCAAGAACCTTGTCATATTATTCATCTTAAAATATATTAAACAAAATAATTTCATAAGATTTTTTTTGTGTTTTATCCAATAATTCTCGGATATTGTACATATTTATTTATAGATAAATTTTCTTAAATATTCATAGACTTCATGTCATAAATATATAATAAATTGGTCAAAACTCAATAATTGAATACTCTAAATTCAAATAATTTTAGTTTTGACCTAATAACTAGGAAGTTTTGTGCAAAGGTATCAGCGAGCTGCCAATCCATAACTACTAGTCGTCGAAACCCATGTTCCATGCTTATTTACTTCGAGGACTTTTCTATCATCAACGTATTATTTCCAAATATATAGTTTTCATTAGTCAAATAATAATCTTATTCATGGCCGGTACCTAAGCTTGCAATTTGAGTAAATTAATGAAGATACGTGGTTATGAACTTTCTTGATATGAATTAAATCCATTATAATAAATTAGACCTAATTTTTGACAAATTAGAGTCCTAGTTTAATGCCATGTGACATGTATTAAATGTAAGTTGTAACTTGGACCATATAAATTTGATTTTTAATCATGAGCCTCACATTTTAGGTATACATGTAAACTTATTAAGGGATCCACGAGAGCATTGCATTCGCTGCTAAGTCCCAAAGTCCAAAAGCCGTTTTCATGATACGCAATCACTATCACCTTTTCATCTGGGGAGCTTATATTTTCCACCTTTAGTTGAATCCTAAAGATTTCAGCTACCGATTTTAATCTAGTCTTTCTATATTTAACTAAAGTAACGAAAAAATTATCAACTCTATCCTACTAGTTCCGGGTTCGAATCCCGACAACGACCGTCATATTCGAAATCGAAATTATGTAAATGCAGATGCCATTTTCTAATCCAATTAATTTATTCATTCTTATTTTCAAATAAATCTAGCTAGTTATTGGGATTGGTTGATACGAACATAAAAGTAATGCTAATTTATACTGTTAAATAACTAAGACATTGATTTTCTATTTCAATCTGTAAATTGAAAAATTTTGTGCTTTGGAGTCCGTGATGATAAAGAAACCAAGATTTTATCAAGACTGCAATTTTGGAGAGGCGGGAAAGCGAAAGCCTACGGGTTCGCTTATGTAACATGATAACCAGCACCGAAAACCATATTTACATTGGATGGTTTGATTTGTTGATGATATTATCCTTATTGACCTCAACTTCTGTATTTATTATTGCCTTCATTCCGTGGATGAAGCAATCATCCTCTTTTTGCTATCTTATTGAACAAAAAGGGTGATATTGTTTCTCAATTGACACAGTTTTTTTATTTTCAGGGAAGTATCGTGATCATCTACTAAGAGGGTTTTCCATTTTCTCAAATGAACAATTGAAAGACCCTCTTGATTCTAAATTGCAGAGTTGATCATTGTCCATATTTTCACTTTCAATGTTTTAATTAATCTGGTAATCACTATAAATAAATAATAAATATGAAAAGATTTGTATCATTATAGATTTACCTACAAGTAAAGTTATCTCAAACTTATCCAATCTTATCTATGTTTGCATAAGCATATCGCCCATCATCCAAGAACTATGTGAATGCGTCTCATATAAAAAATATTTACTATTTCTTAAAAGTAGTTCTTAGAGATTTAACCACAACGGATTTTAAACACAGATAATAATAATAACGTACGTCAGTTGTTCATGAATTAAGCTACCATGCAAGTTTCTATTCTGGCTCGTCCAAAGATCTTGTTTTCCATCATAATGATATGATAGTAATAAACATAGACAATCAAACAAGTGTGAGAACAAAACTTGATGATTATATTTCCTAGATATTACTTACAAAAAAAAGAATAATAATTACCAGTAAAACTATGATAAGCAAACCCAAATAAAAATAAAAATAAAATAAAAAAAAACCACGCCAAAAACGATAACGTGAGAACACATGAATTTAGGCTCTGTCACCAAGAAAAGAGAAGCAACAACATGCAAGCATATTCACAATCTCCCAGTCAATGAATCCCATATTAACTCCCAAATTCCACATAGAGGACTCTTCTTGGGCGATGGACTCGACAATGCAGTTGGCCTCACGGGTCGCAAGTATAAAAGAGCGACGCGACTAACGAGTCGATCCTTGCACGACTCATCGATATCTAGGCAGGAAGTTGTGTCCACCACATCTCGTAATGATACATAATTTGACGTCGATCGGTTTTGATTCGGACCTCTACTGTTTTTGCGGCACGGTCCGATGCTCCTCCTTGAACCGTCGGACTCCATTGATGTTTCTTGGCACATTGTGAATTTTTTTTAATGAGCCTTTTGAGCTTTCTGGTAGCTTTTATTTATAATAACAGGAGAAGCAGAATTTTGGATTTCTTCTTGAAGCCGATATAAGGATAATTTTGCAGTGTTTCAATAGGATTAGATCTCTAGATGTTCTCGTTTTGAGTATCTTACTGCTATATACTTTGGATTAGACAGAATCTATGCTTAATCTTGTTTTTTTAAGTTTGAGAAGATAACCCAATGATAAATCGATGTTGTCAAGTTTCCACGAACGACTCTCATAAATCTTGTATACATAACAAACTTCAAACCGATTGATAATCTTTTTTTTCAACAAACTAATTATCTCATTGATATTTAAATCACCTGTAGATTAAGATTTAATATTGCTCTACGTCCTCCGTTATCTGAAATTAGTGTTAAAGTTATCTTATAAAAGTTTAGTCCATTCACATCTCATATATAATTTTTAGTAGTTTTATAAGATCAAAACACCTTGTGAATATTGAAAATCACATTCCACCCCATGAAAATTAAATAAACACCATATCTCTTGTGTTTTTATGAAAGTTGTACGATTTACACCCTAAATTATGAACAATTCATATTCAACCCCATTAATATTAAACAATTGCTTTTATTTTTGTTTTGTCTATTGTGTCCAATGTTAAATTATATTTTCAATGGTATATAGATAACTCGAATAGTATATAGATATCACAACACATTCATTTAAATAGATTCAACAAACACAAAGAAAATAAATATTTTTTTTTCAAAACCAAAACCGCAAAAAATCATATAAATAAACTAAAAGCTACGATTCCATTGTTTTTTAATGAAAACCCCCGAAAGTTAGGGCATCCTCAAGTGTGTCGTATTAAAATCTCTTTTTAGTGTCATACATAAGTTGAATAATAGTTTGTGGCAATTTAGTGAAATCTTATCCACTTTGACTTTGTGTTTGGTCCTAGGGGATGTTAGCAACTTCTATAAAAATTCAACGATTGTCAGGACTCCTTTATTTCATGGGTATATTTAACGGGAGGGTATGGTACAAAAAACTCAAATATATTAAGTTTTATATATTAGAAAAAGGAATTAAATGGTAAATAAGAAAAATGTCAATTTTGAAAAGTTAAGCGCTTTGATTACAATTAAATTTTATGTCAGTGATTGGTATATTTCTAATATTTTAGATGGAGTTTGGTGAAAACTCTGTCAAGCCGACTAAAAATTCCTGAAAACAGGCATATACTGAAATACACTTTAAGGAAACACGTGATCCTATACAGTTATCTGGTATCGTGTGCTTATAGTTTCTTATATTTTTAAAAATAGCTTTATGTAAAAAGAAAGTCGTTAAACTTATTAAAAAATCAAATAGTTAAACTGAGATAATCTATGTTTTGTTTTTGGACATAAATATTCTAAAGTAGATTAATCACCAAAATTCGAATAAACATACTTCCTATAATTTCTATTGACACTGTATCTATAATATTTATTCAAGATAAACCAGGTAGCATGATACACGTGGATTACATACGAGCATACACTTTGCAATATTTTACAATAGCAACTTTCGAAATATACATATAAATTGCTATTTAACATATGTTTTTCCAGGTAGAACTGTACAATGAATTAATTCACATGCTAATCTTCATTTTCTGGCTCACTCGCCTTCTTCACAGTGCAGAAACTAAATTGGATACCTGCATTCTGATGTTGCATTGTGAGATGGTTATGCCCTTTTGACTTTCTAAATGCTAGAATATGAAGGGATGAGAATGTGCTCCTCCTTACTTCAAGTATCCGAATGTGTTTTATTCATCGTGGCATCTACAGTAGGCGTTGAAGTACTTGGTGGTGGAGTTTCGGCTTGCAACAAACTGGTGGTGGTCATGGTATTATAATCTTCATGTAACGTGTTCAATATGTTCCAGTCGAGTTCAGCTAATATTCACAACTCATGGAATGTAAGGGAAAATTTGAGGAAAAGAAAGACGAAAGAAGATATAAACAGATGATCAAGTTAGGATACGTTCTGTCCTCCACATATCGGTGATGCTCACATCCGCATCAGACAGTAGCCAATAATCAGCAATACTCTGCGAAAAACGTGAAACAGGAGCTCAAGGAAGGCAGCATCTCGTGCTTTTATACATATTATTGAACTCACATGTATAATCGAAGTCCATAGAAGATAGGTGGACCTTCTGTGTTGCTATTTGATTCTAATCTATTATATAGCTAATTTCATTTGACTTACGTCGATATCTGGCACGACTTTCATGATTCCACTCACGAAATCATGAGATGTACTAGCGTCTGAGAAAATTCTTGGAGCTTCTATCCCCTGCATATCGACATTGTTTCCTATGTTTTCCTCTACCGGAGGTAGTGTAGATGCACTCTCATTAACATTTGATGTTTCAAGGTTGTTGGGTTGGGGCTCAACGGCATTTATCACCTCAAAGTTTTCCTCGAATTGACTAAATATGAATTAATAACAGAACAGAAGACAAGAAAAAATTAAAAAAATAAAAAAACTCACTTCAGAACAGATGTCAGATTAACAAATTTCATCGATAATAGAACCTTAGGCTGGATCTTACGATAGCAAAAGAAGGATACAGATGAAACATACCTGACAAGGTAAACATCTATGCGTCCCATTGTGCTTCGGAGAACAATTCTATATCTCCTCTGTGGATAATCAACAGCCTATGAATAGTGAAATAGCACTAAGTTACATGCACGGTCACAGTAAATTATCTCGTTTCCGGGCTACAATTAGCAGAGGAAGCAAAGTAAAATAACCTCATCTGGATCAGGGACTTCTAATGTGGTGCCATGGGGAGCTTTAATGGCTATAAGAGTTTGATTCTAACAACAAAATTTAGCCATGTCTCAGTACTAAATGACTAACAAATACATCTGGTTTCAATCAATAGAACAGATCTACCTGGAAGCAAGGTAAGTTTTTTATGTCATCTTCTGTGACAAAAAGCCACCTAGAATGATAGTAAAATATAGTAAGTAGACCTAAGAAACAGTTTTTGGATACATTAAAGGAAATCAAAGAAATATGTTCGTTATTAGAATGGAGTTTTACCTCTGATTGTTTTCATCTTCACTGAGGCCCCTTAATCTCTCCTGCATTTCTCTGAAACAAGGTTATTAATTTATTAGAAAGGATGATCGATCACAGATAGAAAATCTTTTTAGTTCCATAGCACTATAGACGCGTTGGGTATGACCTTATTTGTTCATCTAATCTGCCGTCTTCAAGTTTTAGATTCTCTACTTCTTGCTGAAACAAAGTAAACTTCAAATAATAAGGAATGCAGGAAAAACATATAATGTATATATTTAAGCAAATACCTGTAAATCAGAAAGACTCTCATCTTCTTGTCCAGTTCTTGAGACGTCTAATCCCCTATTGACAACAATACTCATAAGCGACTCTGATTATCATGTTGGTACTCAAGGGTAAACGTGATGCTAAACTAAAAAACATTTCAACCGAATAAAGAAATAATTTGATGGTTGCTTCCATACTTCCACTGGATTCTGTTTTTGAGTTTCTTTTCTATGAGGCCAATGCCTTCGAGAACGTTAGTTATATCATAAATGCGCCTCTTCTGTACCTGTTGAACACAAGAAACTTTCAAACATATGGCGTGGTAATAAATGAAGCATCATTTTAAGTATTATATTCACCTCTAACATCCCTGCTGCATTATTCAAATCAAGAATACCATCTTCTGCGTGCTTAATTAGATTAATAAACTTCTTTGTTAAAAGACCTGTGAGGAAAAAGTTTAATTTTAGATCTAATCCTTGGACAGAACAATTAGCAATGGTTTTAAATAAAGCAATGAATTACCAGATGCACATATATGCATCTGAAAGGGTTGAGGAGAAATATTTCTGAATGCACTGATAAAAGTCTACTACCTAATGAGCTATCATAACGACATGGTCCAACAGGTGTGAGATTGTTACTTCCTGGAGATGGAGAACCTGCGTAAGGATATGATCCAAAATCACAAATTGTTTCCCTCATTAACCATTTTCAGTTGGAGCTAAAATGGACAAAATTCAGCTTAATAACTACATATGATATGAAAATAGTAAAAAGTCACCAATTATTGACAATGGAGTTTGCGAACCTGCATTACTAGACTTTGTTGTCCTTGGAACCTTTTGGGCCCTTCCTGCTTTTCCAGACACAGGAGTTCGAAAAGATCCTTTGTTGGTGCTAGAATTTCCAGGTCCTAAATATTTTTCTGAAGATTCCGCTTCACAGTCGGGCATTCCACTCTTCCTCTTTAATGACTTGAGGAAATGCAAAAAACATGTCACAGTCACCAACGTTTATCAAATCAAGCAAACAAGTAGCTATGCCAATAATTTACAGAAATGTGATACAACATAATGAGCTTTCTGTGAAACCTCCAAACACATATTTAGGAGTACTAGAGGTGAAGCATCACGATAAACTCAATCAAGCTTTTAAGTGGTGAAGCTAAAACAATTTGTGCCACAACTTTGAAGGTTGCCAAATGTTAAAGCTAAAAGCGACTGCAGCAGCACATTAAGACATTGCGGCAACAAATTAAGTGAGGAAAGAGTGGAGTCAGTTTGTATGACACGTCTGTCTATCTCTCTCTCTCTTCCCCTTTTTGTTCTTTTTTGGGTTAACTAAGTAAGAAAGTAAGTATTTTGATGGATAGATTGTCACGAGAAGCTGCTCATTTAAAATCATCATAATTTAAGTATATTTAATTAAATGCATAACTTCATTTACAGCTCGAACATGATGACAAATTCTGGAGTCATTTTATAATACAACCAAACAAACTCTATACAATTTAGTTCAAGTAATGATGCAAATAGATAGGTAACATCCAAGTAAGAAAAAGAAAACTTTTTTGAATGAACTGGGCAAACAATGGGTTGAAACCAGTTATGACTTGAGCCAAGAACACACTGATAGAGCTTCGTGACACAGACATCATACTATCCAGAAAAACAAAACAAACAACTTCAGTTAGCTTATAAATCAAAATTAATTCACTAGACACCGAATACCTTGAATAACAAAGTTCACTCTGCAGTAACCCGAAATTCCACATCATTATACATTCATTTCGCCCAAAGATTTGCACCCAAAGTTCAACATTCATTTCATCTCTCACTCAATTCATAAACTTTAGGCAGAAGAGAGAAATTAAGAAACCAAGTAAATCACAGACGCAATTCAACCTCATTTCTCCATTTAACTACATAAATACTATCAAAGACAAGCAAGCTCACAAAGCCGGAATTGTGAGATTCAAAACAAGAATCCAAACACTCACAGGCGGCGTATTCACGACGACAACATCATCAAGTTCCTGATTAGCCACGAGGCGCGAAGAATTGGCAGTTGCGAAGTGATGGTAGTCGCCGCCCTCTCCAACTCCTCCAAACGGAGGCTTCATTGAAGTAAAAGACAACTGCTTTCTAGAAAGATTCTTCTCCGATTGCCGCTCTTCCTCCATGATATAGATCTAACCTCGATAAAAATATACGAAATCTTGCAAAAGCCAGTCAATACCGATTGTCAAAATTTCATCTATTGAATTTCTTTCTGGAGTTCCTTCAGTGGTATAAGGACATGGAATTTCAGCAACGGAAAATTGAGGGGGGACAGAAAATTGGTGGAGGAATGAGAGTGGGTGTCGAAGTAGATCTGATTCGAGTATGATGGAACAAAAATGGAAGGGGAAAAGGGGGAAGAAAACGAGGGAAAGAACGAGGGAGGGAATTTGGTTCGGATAGAGATTGGAGGGAAGCACTTTCCATTAATATTTTTTTCTTTTATATAATTTATGTAATATTTCGACATTTCAATGCTTACATAACTAATTTATGTACACGATTATGCGTATTTCATAGTATTATAAATTGATTAAATCGAAAAAATCAACTATAGAATATTTATAGTTGAGATATGTATATATATATATAAATATATGCGTGTGTTGATGTCACAAATAATTAAATGATTATTAGAAGTTCATGCTATCATATTTGACGTTGTTTGGGAGCAAAAATAATTTTTATCACAGTAAGCTTACAGATTTGATTCGATGTAATAATTAGGGAACAACTGATTCGAATGTCATAAAATAGTTAGGGGACAATATACCTCTTGGAAAGAAAAATATCAGATTAAATCTTAAGGTTACTGTGAGCATTAAATAAATTCAGGTAATTTTAAGTGTATAAAACTATTCTGTCGATCGGAATGAACAAATTTTTTTTTAGAGATAACTCTATTTATTTGCTCTTATAAATATTGTTGAACCACTAAAATAATGGACTACAGATCAGATCACTCTTTCCTTTATAGATTTCTAACGACGTGTCCAATGTCTTGAAATCGTAATACAAGTTCTCTTGGCAAATAATAGTAGTTTTTACAAAATAGTAAAATAGTGTTCATACAATAATATGTAACAGAAAATATTTCTAGACACTCTCGATCAGTAAAGTTTAATCAGTATTACAAATTAGTCCTCGCCGTTAGATCTAATGATAAATTTAATAAAATAGATTGATTTCATAACCAGAAGTTTTTTATAGGAGTATTCAGGGCTAAAAATGTTTTAAATCTTAAATTATAAGAACTAAAAAATGTTTTCTCCAATTTTAATCTGTACGGACTGGTTTGGCGCCTATAATTTGTGCCGTTAAGCTTGGATTATCTTGGGCCACGTTCGGCTTCTTTGCTTCCCAGACCACAAGGACTATTCTGGCCTGAGGCCCAAACCTTTATTATTGGGCCTTTCATGTTTGATAATGTGGTATAATTGGGCCTTTCATTTATGATAATCTGGTATGAGGCATCTTACATATGACAACTCTCTAATTGTTGCAAACCTTAATATGTAAATATTTCCAATTCCCGTGATGCACCTCGAGCAGTACTTCCAGGACATATCAAGATCTTGAAGTATGACGAGTCTTCACAGTATAGTTGCGCGACACAACCTCGAGGCAAGAGCTTTTCCATTGATAACGACTATCACAATCACTTTGTCCCTCTTATTTAACTCATGATTAGTCAAATTGGCAAGTCTGCATAACCCATCTTACGAATGATGATTCTTGTGGCGTGCTCGCAAAGGCAATCAGAGTCGTACTCGGGTATGATTAGCTGCGTACGTACACGCAACAGTCGCATATCCCCTCCTATAAATACTCGGGTATGTCTCAGTTTACATTCATTCAACAATTTATACATCTTCTGCACTATATTCTCGATCACTCGAGCTGACTTAAGCATCTGATGAAGGTCCTCGGGATACCTCCGACGCCTTCTGACCAGTGTCTGTGTTTGCAAGTCATTGGAGGAAAGATATCCATCTTCACTCAAACCAGCACATCCCCCAAGAACAAAGCTCTCGACCTGTCATCTCATATTACTCGGGTCATATTGCGCTGAGGCTCAGACTTGGTGATACTTCAATTCTGGTGGCTCATTCAAGCAGTTTCCTCCTAATTAAGCTCCAAGAGTTTTCATCCAGCTCATCCCCAAGGGCAGACCTCCTCACCTCGCGACCTGGCGGTACTTGGTGGCAGCTCATTGACTGGGAAAAATCGGTTACATCAACATCCATACTATATATCAGAAAATGCAAAAAATTAGTTTTATGTAGTTTCTAAATATTCTAGAGATTGATTTTTTTTTTTCAGATTATTAATTAAGATATACTTGAAGTTGAGATGATATAAACTTCAATTTTGCTGAATTACTTTGACATATCGGGATCGCGTTTAAATTGTTTTGATTAATTTCTCTTTAATTTAATAAAATGTGATGAAATCGAACTTTTCTAAACTACATTATGAAGACTCGTCACACATCGGGATCTCGAGACGTCATAAAAGTACCGCTTAGAGTGCATTGTGGGTATTCATAGAACGTCTATCCGGGATGCTTGGATACTAGTTCACTTTTTCTTATTCAGTCGCGACATGCTTAATTGGTGAAATAACTCTAGAATCGAGATGCTCCAACGGTGCTAGCTTGGAAAAATACTAATGGCATCCGAGATGGTGCAATCACGCGAGTTCTTACCTCGTGTCCCCATATCATAATATATTCATGGTGTCAATAAAATGTATTTATTACAATTTACAAGTGAATCATGAAAGTTTCTGTCCGAAAATATAAACTTCAATTTGGCTGAATTACTTTTGACATATCAGGCTCGGGGTTAAACTTATTTTGATTAATTTCTCTTTAATTTTATAAAATGTATAATTACGATTTACATGTGAATCATGAAAGTTCTGTCCGAAAAGCGCTGCAGCACTCACAGACAGCCTCTGAATTTGGAAACGGTCACCCCCAATCATAAATGCTACACTTTCATCCATAGAAGAAGAAATAAACAAAATGCTATAGTGCACGATGTCCAAGAAGTCCCATCATATCTCTATCATATTAGCAAAGCGACAGTTGTTGCTGTGTTGCTACCTTAGCTCCACAAATATGCCTACTTTTTTGTGCCCCACATCACCAACTTTTAAAGCCACTATTTTTCTTTAATCAACTCGAAAATTTGATTGCATACCCCGATGATGTCTTCATCATTAAGCTCTTGGACACAGATGTCAATGGCTTCCTTTTTCTCCTCTACCTGTCTCCCCTTCCTTTGTCTGCTAACCCTCTTGTTTCCTTCAACCTCGAGTACCATTGTTCCTATCTCACTTTGGAACCCAGTTCCCTTTCCAGATCCATTCCAAAAGCTCACACATTTAGCCTCAACCTCTGTCGCCAGAGCTCACCACATCAAGAATCCAAGAGATGCCCGAATTTCCACCACTCCGTTGTTTCCTTTCAGTGGAGCTTACTCAATCTCTCTCAAATTCGGCACTCCACCGCAGTCTATGCCGCTGGTTATGGACACTGGCAGCAGCTTCTCTTGGTTCCCTTGTACAAAGAGATACATCTGCAAAAACTGTTCTTCTTCGACCGGGATTTCTTCCTTCATTCCCAAACAATCCTCGTCTGTTAAGATTCTTGGATGTTTGAACCCCAAATGCAGTTGGATACACAAATCGTTTGATCCCAATTCCGGTTGTAGAGATTGTGGGTCGTTGAAATCAAACTGCACCCAAATCTGCCCTCCGTATCTAATGCTCTATGGTCTAGGATCCACCGGAGGTATTGCGATGCTGGAAACGCTGAGCTTGCCGCAGAGGACAGTGCCGAATTTCGTCGTGGGCTGCTCGCTTTTTTCGTCGAATCAGCCGGCAGGAGTCGCCGGTTTCGGCCGCGGAGTTTCCTCTCTGCCCAATCAATTAGGCCTCAAGAAATTCTCATACTGCCTCGTTTCGCATAAATTCGACAACACCCCGAAAAACAGCTCCCTGATCATGGATGGGAAATCTGATTCTGGAAAAAAGACTGCAAGATTCAGCTACACACCGCTGCTGAAAAACCCTGTTAGCAGTAAAAATACTGCCTTGGGAGATTACTACTACGTTGGCCTGAGAAAAATCATTGTTGGAAGGAAGAAAGTTAAGCTCCCACATGAATTCTTGTCTCCTGACTCTAACGGAAATGGCGGGACCATCGTGGACTCCGGCTCGACTTTCACTTACATGAATCCAGCGGCGTTTAGAGCAGTAACTGATTCATTCGCAGAGCAGGTCAGAGACTACGAAAGGGATAAAAATGTGGAGAATTTGACAGGGTTGCGGCCTTGTTTCGATGTTACAGGGCACGAAGCCATTAAATTGCCGGAACTTAAGCTCCATTTCAAGGGCGGCGCAGAGATGGAACTGCCATTGGAGAACACTTTCTTTGTTGTTAAAGACGATCAGAAGGTGGTTGTTTGCCTGACCATGGTGACTGATAACACGTTACTCGGGCCGGAACTCGTAAGCGGCCCGTCGATTATTCTTGGCAATTTCTTCATGCAGAACTTTCACGTCGAGTTCGATTTGAGGAATGGAAGATTTGGATTCGTTCAACAGTCGTGCTCTGGGTAGGGAAGATGGAACCATGAATAGATTTAATGGTTTTTATTGATCAAGATTTATGATGCAAATTAGATTTATTTAGGATTATTGTTTGACTATTCTTAATAATGCTGTGTCGTAGAGATGTTCAGCCTATAAATTGGATTTTGTGATTTAATTTCATTTGACTATGTTTGAGTTTGTCGAGTTCTATACATAGCCGAGGTTCTTGATTAGTTGAGTGCTGGGATGGTTCAGGGCAATCTCTATCTCAACGGTTGATTAGCTTTGGAGGACAGCTAATATTGGTACAAAGATTGCAACTATAATTAAATAATATTAGTCTCTGTGACCAAAAATATGCTTTCTGGTATAAAAAGAAAAAGTCGGTTAGTAGTTAATACATATATATAAGTCATAGTTCCAATCAATCACATTTTTATCTATAAAATAAAATTTAGTTTTTTCTCCTGATTCATGAACTTTTCATTTGAAACAAAAAAATAATAATAAAAATTCACACTATTGGTAAGGGACCCGAAGAATCTTAGCAATTACAATGGTGGAGAGCTTACTGATGAAGGAAAATTTTCTTTAAAGTCGCGTTGGACGTGAAGGCTTTTTAAGCCCATCTTTATTGAGTGACATATTCCATCAGCAGGCCAATGCGCGTAACCATTCAAGTTCATTAAACATTTGTGGGAATATATGTTTTTCAAATTCTTGTATTGTTAAAAAAAGATTTTTCGGTTGAAAAGGATGCTGTTTGTGTTAGGTGTTAGTTTGTGGATTAATGAACCCAACAACAATGTGGTGGGAGGAGGCCAGAAATTAAAATCTGGTGGCTTCATATTTTTGGAGATTACCTATAATATGAAATGAACGAAAATAACGAAGGGTGTTACTTTATTTAAGTAACAAAGATAAAAGATTTCATCCTCTCATTAAATGAAACTGGGTATATTCAGCATCTATTTCATAAAATTTTGATATTTTTTGAAATTCTAAGTGAACATTTAAAACACTACGATCTATGGATTGTATCAATCCAGAGACTTGCGCGTAGACATAACAATCAATTGAGAAGTAGTCGACCATCTCCATTATCGACAAATAGATATACAATTCATCAATGACGATTATGATGTAGCCGAATTATCTCAGCCGACGAGTTACCACCACCTAGAGAGCTCGGGACTTCGATGGTTGGGATTGCTTGTAAGTGTAGGACGATACTTCGTGATTCCTGCAGCCACAGATTATAGGTCAGAGGGCGTCAGAAGTGTGTCCGACGAAGCCCCTTCGATACTTAAGTCGGTCAGAATATATGGGAGCAAAAGGAGAGCAAGAGATGTGTGCTGAGAGCAAATAATGCGAGAGTGAATGTGTGAACGAATGGGGCTTACCTGTTATTTATAGAGGGGCTAGGCGGTGAAGATGAGCATATCCTGACGAATATTCGCTTACATCGGATATCTCGGACGAGATATTCTCCGTGATCTTCGGCGCAAGATCTTCTCCGTGATCCTCGATGATCCTCTCGTTCAATAAGGAAAGACGTATCCGGGTAAGATTCTGCTAGTCATGACAATGTCATCGGGCAACATCCCTATCTGAGCACGAGTCCTCGGGCGACCTCCCGATCTGAGCACGAGTCCTCGGGATCTGGAGCGTGCTGCTTAGTCCTCGGGTCCCGAGGTGGTAACGGGGGCATCAAATTATTTAATTTTTTAAAATAAATATCACTAAATAAAGAAACTAAATGATATGAAGAAGCTCTAAAATCCTCAATCTATATCAAGAACTTTGTTTTTGACATTATATTTGCATAATATCAAAAAATACTTCTTTCTTTTTTACATATTTATCTTGGTCATTTTGAGTATGGTGTGAGGAGTCTCTTAAACTATCAGCTCGAAATATTCTATTCTTACGTATGTAGGCCTAAATCCATCACTGTGTTGTGACTAAATCGTGCTAAATTACGAGAAGATAGTAGTAAGAGTCCTCTGGATAAAGATATTTAAAATATAATGCGACTTTGATTTTTGATATAATCAGAAAAGTCATTCACCTTGTAAATTTGTTTGATGATGATAGATTATCGTAGTATTGAATGTACAAATATATTAAAAACAAGAAGTCTACAAACCTTTCACCAAATGATGACACATTCGTGCATTCTTTCCCAAATATATATATGTTTTGATAAGAAATGATACGGTGGACACCCCACATGGACATCAGACTGACAACACTTTTTGATACTGTCATGTCAACCTGATGTCCATATAGTGTCCATGTGGATGCACACCATATCAAATTTGATGTTTTGGTAACCTAGATTACTGGATATATAATATATATATATCCCAAATAAGTGCCACCGAATTCCTTATAATATATAATTGGTGCTTTATGTTTAACAGCGTTTACATGATGTCATAAATCAGGCAGATATGTAATAAAAAAAATATATCCAGCAACCATGTGTAATGTGTAACATTTATTTAGATTTTCTAAAGAAGATGCCAGATGGCCAGTGATCCTGTTTCCTATATTTTGGAACAATAATTGACCACCATCAAATTTAACTCAGCCTCACCTGCCGCTCACCCGCAGGAGCTGGACGCCAGCCAGTCAGCCACCGCTTGACCCATTCCAAACTCCTTTCTTTCTGCGCACAAAAAGATGGAACAATTCACCGGCCTTAAACCCTTAAACCCTCCACCATCGTTTCTTTAAGGGTAGGCTACAAAATATTGGAATCATCAAGAATTAACTGGAATTTCGGAAATTAAATTCAATGCCTTGGTTGAGAAATTTTGTCCAACTCTCCAGCACCATCACTAGAAAATCGCCGCTGCGCAAAACATCAGCATTGTCAGCTCCTCCGCAGTTTCCCACCCAGCTATTGCGGCACTTCAGCTCTGATTCTAGCAGGAGTTATGCCGGATTGGGGCCGACGAAGGGGGACGAGAAGCCCAGAGTGGTTGTGCTCGGGTCGGGTTGGGCTGGATGTAGGCTGATTAAGGATATTGACACCAAGACATACGACGTAGTTTGTGTCTCCCCAAGGAATCACATGGTTTTCACTCCCTTATTGGCTTCCACTTGTGTTGGCACACTTGAGTTCAGGTCCGTGGCCGAGCCCATTGGGAGGATCCAACCCGCAATTTCCCGAGAACCCGGTTCTTATTTCTTCCTTGCTAATTCCACCGGCGTCGATTTCCAGAATCATCAGGTTTTTAGCTTTTGCTGTTGTCTTCCAGTCCTGTAGTTTTAAGAACCTTCGAATTTAAGCAGTTTTACATGTACGAGCTATTACTTTCTTGGAATTGAGGCAAAGTGTTCTATGCTCATTTGGGAAATTTTCATGTCTTTTGATTTGTATTATTTTTACTTCTCTAGCTCTTAAGGTATTCATCCTCTTTCTGAGCTAAAGCATGGTTGCATGGTGAGTGAACCGAGCTGGAAAAATTTACTCATGAGTGTGACACGAGGGTGGAACAAATAGGAGTGGGGCAGTTAGTTAGTTACCAGGATTTATTATAATTAAGGGAAATGAAAAGAAAGAGGGTTATGCATATTAGCCTTCTTTTTCAATTCTATCTTCTTCTTCATCTAATTACTTAGGAGGCTAGCTATCTCAAATTTGTTATCTATCAACTCATAAATCCACGAGGGTTGTCATCCCAACAAACTTGTCTATTTGGTGTTATAAATTCTTTTAGTTTATTAGTCATTATTTATTAGTTTGACTTTTCATTTTGGGGTGGTATCCTTGCCCAACATTGGGAAGTGACGCCCATAGTAGCCCCGCAGTAGCACACTCTAGACAGCTTTCTCTCTCCCTTCTAGTGTTTAGTATGTGTATCGAGCACCATAATCCAGCTTATAATTTTTTTTTAATTATGGACGTTGATCCGATTATACTCCTTTTCTAGGTCGCCGCTCCCTCTACGTCGAATGTAACGAGACTATCAAATGATAGAGAGTAAATTCGAGATCGGCTAGTCTCCTAAGAAATTAGATGCAGAAGTTAAACTTGGAGAAAGAGAACTTATAATTTGAATTATAGTCATATTTGTAACTTTCTCTCGTTTATTTTCCTTACTAATACTAATTATTATAGCTCCCAGTAACTAACTCATATAACTGTCCAACTCATATTTGTCCCACCCTCATCAGGGTATGATCGTTGTATAATCATTGACGAGCATTTATACCAAAACCGGAAATCTTCTTGATTTTCAGATATCACGTTGATAATCGATTTCGGTTCTTGTACTGAGTAATGACTAGCAAGCATGGATCCTAGTATTTGTGAAAAAGGAATCATGGATTTATACAATGAAATCTTGTGATCATTGTCCCTGCTTGGAGTTGACCTTTGTTGTTTGGAGTCTT
The DNA here is from genome assembly GCA_001598015.1 of Dorcoceras hygrometricum. Lineage (NCBI taxonomy): Eukaryota > Viridiplantae > Streptophyta > Magnoliopsida > Lamiales > Gesneriaceae > Dorcoceras > Dorcoceras hygrometricum. The sequence continues at coordinate 103,685 of KV008237.1, forward strand.
CTTATGTTGACTTATATTTCAAATACTTGAAGTAATGTCTTGAGTAATCTGTAGAAGAAAATAATCTTTCTTTGTAGGTTCACTGTCAAACATTCACTGATGGGTCTGAGTCGTTAGATCCGAGGAACTTCAGCCTCTCATATGACAAGCTTGTAATTGCGTCAGGAGCAGAAGCTTCTACATTTGGTATTAAAGGTGCAACAGAACATGCGATTTTTCTCGTGAAGTTCATCATGCTCAAGAAATAAGGAGGAAATTGCTTCTAAATCTGATGCTGTCAGATGTTCCAGGTAAGACAAATCTAGTAGTCAAATGGTTTAAAACTTATGTTGGATAATAGATGAAGTATGATAGTTTGGCTAATCTCGTGTCCACTGTGAGTTGAGCAGGCGTCACCGATGAAGAAAAGCGTCAGCTTCTGCATTGCGTTGTTGTTGGAGGCGGTCCCACTGGAGTTGAGTTCAGCGGAGAGCTCAGTGACTTTATAATGAAGGATGTACATCAAAGATACGCACATGTGAAAGATTATATTCATGTTACATTAGTTGAGGTAAGGCTATGCCTATATGGCATCTGTGCCCTTTCTCATAAATTTTACCAACTCAAGATCATTTTATAATTAAGTCAACTTTTAATTTGTTACCCTATTGCCTGTCACCTTGCAGGCAAGTGAGATATTGTCATCATTTGATGACCGTCTGCGAAAATATGCAATCAAGCAATTAACTAAGGTGAGAAATTCCGTACATACTTTTAGTTTTTGCTAACCGTATGTCATGCTTTTTCAACAATTTTCCACAAAGCGTTCTTACTCCTCTCCAACCATATGCACACGTTCCTATAGGCTAACACTGAGTTAATAAGCAAGCATACATGTAATATATTGTCTGCTGACTGAAATCAAGCATAATAGCTATCAATTTTGACTGACATTGTGGCTGTCATTGTAGACTTTGTGGGCAGAGCATTGGTATCCCTGACTTGCAATTTAATTAAATTTAACAATTGCATCCTCATAAGTTAATGCAGTTCTTGTGCTTTAGTCTTGCATGTAAAACAAGATTTTGGGTCACGCTATCAATTTACATACTATCACAAAGTATTTGTTTAAGTGTTTTGAAGCACGTCTCGTTTTATTGCCATTCAAGAATATCTTGCATTAGTGATGCCACATCATAGACATTTGCTGTTCCAATGATTTGTGCGGAAGTTACTGTGTTTGAGTTGACTATAATACCATAGTATATGATAGTAAATTTTAATGATGGAACTTTTAATTAAAAGTAATTATGATATTTGGGGATGTGAAAATATAATATTGGTAAAGCAGATGTATGAACTGGTATTTTTTTGGCTTCATTTACCGAGACGTAAAAGGTTTCGAGAAATGGAAATCCAAAGATAGTGTTCACGTTTTAACCTGAATGCAGTATACACTGTGGAAGGACAACCATCCTACACGGTTCCCATTTGAAGTTGATTTGTTCCACATCATAAGATAAAGTTTTCTTGTCTTGCACAGTCCTGATACCCCGTAACAACAGACAATTACATGCATTTTCTCAGGGATTGTTTGTTTCTGGGAAGGTGAGAATGGGAAGTTTTGACAATGTTCCGTGGAATCCTTGTTCTATTACACTTGTAGAGTATTTGTACATGTGGAACTTGTTTCCTTTTAATTTTTAGATCAATCTGATTCATCGGTTTCTCAGTCAGGGGTTCGTCTCGTTCATGGACTTGTGAAGGACGTCCAAAGTCAAAAGATCATTCTGAGCGATGGCACAGATATTCCTTATGGTCTTTTAGTGTGGTCTACTGGGGTTGGTCCTTCAACATTTGTGAAGTCCCTGGAAGTACCTAAAGCACCTGGTGGAAGGTATGTATTCAGTTGGCAATAAAAAAAGTCATCCTGCCGTGCCACTTTTTGTATTGAGTTGTGCAGCTATAAACTTTATCATTTTCGACTCGGATACACTTTTAGATGAATACTCTTACATGGTTTGTTACTAACGTAGGAATAATCTGTGTTGCTTTCATTTCGTTCTTTTTGGTCTAGAATTCTAATAGTTTAAGAGATGTTCACTTTTTTCTACATCATATTTCTATAATACTTGGTTTTATGGGAAGTCCAGCCCCTATTACATCGGTCATTGCCTTTGTGCTTTGACTCTTATCTGCTATTCTTTGCTATTTCTCATAATCTTCTGAAATTTCATTTTCACTTTGATCCGTGTCACATTTTACCGTCCAAACTGCTTTTTACGGTAACTAGGCATCATGCCACTGTAGGATTGGGATTGATGATTGGCTGCGAGTCCCTTCTGTGCCGGATGTATTTGCCATTGGTGACTGCAGTGGCTTTCTTGAAAGTACAGGCAAGCCGGTTCTCCCGGCCCTGGCCCAAGTAAGCTTTGATTACACCAAATCTGCTAAGTGCTAAATACACCACTAATTTTTTTTCTGTATAATACTGTTCCATTAGCATTCTAAGATCCATAAAATTTGTAAGACAACAACCATTTTTGAATGTCATCCATTCTTCTGTATGAAGCCAAAAGTTTAAATATTCAGCAAGGTTCACAACTTCAGCAGTCGACTGCGTTAATATTTTCTATTAGGTGGCAGAGCGGCAGGGAAAATATCTAGCCACGTTGTTAAATAATATTGGTAAATCTGGCGGAGGACGTGCCAATGCTGCAAAAGAACTGGACTTGGGGAAATCATTTGTTTATAGGCATTTGGGGAGCATGGCTACCATTGGAAGATACAAGGCACTCGTGGACCTTAGGCAGAGCAAGGTTAACTTATACATACTTCTGTCAAAATTTCTTCTGCTTCCTAAAATAAACCGGTTAGAGTTGATCTAGTTATAAATTTTCCTGCCCAGGAAGCGAAAGGTATATCGATGGCAGGATTTCCAAGCTGGTTCGTTTGGCGCTCAGCATATCTTACCCGGGTCATTAGCTGGAGAAACAGGTTTTATGTGGCGGTCAATTGGTTGACAACTTTTGTGTTCGGTCGTGATATCAGCCGTATATAGACACAAATATAGAAGCGGTTGACCGGTTAAAATGAAATGTTCATTTTCCACGGAGGTACATGTATCCAATCTATTTCGTTCGGTTGTTAGTTTGTGTGATTTGATACATAGATGTTCCATCTTATCTAAACAACGGGCGTGCACGTTCTTGTAGCATTCGTCAACTCCAGTTTCAGCGTCTAACACAACGGATTTGCGGCCGGGTTGGGATATCACCTCTTTCGGTTGGTACCACGTTTTTACAATAATTCTTGAGAAAAAAATGTACAAGGTGGCATGACATGTATCATAGATTTTACAATACATCTATGCAGCTGTTTGGTATAGGTTATTGATTTGATTGGCGTTATAGATATTGGTCATGGTTAATAAATTCATGCTCAAAACTTCTTGTGCAAAACTTCCTTCTTTTCCTTTTCCCTATATGCTACTACATACGTTCTCAGGCAGTCGGCAGATCCAAGAATTTAAATATTGGACGATTTTACTAATTTTGCAGGGTAAATTTTGTTATTTTTTTCAAGAAAATTACTAATAATAGTTGGGTAGGTAAATTGATTAAGTCACACTTCATGTGATGATTCTGAAAAGGGCTTTCATCAAGACGAGAGGAATGGAGGATGACGAATATGATAGACAGTTTCAAGTGACCACCTAATATGTTGTTACGTGCAAACGCATGGTCATGTGTGTGGAAATTTGGTTGACCCGTTGGTAGCCAAAAGATATGATTTTTAAAATTAATATAAATGAATGAATTAGGAAAACGTATATTTTATTTTAAATCTTTCAAGTCCAACACTATATATATGCCTCTTCAAGGTTAACGAATACCAAGACAATGGTTAGCACACACAAATATATTCATCCATGCGTTAAAAAAATGTATTTTCCCTCATTCTTGTCCATATTTGTCTTAAAATTTTAAAATATTCATATGATTGAACGTGATGTTTAGATTTATAATATTTCGGTAGGTGTCATGAACAATTATAATTTTTTTATGTAAACAGTAATCTCTATTGTTGCCCAACAAAGTTCATGTTTATATTTAAAGATATTGGACGAATCCATAGTTAATGATCACAGATATTTTAATCAACTCATTGGCCACCACAGCAGTCGTGGGTGTAGTAGCCAGTCATATAATTAATCTTTTAAATTTTCATTTCTTATCTTCTTATTTTAGAAAGTTCCATATCTTATTTCCTTTTTTCAAGATAATTAAGTTCATATTTCTTCTAAGAACAAATATTCGTGCATTAATTTATAAGAAGATGCTGGAAAGCAATTATATCTTCCTAGCTCACCGATACCCCCATGGAATCAGCTCAAGACTCAATGATTTAATTGTTATAGGCAAAAAAAAACTTTTTTGAAATTAAAAGAATTAATTTCACATGCATTAACATAAAACTACTAATTCAAATTTAAAAATTACATAAATACTACGATAAAAAACTAAAATTTAATGAAAAGTGGAGCAAAAAGGGAAAATAAATATATTCAAATAAGAAACTGCCGCCAGTAAATAGATATGTTGCAGATGCTTAACTCAAACATCGACATGGCAGTCCATAATCAACTGATACCTAACTGCCGATCCCACGGTAATACCGTTGTTTTTCTGACCAAAATTTATATAAGCCGGACAATTCACATCCAGATGATATTACCAAGAAATAAAGTTCAACTTTCCATACTAATTCTTCCAGCAACTCTGATATTAATCAGCACGGTTCCTGTAAACTGGTCCTGGTTGAGTGAAACGGCCAAGTACGGCGCCACCGGAACGGAGTTTCCATGAAGAAACGGCGACCAAACGGTGGTATCTTTGTGGCCTTGATACGTGGCTGGAAGCAGCGTCGGAAGGGTCACTTGCTGGCCGTGGTACGATGCGTAAACGTCGACTCTATCGTAGTAAATGCCGATTCTTTCATTAGGGTTCCGAGTGGAGAGGGTCACTTGGAGGACGGTGGTGAGGGTGGCCGGGGAGGTGAGGTTGAAGGCGTAGACAGTGACGTCTTGGATGACGACTTGTGGTTTTGTGGGGCGGAGTATGAGCCATACGAGGAGGATTAGGAAGAGGATGAAGATGATCAATGCCACAAGGCCAGCAAAGAGGCGGCGGTGGAATGCTTTGCGATCGTCGTCGTGGTGGCCACAGTCCTTGGCCGTCATGTTCCGCCGGCGATGGTTGTATACGTAGTGATGATGGCGTTAGGAGTTTATTTGGTGATGGAAAAAGCTTTAGTTGGTTTGTGTTTGTTAGTTGTGGAGAGTGCTTTATGGAATGGGATTACATATTTATAGATATATATAGATGCATACTAGACCATCTGAGGATTTACAAAAGGTCAAGTTTCCTTGCATGAAATATACCTTATTTACTTAATTTAACTAGCTAATAAGATATTTCTTTCCATAAACTTTAAGTGATTTCCAAAACCTACAAATTTCCTCACACGAACTTTCCTTTCGACAAATTGATTTATTTACAATTCATATATTTTTGAATTACTATCTGTCTTTTACAACTAAATAACAATGTTATTAATTAGTTAAACAAGTGCAAGCATTGTTTGTTGTACGTCTTAACAATTTGAGAGTCCATATTACAAACATCGATTTTTCCTAATAAATTACCTTTTTATTTATGAATCATAATTATGGCAAGGGTAGGTTAACGATGGCACATGCATGGTGATTGTAAAAGCTCTCCAAAAACATATAGATGCAAATCAAATAATTTTGGAAATCTATTTTTTTAAACATATGAAACTTACTTAATTTTGAATATGAGACAATTGAAGTGGTGGGTCCACAGCAAGCTAGGTGTTTGCAGGTGGGATTGGTGGTGTATGGTGAAGCAACCAAAAAAGTTACATGTCTTATTTTATTTTTCAGTTTTTAGTTTGTCCCTTAACGTAGAAGGGAAACAATGGGTTATGATTGGCTCTCAGCATAATATATATATATATATATATAACGTCTAAAAAAATAGAACGTCCTGGGAATGGGACGGAGTTGGGCATTTCACTAAATTTTTCTAAATATTATATTCCTAGACAAATTTAAAAGTAAAATATAGACTTTAGCAGTTACTTTCAAAGAGTAGGTATCAATGTTTACCACATGTGATGTAAATAGAAAATAGAGTCTAAATCTAATAATAATTTGCCAAGATATAAGCTTAAATAAAAAAATTCAGTTTGATTGAAAATGATTACCTTAGGACGTTAATTATTTCAATTTTTAATGAATCAAATATAATATAATAGAGAAACATAGACATACAATGAAGAAGATATAGGGAGCGAGCAGTTTGTGGACGTTGACCTATGAGGGTTGACTTTTAATGAGTTGACTCGGTAATTTTACTCACAAGTGGCGTCTACTATTCTACCCTATAAACATGATATGAATTATTAATGAATTATGCCTCATAATATTCTTCTTGTTTTCCTATCTATCTAACTATATTACATTGCTAACTCCAAAACGCGAGTCGAAATGCCATAAAGACCAGGTAATAAACCAACTTCCTTCTTGTTTCCGTGTTAACTTGTTTTTATCTACTTCATGTGGCCCACTTTCTTGATCATCAGCTCTACAGCATAAGCCAACATCAGATTTTTATGATTATTAACTGGCCTTACGTACAGAGGGAGAGGGGTTGATCCAGGAGCAATATTGTGGGATATGGAGGATACCAAGCCGCCGGAATATTGGCAAGGTGTGTGGAAGCGGGTGGTGGTGGTGGGCGGCGGCGTGGCAGGTTCTCTTCTTGCTAAATCCCTTCAGTTTCACGCAGATGTCACCCTCATTGACCCGTAAGGATCTAGCTCGACAAACTTGTTTCCTGTTTTCTTTTGTATTCGAATTATTCATGCTGTCTTATCTTTGGCTTCAAGGAGCTGGAATATGATTTATTGGGAACTCGAATTGAGTACTGCGGATCTCTTCGTCACCAAGAAACCACTTTTTATTCTGTGTTGGGATTGAATTGTTGGGGTATTTGGTATATATCCGGGTTTTCTAGAATAACACCTCTACTCTTTCTATACTTGCTTCTCCGATTATCAAGAAATCAGCCCAAGTATCCTTGTTTCTAGGAGCAAATCTATATCTAGAATGTTTAGTCCTCTTGCTAGTATATTGGATATATATGAGTGAATGCCTTTTCACCAAATCAGGCCTACAGATTTTAAGTTAGTTTCCCCGTTAAGCTTGAAGAATCTGTTTATTTTGGTTCTATCATATCTCGAGAAACGTAGATTTGCGCAAATATATGCGTCCGTGAATTCATGGCTCTTACTTCTTCTGTGATTGGTATATAAATTTTTCTTCCTAAACATGTGAATTAAGCTGTAACATTGAATAGGAAGGATTATTTCGAGATCCCATGGGCGAGCTTAAGGTCTATGGTGGAGCCTTCTTTCGCCGAAAGATCAGTGATATATCACAGAGATTATCTCACCAATGGACGAATCATTGTATCCAAAGCCGTAGACATTGTGAACTCTCAAGTATTGACTGCAGATGGTCGTCTCATTGCCTATGACTACCTTGTCATTGCCACTGGACACGACGATTGCTTGCCACAAACACGATCGGAAAGACTCAAGGAATACAAATCAGGTAATCTCAACTTACATTACGCTCAGCAATTAAAATATGATGTTTAGGTTGCTCTGTTGCTAGAACTTTTAAAATATTTCACTCTCAAGTATATGATATGTAGCAAAATACATAATTTAGGCTGCAAAGAAATGGTTTCTTACAACATTTCTGTGTATGTAGAAAATGAAGATATAAAAGCTTCTGATTCAATTCTGATCGTGGGAGGTGGTCCAACGGGAGTCGAATTGGCCGCAGAGATTGCTGTTGATTTCCCGGAGAAAAGGGTCACATTGGTTCATGATGGATCAAGGTTGCTCGAGTTCATCGGCCTGAAAGCTGCCAACAAGACATTGGAGTGGCTCAAGTCTAAGAAAGTAGAAGTAAAACTGCAACAATCAATTGATGTCGACAACATTTCGACGGGAAGCAAAACTTACAAGACTTCGGGTGGAGAAACCATAAAGGCAGACTGTGTACTTCTGTGCACTGGTAAGCAGCCCGGCTCTGCGTGGCTGAGTGAGACTATGTTGAAGGGGAGTATTGATGGACTCGGACGATTGAAGGTTGATGAGAATTTGAGAGTTAAAGGGTGCAAAAACATATTCGCCATCGGAGATATCACAGACATTAAGGCGAGTCTAGCATTTCTATTATATATGCATCACATCCTAATAAAGAGAAGCTTGTAAACTTCGTTTATGATCATTATGCTCTGCATGTATATATATGAATCGTCAACCTTCGAAGACTACTAAGAACGTGTGCTTCCTCGTACTGATCATATTGCTTTGCAGGAACTGAAGCAAGGTTACTTGGGACAGAAACATGCTCTAGTTGTAGCAAAAAACGTGAAACTCTTGCTCGGCGGTGGAAAAGAGAGCAAGATGTCAGCCTACAAGCCGAAGTCATTTCAGGTTATTGTGTCACTGGGAAGAAATGATGCAGTGGCACAGCATCCATTGACAACCATAATTGGGCTTGTCCCAGGTTTGATCAAATCCAGGGATTTGTACGTGGGCAAAACAAGGAAGCAGTTGGGTCTCGACCCACGACAGGTCGATTCATGAGCACTCTTTTTATGAGATTTCTGCCTACACATTTGTATTCTTTTAATTGTCATTCGTTGCATATGGTATACATGTTAGCTATCGTGGGTGTTTGTTATCGGGAAGTTTTGATTTTCTCGTCGGATCATGTCCGAATATGCTTTTGCGGTCTCCCCCGTACGAACAACAGGCAAAAAAAAAGTATTTTTTTGAAAAAAAAAATTACAGTATATTATTTATACTCTACTTAAGATCTTTTACCACTATATTTGAACGTTTTAGTAAAAGCCAAATAATACATCATGAAAGTACTCCGTTAATTTTAAAAAAAAATCAATAATTAAATATTAATTTCAAACTATGTCAAGTTGGAAATATTTTTTTACGTTGTGCGAATTTTTTAATTATGACTTAGTATATCCTTTTAATTTCAACTTGATATTTCCTTCTATTGTCTAATAAAATTTTAAATTTAAACCATTTTAACTTTCTGTTTTATGTATACTGATCATAACTATTATTTTGGAAATAATATTATGTTCTTCCCGAAATGAAAATTTAAACAGAACAGCTACTTAAATTAAAGTCATATTTTAAAAAATAATACAAAGAACATTATTTCATTTTAAAGAAAACTTACTAAAATAAGATCGATGTGTAATTAGAGAATGTGGTGGGCAAACCGTTTGTCAAGCATAAATCAATGAATAATAAATAATAATGTGTATATTTTTTTAAACGTGAATTACTGTGAAAAGGATGGCAAATCACCTGCGTAATTGACAACTATCATATACTTCAGACCACCCACAGCTGTAAGAATTACAGAGTTGATTTTAGTGGAATCTTGGAAGAAAGGTTTAAAATATTTTCAAATCACGTCACAATCAAGGAGGGCGTTTACGTGAAATCGTACCGTAAATAGCATAATCCAAGAACAAGAATTATTACACAGGCCAAGGTAGGTTTAATATATAATAATATCAGGGAACAGAAACTGCCAGTTGATCTCACTCAATATTTATGATTATAAAAAAATAGACATATATATATATAAACTTAATATTTGAAGCAAGTGGAGTATGTATATATCTCTCTTATTTCTATAATATCATACCATATGTCTATATGGTTTTTCAACTTATAAAAAAAGGATCATTAGTGTGGATGGGTGGCTTAAGTTCCATTGGTTCGATACCTTTATTTGCTATATGTTGTTGCCAATTGTTATCCCTGTTCACTCATTAAGAAATCTAAACCTAAATTCACTTTTCTTTGCAACGGTACGATTTTAGGCGTTGATCTCTACCTCATTTACTATATACTTATGGTTGTGTCGGTCTCTGGATGACGCATAACCTACCCTCGATCACTTCTGGCTTGAAACCCTAATCCTTCCCCGTCGCTTTTGTTCATCTTATCCGATCTCCCTTGCAGTGATGATGCTTAGTTGAGAGATCCCGAGAAGGAGGTTTTTATTCTGAATTTGGTCTATGTACCAAGCTCGTGTGAACAGTAAAATGCTAAAGGGCCTTGGAGGCCTTACGTAGCTACTTCGGCTAGTTATTGGGTTCGGTAATGGGGTTGAGGGCTCTCAGCATCATATCTTGTTGAGTTTTGTACCTTTTGGATACTATCCTACTGTTGTGGTTTTGTGGTCTCTTAACCGAATAACTTTGATCTTTATAAATCTATTCGAGTATAGCTCTTGTTGTGTTTCTTGTGTCTACTCATCTGTGCTTGTAGATATCGACGAACAACAATTAGTATAACAATTGCATGGAAAATTAAAAGTCAAGGCACGTATAGGACATATATATATATACATGAAGCCTTGAGAGAGGGTGTACATCTATCTGTTTCCGTACCCATTTCAGTATCTTGTTTGATGATGATGATGATGATATTTTAATATTTTCGCCTTCTGAAGATTTTGTTTCAAGTACATATATGAAACGAATCTGTCGGGCCATTCGTTTTGAGGATAGTACAACTAGCTAGCATCTGATTTTATCCATAATGCCAATCCTAGCTGCCAACTGATAATCATTTTCTTTTTACTAATAATCTTTTATTTTATATAACATAAATTTAGATATTTTTGCAAAAAATAAGATAAATTTTTTTTTTGAAAATATTATATTTTCAGAATTATTATATCAAATATATACATAATTGTAAGTTTGAAATTTGTTCATTTCTATCTTAAACAAGTTAAATCATAGGTTTTAAATGAAAATATTAAATATTCTTTTAAATAATATGTTTTATTTCATAAACGACATCTACATATTCACCCCGAAATTTTAATGTCCATAGAATATATTTACTATTAATTTTATTAATTGATGTGTTTATATCAATTCCATAATTTTTATTCATACTATAATCATCTTACGTCATATCTATATTATTTAGATGATTTTTACTCATTAATTTATCCTTAAAATAGTTTTTTTCTTCTTAGTTAATAGTTACTATAATTATCATCTAAAATTTTATCATATTGCTGAAGACCTTTTCATTAGTTCATATTTAATATCATAATTCATTTATTCCTCTCATTCATTTAATTATTTTACTAATCCACTTCTTCTACATTACTTATTTTAACTATAAATAATAAAATTAAACCTAATATATAATTAATTTTGATATATTTTTGGTTTTGATATGTGTTTTTAAACCATATGGTTATACAAGTTGATTATAAGTTAAGATAATTACTTTGTCACTAAATTTGCTGTATTAGATATAGTTGGTTACAGAATAATTAGATTCAATATATTATGCATATTCTATTTATACTCATTGATATATATTATGAACCAACTCTACTAATATTTTTTTATCTATATTTAATTATATTATACTAATAGTTATATTTGATATTATATTATATATAATTAAATTTATTCATATAAGATAATATTTAATTAAATTATTCATAAATAATCCATAAATATAATATAAATAAAAATGCATGAAGAATATCTCCAGGTTGATAGAAGTTGAGTGACGTCACGCTGTCACAATCACCTGAAACGGCGCCATGGCTCGAATACCAACCAGCTGGCTTATTGCCAAAAAGATTTTCGTCCATGGTTTTCTTTTTTATCTCTTACGTATTTACACACTGTGTCATATCATATAAATGTGGTGCTATTAATCGCTCAAGAAATGGCTGCATCGGTAATCATTCTCCCAAGATCCCACATCAAAACTTTCACTATAAATTCTCCCCACACGCTTCATGAGTTCATGCATAACCTTCGCTTCACGTTGTTTACTCAACATCGTCGTAAATCGGATCACGTCCTGTTTCTGTTCTCTCCAATGGCTAAAAGTAACGTATCCAAGTATGCTATACTTCTCTGCATGGTGCTGGTTTTTATCCTAATGAGTGTGGAAGAATCTGCAGCTGCTTTGCACTACGGTAATCTCTCTTTCTCTACGTTCAATATTATACGATTATATGTACTGATAAGATATTTTGTATCTTTCAAAACTTACGATTTCAGTTGTGTCTACAGATGGTGGCACAAGGAAGACAGGCTTACTTTTCCTGCATCGCAAGGTTTGTTGTAAATCTTTTGCTAAATATACCATGTTTATATAAAAAAAGAATAATCTACTTTCTTAACAGGGCAACCTCTGTGATTCTTGGTATTTGACCAGAATATATATGTGGGCAGGTTTATTTGGAGAGAAAGAAGACGGGCTTTAAGTTTAGTGGGATGCCTGAAGTTGGTAGCTATGGGGATCACGAAACGCCTGAGGAAAGGGAACTGAGGAGGGTTCCGGCGGGTCCGAACCCATTGCACCATAACGGCCGAGACCCGACGAAGCCACGAACCCCATGAAAATGGTGAGACCTTTGTACAACAAGAGCCAATGTCTGCTCTTTTTGGCCCTGAAAATCAATGACAGAAATAATAGGTTTAGGTTTTTGGTACTCCTTCTGTTAAGCAAGGAGTTGTAAGCTTTTTTGTACGTGGGAAAATTAAATCAGTGGTTATATAAGTATGATGTTTGATACTTGATATCTGTGTATATATAATTTGTAGCTTATGATTAGATGATCACATTTGCATTAATATACATATACATGAGCCAAATACGGCGACACTCAATAGTATCTTATTAATATAGTAAAAATATAGTAATAGGGGGTATGGAGCAGTAACAATGGGTTAGAAATCCGATAGCAGATTAGATTAGTGGAAAATATTATCACCAACCCAATGATATATACACCATATCCGTGTGTTACAAATAAACAGAGCTTTATTACGCACAATTTGTTTTAAATACTATTCAGAGGGATTTTGCCAACATGATCAAACCACAATAAGGTTCCTAAATTATGTAAACAAGACCTTAATAATAATACTTATGAATTATCCGATCATCACTTGCTAGTTCCCACAAATACTAGATGCTGACAAGAAAGAATGGATTGGATTTACTAGAAACAGATCCTTGAAACTTTGAAAATAAAACCATCTGTTGTGCATGCTTGGCCATCCCCATGTAATGTCACGGAGGATCGGTAAAAAGTCACAGATATAATGTCCGCTTTACTTTAGTGAGAGTAACACATCCAGTTTTAAAGAGAGGAAGAGGAGTGACGCAGGGGGAAAGGGAAATAATCTGGCAATAAGAGTCCAAGAAGTCCTTACAAAAACCAAGAAAGGAGTATAAAATGAACAGCCAGTTTTCCCACATTATCATTTTCATCTATACATTAGAAAACTAATAAAATCACTGCAAATACATTAACAAAACATTTCCTTTTTTCGCTGGACGAACCCCCAAACTACACTGGAACCAGTAGTGTGATTTCAGAAGAAATGTTAGTCATGGCGAGCTTTCGAAGTTGCTCGCTCTTTAACATATACAAACTGAATGTCTGGTAATCTTGAATGGATCAGTGGAGATTATGGGATACACCAGTCACTGGAAGGGATGTCATGTGGTGAATTTGTTGGACGACTGTTTTGTCACAGCTGGCATTGTTGGCTTGTGGAATGCAGCTTTTCGAGCTTTGTTCCAGAAAGTGGACTAATGTGAGAAAGATTTCCATCCTCGTAACGTCTCTATCGGCCTGGTAAATCATGTGTAAATTGTTTAAGTTTGAGAGCGCAGATGTAAGATTGTTCACGCTCCAAACACTATAGTCTGTAGTGATTTTGGAATTCAAGAACTTTAAACCATACAACATCTCCGACATCACTTATCTATCATTACACAGCCTCCTCAACAGTCCCTATTCGAATCTCTTGAGAATCGAACAAGTGAATTTAGCTTTGATATCTCAGTAGAAATGAAGTGTTTGGTGGCTTCACCACTAATTGTACCTTTTGATCCAGTAACAGGAATTCGAACCATATAAATATATAAAAGATACATAGGAAAGGCAACGATAAAATGCCAGTACCTCTACAGCAAAGCGTGCCCATATTTTGCCATTCCGAGTTTCCATGACCCCTTTTAATATGGTTAACCCCTGTCCTCTAATTATCTCGGCTATTTCTAGAAAGAAACCTCTTTCTTCACAGAGCATCTGCCACAGAGTCCAAGGGAAAACAACAAAGATCTTTGAGAATGTAATAAGTAATCAGGTTTACATAAACTTCGTTCGGGTTCAGATCATGATTCAAGGAGTCGTAATAAAATTACTAGAATTACCTCCACAAGCATTTGACGGGGTTGATCCAGGTCTTCAACTATGAGAGGACAGACCATAGACTGAGAGCCTAATTCATAGGCCCATGTTGCCCCCCCTTCAAAGTTATTTTTTAACAGCAAACTGCCGTCTTTGTCAATAATCTGCAAATTAAACGAAGGAGAAAACTAAGAATTGTGCACTTTTCCAAACCATTTGATGCAACAATACTTTTGCATGCAATTTTATCAGTCATTCCTTCTGATAACTACCATGGAGTTTGTCATTCACTATAAAAATATGTTTACAGTTAGAAACATTATAACACACCTTGGGCTCTCCAGTTTGCTTTAGCTTATCAGCATGTTTTGTAACACTTTGTAAGAAAAGCATGTGTTTGATTGTACGTTCCAAAAGAGCATCCATGCTACACTGTTAAACAAAACGGGGATAATAAGCACTGAATAGTCACCACAAGAAGAAAAGCACAAGTAGGAGCCTCAAGGGGGAAGTATCAACACCTTTGCACCATTTGGCACAATTTGCCTCAACTCCTTGAAGCGATCTTGAATCATCTGGCGATCTTTTGGCCTAGGTCTTGGATTATCCCCGGGTTTAAGCCTCTTGCGATTTGGTTTGGTTGTTTCATCGGGTTTCTTGGAGCATCCAACGCTATTATTTGGGTTCACGTTATGATCCTTTTCAATCCATGAACTTATTTGTGATCCGTAAATGGAACTAATCTGAGAACAGGTTCCTGAATCTTCCTTGGAAGAAGCATTTGTCAAAGAACAAGAATTGATCATTCCTACCTTTGCAGTGTATTTTGGAACACCAAGTAACTCTCCCTTTATCTGGTTAGAAACCCCACATTGACTATACGAAAATCCCGTGTTGGGTTGCAAGGAGCTGCTTGTATTGGTCAACGTTGTCCCACGAGATACAATGTCATCCAGGATTGGCTTTACAGCAGAGTGAACCTTAGAGACTACTGCATCTAAGAGATGGTCAGGACCAGACGAGGAAATTCCACTATTCAAGTTTCCTTTGCTAGAAGCATATATTTCTGAAGATGCCAGTCTCTTGGCAGAAGGAATGTTCACATTTGAATCATGCTTGTTTGGCAGTGCTTTACAACTCTTCCAGCTACTGCTAAATATCTTATTCTTAAAATCAGCTCCCAAAATATCGAACAGATCATCTCCGGACGGGGATTGGACGTATGATTCATCATGCTTGGTAGAATTCACTGTAAGACTCAAATCTTCCAAATTATGCTTTTCATCATGTTCAACTAAACTAGAAATCAGCTGCGCAACTGTATTTGGATGTTCGTTGTGCTGAGATGCAGAAATATCATGAGTTTGAGTTATATCGAGTTCTCCATTAGAAGTATAGAATTCATCTTCCACCAACTTCTTTTCCATGTGATGGCATTGGGTGCAAGACCTATTACCTAACAAGGAATTTGTCCTCACATGGTCCATGGAGTTGGAGAAAGAGACCTCTCTTTTCGGAAAATTCACATTGTTATTCTGAACCGAAGCTGAACTCTTGGAAGTAATACTTTCATTAACCGTCCTGGTCATATTTATGTAAGAGGTCAACGTAGTCGGCAAAGGAATGCCGCAAAAGCTATTAAAAGGGTCTGGACAGCCACTATCTGATTGTTCATTGCAACTTATGCTGCCGCGATTCAACAAACATGTGCTAGATGGGAGACCCAGAGTGGACCTTGGAACGATGACAGAAGTATGCTGGTTCATCCCCATTTCTGAATTCGACGGTGTGGGTGTAACTTCGGCTCTAACCGTAGGAGCAAACATTGGTGTATGATTGTAATCACAGGGTTTCATGCAACTCGGATTTGAGTTTGAAGCTTGAAATGCTCCAACAGTAGATTGTAAATCCTTTTGAATTTCTGTAGTGTATGAATCAGATGCTTGAGTGTCAAGAACTGAGCTTTGAACTGAGCTTTCAACCTGATTACGACTGTCTTCGAAGAATGAAGAAGCATATTTTGTACTGAACTCAAGAAATGGGTCTACAGGAGTGGAACTCCCAAGACATACTGGAGCCCCAAATCTTCGAGCAGGTTCTTTTGACATATAATTATCAGATAGCAAGACACCAGTTACCTCTGCCAGTTGAAATACTAATGCTATCACATCATGTATGAATCCCAAATTCTCTTCTATCTGAGACAGAGACAACTTGATTATGGATCAAATTATAGCAGCAAAAGTGTGTTTCAAGATACTATGTCTGTCATCTGAATATTGGTTCGCTCAAGTTCTATGGAAATAATGAAACGAAGGAGCATACCGTCAAGTATGAACCAAATTGGACAACTCCGTGAGGAAGAACAGGAATAACTGCAACAGTCTGTTTCATGAAAAATAGCATTAGTTCAGCAATAGAAGTTGTATAGTGACATGAAACTAAAACAACTGAAAAACTTTTTTTTTGCTTAATACCTTCATGCCAGCTGAAAATTGCCGGAGTACCTCATTAATAACCTACGAGGCCATTGAAAAGCTTATAAAGTTAGCAAGCAAATCTTTATCATATAGATTGGCAATCTCACAAAGTAGCACATATTCATGATTTCTCCAGCATTCTATTTCATACCTCCTGCGGATGGGCTTCTCCAGTAAAATTCTCTGAAAGCATCCATTGATGGTTTCTGATGAAAGCAACTCTCCCAACCAATCTAAGCAACAAAATAAAAAAAATACTAAATTATATTTTTGAATCTTAGTAAATACATGGTTAAGATTAAATTGCTTTACCCTTCTCCCACGATATTAACTTGATTGTCCATCATCATCTTGTTTATAAGCAAAGACACTTTCTCTCCAGCTTGATATTGGGACTGGAAACTACTGGCGTCGGTATCACCCCATGAAGCATCGAAATCTTGAAGTGTCAGATATGAGTTTGATTCGTAATAACATTCTTCCCAAACTAAAAGGCTGCCAATTCAAATTTCATTTCATTATTAACAAGACTATCTTTTATGGTACCTTCACATGGAGACCATTTGCATTCATCGAGAAAAAGTTCAAAAAATAGAAATAGAATCCGAGAAACTATATATTGTTGTAGACAAAAGGAGAGAACACAGAGAAACAGACAAGGACATGTTCAGAAATGAACAAATTCTTGAACAGGAATTCAAAACAGCTAAAAGGGCTTCATCAGATCAAAACAAATCTGTTTTTCCCTCCCACTAAGATTCTCGAGTACAAGTTGAATTGAGCCAACCACAAAAATCCAAAATTAGAAAAGGGAAGTCACTAGATCACGAATAGCAAAAAACGACAAGCATATCCAATAAATCTGTGGCATGTCAAATCATGCTATCTTACCCATAATTCTGATCAAACAAAACACAAAATCTTATTTGAGGACGATTTTTGGGTTGATTATGGCTCATTGTTCAGCCGTAACAAAAATACATCAATTAAAACGGTACACAAATTTATCCTTCATTCTTTCATTTTGCTCGCCATTATCACTGAGGAGCACCAGAATTTCAAGAAAAAGCGAGTGATTGCTCGCACATTAATCAACTACATTTTTAAAAGGGTACACAGGATAGTGTAATAGTTTATCAAAAATCGGGAAATTTGAAAAAACAAAACGAAATTTGAAGCGCCACTCTTGAAGCAAAAAGGAAAATCAGCAATAAAAATTCAAGATTGACAACCAACTTCCAAGAAAAGAAGGGACAATAAACATCAAAGGTTGGATTTACTTTTTCACTTTAAATCCTGAAAACAAGTTGGAAAAGCTGTGATTTTAGCAAACTTACTTGGGGTTTTGGTATCCCATCTTCCAGAAAACAGCATAAGACCACTGGTTGACTCCACAAAGAGTCTTCAAAGCCTCTTTCAACAGGTACCCCATTTCTTTCAACCACTTAACGGATCAGCAACAGTGACACCAAATGAACCAATGAACAGCAGAATATGAATATTCTCGAATATATATACTAAAAAAGCAGCACCCAGAGATTCAGTTCAAAGGTTAGAGAACAATGGAGTAAAAGTATAATTCCTCTTAGAAGGAACACGTTTCTCTTCTCCTTCTTTTCTTTCTCCTCAGGATATTAAATGGGTCGCAAGAGTGTGCTAACTCCCTCTGCAAGACGCACGCCCCGCCTGTTTTGTTCGCAAACCTCCGCTCCTCTTCCTCTCTGGACCCAAATCCCCGGTTAATTTCGTCTTGCAATCCATTCTCCGCAAGAAAACGAACAAATGAGAAGCCTAATGATGCTGAGAAAAGCCCCACAGCTCGAAGAAGGCCTTTTAGAAGTATTCTACACTATCCCACAAGCTTTAAGCTCGCAATTAACTACGAAAATCACTTTCTCCATCCTCAAACATGAATAGATGGGATAAAAATGCAACTGTGGGGATAAAGATCAGAGATTTAAGTGGTTTAGAGATGAAACAGTATGAAGGGAGTTGATTCTGGTAATGTGTTTCCGAAGCTTTTTGTCTTGTGGCTCTCCTGTTTTCTTTCTTTGTTTTTGTTCACTTGCTGAGATGAAATATGAATGAATGATGCTGTGTACAGGCTCTCTTTTTGTTACACCACTTGACAACAGGGGGAGATGATGGGAGTCGATGGGTGGGGAGGTGTGCGAACATGGCCATGATGATTAATCAATGAGAGGGCTGGGTCATACAAACGGGCCTAGACTTCCGCTCGAATTGCATTTGCTGCCACTGCCGTTTTCTTGCTCCGACAAATTGTGGAATCGGGCCAAAGGATCTTTTAAACTTTCATTCAAATTTTGTGAAGTTTTTTTGTTTTTTCTCAAGTATAGTTTCTTGATTGTTTATTTATTTTAACGTAGATATATTATCATTGTATATTCTTTAAGAAAGCACAGGTACATAATAACTCATACGTAGGGGTGTCAAATTTGGACCCAACCCGATAACCCAACCCGAACCCACCCGAAAAAAATCAGGTTCGGGTTGAGCCATTTCGGGTTGATTCGGGTTCGGGTTGGGTTAGTTGGGAATTTTTTTTTTACTTTTCACCCCAACCCGACCCGAACCCACCCGACCCACCCGAATTGACACCCCTACTCATATGCACGTATTCTTTGTTTTTATAGTCAAATTTTTGTATATATGTCTATTTGTTATAAAAATAATTGAATCTGAAATTTAAAAAAAAAAACAGGTTTTTTAGTTTTATTCTACAGGAACAAATCAGTGATGATAACTGGTCAAGGATATTATATGATTTTGTTGGATAATGAATTTTTTGTTTTAAAAAAATACTTTAGAGATCTAAAAAGGAGACCATTATAAATTTCTGTTAGATCCAAAGGCGGTTCTACTAAAGTAGTTAGAAGGGTTTCCCTGCCTAAAAAATATTAGAATTTTCTTTTAGACATATGACACCTCGTCACTTGATATCAGTCATCAAGATCTAAATTCTTTGGATTCACTCTTCATTATCCAATATATATTGTAAGGCACTCTTTGTCTTGCTGTATGAATATAATAGGATTGTAATTTGTATGAAAAATAAATAATGAATTGAGTTTTGATAGAGAATAATATTAAATAATAATAATATTTTTGATTTGATAGATTAAATAGGATAAATTGTTAAATTATTTTTAGTTTTATAAAAAGTTAATAAATAATTTAAAAATATGATAAGGGATAATATTTAATTTTATAATAACGATTTGATTGATGTGAATAACCAAATAAAAATTTGATTGGTATTAAATAAATATTTAATGATTTTATTGAAACTGGATAAATAATATTTTAGTCAAATATGCGATGAGATAAGATTAGAATAGAGTTATTATTACTATACTGCAAGACGAACAGTGTCTAATTATAGCTCATGCCCTGGTTAATTGTTTTATATATATTTATAATTTTATTACATGGAGGTGGATTTTTTCTACTATCATCTTGATTTTAGACTTACATATCTTAAATATCAAAGAAATTTATGTGCATAAGACCCCAGAGGTACAGATGAGTTGGTAAAATTTGAACTGACGTGAGATTATCCTCTCCGACTTAACGGGTTCGATTCTCGTAGAACATATTTACCACTGAAATATTATAGGGTATGATTTGAGGGTCGACCTGTTATATAAATTATCTCCCTCGGAGTCGGGTCCCTATCTATCCGCTCATATCCCTTAATTTAAAATTTATATGTGTCAAGCGTCATCTGATCTATACAGGAAATTATATTTCTAATAGTTTAACCTTTCTCAAGAAATTCAAGTGATTAGTCACGAATGGCTTACCTTAATGAGTTTTTCATAATTAGGAACTTATGCATTTTATCTTCCAGAAGTTATAAGATGAACAAGTTTTTTTTTTTGTTGGTGAAGTTGAAAGAGGGATATTTTGTCGGCTTTTCTGTTCTCTTTTCAGGTAATTCCAAAGCAAGAATCTTTGGAATTGGTTCAGTCAAAAACTGTTTCCTTCAAATTATCACCCAAAAAGCTGATATTTTAACTTAAAAAGAAAAAACAAAATCTGAAGATAGGGAGATTTAAACCTCTTATTTTTAATATTACTAAAGTAGACCCTATTTGGCATGATCATTTTTTCAACAGGATGATAATTGATACCTTCTCCAAACAATTCTGTAAACAAAATTGTTAGCCTGAAAGTCTCACATTATATTATACAAATTACAAATAAAAATTTGAAGCACTACAAAATAATTACAAATATTATGACTATAGTTTTTCTTAATTTTATATAAAATATATAAGAAAGAAACACACACAAATGTTATAGAAGAACGACTATTTTTTTCTCGTCCAATAATAATAATTATAAGTTTTGTGCCCATATTTTTAGCACTTTTTTATATAAAAAAGAAAAATAAGGAGTTTTTTATTCTTAGTTTTGCGGGATTTTGTATCCATTATCCGGCCAAACAGGGATTTAGAATTTTTGGTGTACCTTTCGGCTTATTGGTGGAGACGGTCAGACTCAGAGCGAAATCAGAGGTTGTACTCAGATAAAAAGGGGTAAGTTGATGTCTCCCAGTTATGTTCCATAATTGCCCTCGTTATCGGGAGGAAACCACGAAAAAGGGATTTAAGGCTGTTTTTCTCGACCGCAGGATCTCTGTCGTATCAGGACCACGATCCACTGAGAATGACGCAATTCTTAGTCATCTCGTTTACCTGTTCGACTTTTTACCAGTTTTTTTTAATTAATTCATCGACGTCGGTGAAAATTTTTCGTCAGACTTTCAAAATATTTATTTAGAATCAATTTACTTCTATAAGCTTTCGATTTTCAAATTTGATGTTACTTGTAATGCGGAAATCGCATGCTGTTTTCCAGTCATAATCATAATCTATGATCCTATGACATTGGTACGAGAGGATGACATTTTATATACGCAGTCCGATAAAAAAAAATTAAAATTTTCAAAAAAAAAATCTATTATCAAATTAATTGCATTCAAAATCTAGTAATATAATATGGTTAGGTTTTTAACACGTAGGTTACATATACGTGATTTTAAAAATAATATATTAATCTAGTAATACATTGGCACGCATATGCATAGCTCATCGCTTTGTCAAAGGTTTTAAATTTTCGAAAATAAGAATGTCGTTTAGGTTATTCTACGAGAAAATATATTTGCATTTATTTTTCATATTTCATAATTATTATTTTTGTGGGTTTGGTACAAATTTGACTTTCTTTACCTAAATTGGAATAAATAGGTCTAGTTGGGCAAATTCATGCACCTGTGCAGTTATACGTGAGAGTTTAGTTGGATGGATGCATATATTAATGAAGATAATGCGAGTAATTAAGTCATGATTAACAAGTTTAAATTAAATTAGTGTTGAGTTAGTAATGGTGAGATAGATTATGTTTTTTCATGATATTAATATTATGTCTGATTTTTTAAACATGATCCTTATACAATGGATTGTTGTTTACTCCAAACTGTAGAGCAATTAAGTGAAGATAGTTGCGTATTTAGTAATGACAATGTCATATTTATGTCGTTAATTAGCTTGGAAACAACTAGTAAACCACCATCATCAGAATGTTCCCTTTTGATGATTAAACTGTGTGAACAAATTTTATATTGTAGCCTATTTTATTGGGATAATTCATGATTGCTTAGAGCCCTTAACCCGCCTGTATCACCTGATATATTCTGAATGGAAAATATGCCTGAGGGCTCAAGGCACTCGATGTGTGATAATTTAGGGACTCTAAGATATTTAGTGATAGCTTCTGTGGGACTTTTGTCGATTTTGGATTTAATTTTTGATTACTGGTTTAATGAGTTAATATTTTTTTGGTTAAAATTTGATTAACTCGTGGTTGTACTCCTTAATCAGGTCTTTTTGCCCTTTTTCCAATTTTGGATTAATTTTTGGTTACTGGTTTAATGAGTTAATACTTTTTTGGTAAAGTATTAACTTTTTTTGGATTAAATTTTTGGTGAATTTGATTAACGAGTGGCTGTACTCCTTAATCAGGTTTTCTTTTCGCCCTTTTTTGGATTAATTTATATATAAAAACTAAAGTACCTATCATTAAAAGACAGAAACCAATAAATTTTGCATACACACTACCTATGTTTTATTATATTTATATTTATAAAAAGGTGAAGTGCACCAACGATCATGTGCGCCCAACTATCGACCCATCTTTTTAGTACCTTCCCACGGTTTCTTTTTTCATTTTTCTTTTGAATGCATATTAATATCCAATTGTATTAAAATAATATAATAATACAATATATTAAACTGCTGTACTTGACCAACAAAATAACGGAACAGGGTAAATAATTATTCAGTTTAATACACTTTATTATTGTATAACATATAAGTCTCATAAATTTAATTTGATATATTATCAAATACATAAACATGCGCATGCGCAGCTGCGCTAATACACAGTTACACACACAGACTATTAATTTGATGAAGTTATATCTAACATTATAATTGTTACTGTCGTTTTATATGAATTGGTTGATAAATTTTTTTATTTTCCTAAAATATTATTCTTTTTTTAATAAGCGAATCGTATCTTTATTTATATTCTTAAAACCAATCATACCTTTCTCTACATTTTAAAAATTTTAGATTAATATATCACTCCTATTTGAGAAACTACACAAGATTAATTAATCTGAAAATAAGAAATTATCATGTCTAGATAATTAACTGTATAAGCACACTACATATAAAAACATAGATAATACAAATTTCCAATGTTTATGGATATAAAGGCCAAAAAAACTTGAATCGCCCGGAATTATTTCGATATCCGATGACTTCTATTTCATTTCAATCATGATGTAACCGAATCTTCAGCCGACGAGCTGCCACATCTCGGGAGATTGGAGAGGTCGGGTCGTCGGGAGAGCTGATTAATGAAGGGTGATCGAGGCCTTCAAAGCACCTACAGCCACAGGTAATGGATCAGAGGGCACCGAAAGTATGTCCGGATAAGCGCCTTCGATGCCTAAGTCAGATAAAATGTACGAGAGCAAAAAGAAAGTGATAGAGAATATAGGTAAGCTGAGAGCAAGTGAATGTGTGTATGAATAAATGAGGGAGCATACCTGTGTATTTATAAAGGGGATATGTGGTGACGATGGGCGCTTTACCCGGCATACGGGGCGCTGGGGCACTTCTCGTGCCGAAGATCACTCTACGATTGGTGATCATCTTGGGCGAGATCATCTCCGTGATTCTCGGTGACTTTTAGAGCCTTGAGAGAGGTGTATACTGGCTGGACTCTTGGAAACGTGGCATTCTCCTCGGGTGATCCTCCCGAGCTCTCGACGTAAGTCACCGGATAATGCTCCCGAGCCCTTGGTGTATGTCGGTATTTGGAGCGTACAGATCGGTCATCGGGTTCCGAGGTGATATATCGGGGCATCAAATCATATTCATCAAAATAACCAACAAATATACTTTTTATGTAAAGGAGTGATCTAATTAAGGAAAGGAAAATTGGAACAATAATTTTAAATTATTTTATATAATGGTCGATAAAAGGTGTACGTAGTTGATTCATCTTTTATCCGTCCCAAAATTTCCTTACCAAAATCCAAATAGAACTATCCGCTGATCTCTATACATTCAGGGAAGCAAATAAACTATTCCAAAATCAAAGGTAGAACATATCAGATGCCTTTATAATTAGTTTCCATGCCATACCATAACAATATTGTGTGAGCTACGAACTGTTTTAAAATTAAATATTTTTATGGGAAAAATGAAATTGATGCCTTTTCATTTAAATAGTTGTTAAAAAAGTAAGATGGGTTGTTAAAACAAGTTTAATTATATCTATTTTGCCCTGACAACCTTGTTGAGTTAAGCGTGGATAGGTGAGAGCAGTACTGAGATGGCAGATGAGTGACCATCTAGGAAGTTCTCGTACGTCAAGCTGCTGACGTTGTGACGTTTGATCTGGTTGACAATGATGATTAAAAAATTGTGATGCCAGATCCTAAAGGAATAATACTCTCTTTGATTGGGATATCGCGACGGTAGGTTAAGGGGTAAGACTGATATCTAAGGTAATTGAGACTACACCATAAGTTAGACACGAACCCTCCTCTGACTAATGGGCCTAAGTCCAACCCTAACGCACACAATGTGTGTACTCTGTGTTATCATATTATAAGAAAATAAAGTTACACCTTGGTTAACAGCTATAACTTTTGGCCTAGTGGTAAGCGTTTGATCCTAATAATTTATATCAGAGCGATGTCAGTGGTTCGAGTCTCCCAAGAAGCATTTCTATATTTCTTATGGGGGAATTGTTGAGTTAAGCGTGCATGAGTGATAGCAGCACTGAGATGGGTGACCTCCTGGGAAGTTCTCATACGTCAAGTTGCTGGCGTTGCGTCGCTTGATCTGATTGGCCATGTGGACTATAAAAGTGTGATGCCGGATCTTGACGAATAATGTTATCTTTGCTGGGGGTAGGAACGAGGGTATGATAAGGTGTAAGACTGATCTCTAAGAGATTCGAGACAGCACCAGCAGTTAAACATGCACTCTCCTCTGACTCATGGGCCTAATAGTCCAATCCTAAGGCACACAATAGGTGTGCTCTACGCTGCCTCATTATAAGAAAATAGAGTTGCACCTTGGCCAACAGTTATAATTAGTGATAAGTGCTTGATCCTAACAAGACTCTTGGCTCAAGAGGCTCAATGTTTGTCGCCAATGCAAATATGTAAACTAGTCTTCAAAATGTTTTTTTTTACATAATATCATATTATGTTATCTATTATTTGGTTCGAGAAAGGTAAAATTTATTAAAACTTTAGTATTCTTTATATACTAAAGTTTCGATTAAACACGTTTGAATATATAATACTTAATATTCGACATCGATGCTTCATTAAAAGTTTTCATTTATTACCTTTAATAGGCAACTCAACATGAAGAAAAAAAGAAGAAGAAAGTGCTTCCTATATGTAAACATAAAAACTGTTGATGTTTCTTTAAAAATAATTAATAATTTAAACTTCATGTTTATAAAGTTGTTTGGTCCAAGGGTTTGTTTTATTCCTATTCGAAAGATTGTATAATCAAATGGGTAAACTCATATTCGCCCCGTCAGATCCAATTTGATAGTTAAAAGAAATTGTAACATGGTAAGATAATACGAATGCATTATCATAATTAATTGCAAAATCTCATAGTTTTTGCAACGAGGGTTAAATATGAAAAGTTAGTTTATATGAGTATGTGGACCACCAAAATCTTACTGCATATCGTCCGAATTCAAAAGAAAAGATTCGACGGAAAAGACTCGAATTATTTCACTAATACATATACTAGGAGAGATATGCCACAACGCGACAAGGAGCTTGAGAATATTGACCAATTGATTTGCACTAATCCTCCAAATTATTTTACGATATTTACCATATATTTATAAAAATCACATCAGGAAATGAAATGTTAGCATTAATCCAATTGAACAGACAATAAGCCCTATTAATCGCCCATTTTCCGATAATAACAAAGGTTTTCAATTGAACAGTCAATAAGCCGATATTAATCCCATGAGATTCCTTACGATCATATCGATTTTATTTGTTACAATATTGATATTTATCAAAGTGAATAAAATAGATAAACAAGAAAGTTGTTAAAAATCATTGGCGATAAAAGGGCAATCGACAAGGATTTGGTCGAGTATTAAAGTGTAAATAAATTAGGGTAAAGTTTGAAAAGGCATATAATTTTTGTAAGATTATAAGATGCTGAGATCTTGGGCATTGAAAAGGGCGTAGTTTCTAAGTTTAAAAAAATAAATAAAGGATATCGTTCCTCAAATAGATGTCACCATTTTTTTAGTGGAGACGTTGGATTTACATAAGTAATTGGTCAATAGTTTGACAAAGACAATGGTATCCCTACATCACGAATTGACGTCTAAAGCTTTGGTTTAATAATTTCCTTAAATACGAGAAGGATAAAAAAAAAGAAAAAAAAAAGAGTCTGTCTAAGAACTATAGTATCGTGTACGGTGTATAGTTTGCTAGCACTGTGGCATGCCCCATTGGCCAGGCATCAAAATATTCTATATCGAAATAGTTATATTATATCGAGTTAGGATGATTTTCTTTGCAACCATTAAAATCTAAAATACATTGCGATCGAATTCGGCTCAGCTTACATTTACATCTCTTTGAACTTTGATGTAGCCGAATTATCTCAGCAGACGAGCAAACACCACGTCGAGGAGCTCGGGAACGTCGGACGACGGGGGACTGGATCGTACCTCTCCTTAATGTCTGCAACCACAGATAACTGGTCAGAGGGCGCCGGAAGTGTGTCCGGCGAAGCCCCTCCGATGCTTAAGTCAGGCAAAGTGCGAGAGCAAAAGCGAAAGAAATATATGTTGAGTGCAAAAGTGTGCAATAATGAGTGTGTGTAGAATAAGGGAGCGAATCTAGTATTTATAGAGGGGCTAAGGCGGTGGAGGAGAATATCTTGGCGACTATCCTCCGTGATCCTCGGGATCCTCTTGCCTAAATAAGGAAAGATGTATCGACCCAGGATTCTTTAAATAAAGAAAGGCGTACCCCTGCGAGATTCTTCTACACAATGAAAAACGTATCCGGGATGGACTCTTCATCACGTCGAGACAGAGTCATCGGGAGATATTCCCGAACTAAGCAGGAGTCCTCGGTCCATCTCCCGAGCTCTTCATACGAAATCCTCGGGTGACACCCGACCTTGGTAACGCATGTCGGGACTTTAGGTGAGCTGCTCGGTCATCGGATCCCGAGGTGGTCATGGGGGACATCAAACTTGTTTTATTTTATAGTTTGAGTCATGAATACAAATTATTTGTTCATAGTTGCAATTTGAATTGGTTACAAGGATTAGCATTTTAGCCAATTTTGGTTATTGACCCAGTTTTTTTTAAAAAAATGGCCACTATTTTAATTCCAGAACATGGGTAGGCCAGTAGACATGGGCATGCCTCGGACCGAATCATGCCTAACTGAGCCTTTCCCCTCTTTTGCACCGAAATTGCAATGACACGATAGTGTCGAATAATTAGTATCCTTAGAATATGTTTTTGAAAGTGCGACATAATTAGATTTCTTGTGGCTTCCATCACAGATCACAGATATGGAAACCGGCAATTCTAAACAAAATCGGAAATTGGAATAAAACAAATATCGGGTCGGCTAATTGTGTCCTTAGCGGTAAATTTTTTTTTCTTAACGTTGGTAAATAATTTTACATAAGATGGAATAAATGCTGAATCGAAACTGATTGTAAGAATAGCAATGATATGACAAGATGGACATATTTATAATGTGTTTCTAAAATGTTTGGACACAGTGTATAGTTTTCGGCGGCCTTCATAAGTGTTCCATATGATTGGTTTGGGATATAATTATATAAACTGTTCATTTCGTTTCTTGTGGGATGTCTTAACAATGATGTTTCGTTTTGTTTGTAGTGATGATTTTATGGATGGGCACTTTTGGTGGGCCGATTGCATTAAATTTTGCTTCATCCTTCGATCCGTTTTCGAAGGGTCAATTTAATGAATGTGTTGAAAAAGTTTCCAATTTTGTGGAATTTTGATTTGGCAAAGATCTCACACACACATTCGAACACTATTATCCATTTAATCTTATCCATTTGAAACATCTGTATAGATTAGATGTCATTTGATCCATGCAAATTTTAAATCGATGGATATGTGCGGATATCAGAAACATGAATGAGATGACTTATATAACATTTCATCTAATGTGATTTGATTTTAGTTGAGTAAAAAGTTTGGTTGATGCCTCTTTCACACATTTGAGGTATAAGGCTGTCTCCAATCCGACTACATTTTGATCTTGTTTGCCAAAATAAGTTGGATTTTAGGGAAAGTTTGAATTAATGATATATAAATAAGTCTATCATTTGGTGCAAATATTATACTACTCCAGTAGTAAGTTTACAAAATGGAATCGTTTGTAGAACGTTGGATGGTGTCTAGGAATTTAACTTCAAATTTTGGAAACTTCAGTTTGAAGCAAATAATGTATGATTGTTATTCTTGTTTATTTAGATCCCCTCATAATTATAATTAGCTGAAAATTTGGTTAATATGACGGAATCGGTTACTCAAGTGATAATCCATGTTGATTTGTAGATATGTATAAATTTCCTATTTATTGAATGAAATAAATTTGGCATGTTAATTTTTCAGTATCTCTTAGTTCTTATAATGTGATGAAGGCTTTCCAGTTTCACGAATTTTCACAGGTTTTGGGCTGTGGTATGAGGAGGCCCAAATACCCATAGGCAATTTTTTTTTCTTTTTCTTTTTTAAAGAATAAAAATAAAAGAGACACAGGCAGTGTAAATATAGAATAAATCTGTGAATCAGGGGCTGGGTAAAGTGAAACGGTTGACTCATCCCCATTCATATTTTTTAAAGTATAAAACTAATAAACATATCATTTACAGTTACAAGTTATCGTAGAAAATAAGGAAAATAAGATCCCGTCATCACCGTCTCCGGCATTACCTAGACCGCGTCTCCGCCGAGAAAAGCCCTGATGAGTTCGGACCTGACTCCGAACCACATGCCCAGAAGATTGATCCAAGCCTGGTGCGTTGCCAATGCCAAAAGTGGGATCGAACGCATCCCGACTCCGGAATCTCCCGTACACAAATCTGTTATATATGTTCAAATTCTTCCGCGATGTGAGAAGCGGAAACCCTTTGCTGCACTTGAATGCTCTGAAGAAGTTGGATGAGTTGCCAAAGATATAGAAGAGAACCAGAAACACATGGAGGAAGCAGGAGTACCAAAAGCGATGATTTCTCTGATCTTGAAAAGATTAAGTGAAGGTAGTAAAACTTCTCTTCTTGACGAAGCTATGAGGATTCTGCAACTAACATGGATTCCAACAGAGGAAAACAAGAAGAATATTGTTGAAGAAAACCTTAACTTCATACATTCTCTTTTGTGGGTATTAAGCATTCCATGATTCATGCTCTGAAAATGCTGAATTACGTGACAGAAGTTGCAAACACGTCTCCTGGAAACCTTAATGCTCAAATTCTTCAAAGAGATGGCGAGTATCCATCACAAGAACATATCTCCACAAGGCAACAAAGCTGTTCTCCACATTCTCATACAAGCTTCCCCTTATAAAGTTTTTTTCATTTTGGAGAGCATAGTGTGGCAGAGATCATTTCAGGAGAGAGTATTCTGCGTTGACTTTGATAAGTGAATTCAGTCAATGCCTTAACGTCATCTTCCGATTTCGAACAACCTTAAAAGGCCAATTATGAATATCGTTTGAGGCAGTAGACATGTTTTCACTCTTTTTTTCTCCTATGTTACAAAAATAATTTAAATTGGACAGCTATAGATTGAAAAAGGGAAAATAGGTCACTAATCGGCCCTCAAATTATTAAAATATAATCCAACATACTCTGGTTAAATATATCACCAGTTTCTTCTTTATACTTATTACCGTAACATATAAAAATTAACATTTTGTTTGACCCACTAGTTTCTGCAAACGTGCAACCAACCTGATAATGTCAAATGGTTGACTTGTCGTTAACAGACTTATCGAAGTAGTTTGTTAAGGGGAGAGCATACGTCAATAGTTATTTGTGGAGGTAACAAAATTATGCAACAGCCATTGTTCTCTCATCCAGTTTTGAAAATATTTTCACCTCCGATCAATATTCGATCATCCCAATCCAATAATTTGACTGTTTTTTTAAATCTCTCTGTGGTTTCGATTTAATTAATTTAGAATGGAAGACACGAGGTATGTTTCTTGTTCCTTTTCACTTTCTTGGATTTCGTGTGTTTTCATTTCCTTTTCGTTTATCGTCTTCTTAGGTGATATTATCCCACCCTGTGTTTGTATGGGAGGGAAGCTTTCAATTGAATTCTTTCTGTTGGAGTCATCATAATAGTTCATAATTAAATAAGTTAAAGATTAGGACATTATATATCCCTCGCATTTTTTGTCTTCGGAATGTTAGCAAACCTGGATTTTGAAATACTGATTCTCTCGGTTTTTAATTTTTTTTAAATGTTGATGTCAACAATTTCTTCAATGTTCATGCTGTGATTGTGTGATTACGATGTGCTGTTAATAATCTTCGTATGTCTTTTATTTGTACAAGTTCATTATTTTTTTGGCTTGTTTATGATTATTTTCTTTGAAAATATTAAATTGAAACTGATAATTGGAGCATGGGATTTAGGTCTAAAGTCGTGGAGCTGTCGCATGGGAGATAAATGAGTAACCGCACTTACTTAGATCGGTACCAAATTGTAGTGATTATATTTAATATATGTCTACACCGATTTTACTTTATTTTATTCAACTTCCCAATAAGTCATATTTGATATTTAATAATTATGTGTACTTATTTGTAAATTTAATATCTTTAACTTTATCCCCATTTTTTTTCTCAACCAACTCTTACAGATAACAAATCAATTTTTCGCCTTCTAATTTATGCATCAATCATATTAAATTACAAAAGGTACAACTGAACCAATCATTTGAAAATTTTTAAATTACAACTTTATCAAATAAACCCAAACATATCAGCATAGGAATCATAGTATTTTTCTTTATATATAATTTGGTCAGATAGCTATAAGCGGAAAAAAAAATTTGTTAAAACCAATATTCTATAATTGTTTAATCCAATATTCAAAACGAATATGGTACCTTTTAAAGCAGATCCGGTTGAATTATCTCCCAAGACAAGTAAATAATAAGTAAGTAATTTATTATAAATTATTTTTACCATTTTTAAAAAAAACTCGAGTTATTTGTTATTTACTAATTGTCATTTTTATCTCTAAATTCAAGCTTTATACTTT
This sequence comes from Dorcoceras hygrometricum, assembly GCA_001598015.1. Taxonomy (NCBI): domain Eukaryota; kingdom Viridiplantae; phylum Streptophyta; class Magnoliopsida; order Lamiales; family Gesneriaceae; genus Dorcoceras; species Dorcoceras hygrometricum. The sequence continues at coordinate 135,479 of KV008237.1, forward strand.
TTTTGATAAATAAACATAAGAATGGTTAGAAAAAAAAAATGATTCCAAATCCGGTTCAACTCGGTTCTAATTTGAGTTCGATTACCCTCCTATTCGTATAAATCCAAGTCAGTTCAATCAAAATATCGTCTTCATAATCAGTCTAATCCGGTCCAGTAACGAGGAGGCACATGCGAAAAAGGTGTGGCAGCCCAATTTTTTTATTATTCTTGTAGTAAAATATTATAAACTGATTGGCATCCAAGGGATTAAGCCCGGCCCAAAATTCTGGCAATCATTGACATAACGCAGCGCATACTACACTCTATGTAGCTGTTCCCCCCCGGCCCTCCACCGTCACCCGAGCCCGATAATTCCGCCGTTTCCGTTACTTGATGCAGATCCGTTGAATTCTCCTTGATTTTCTTACTTTTTAATCACGAGATGCCCCGAGTCGAACTTTTAGAGGTGTGGATTAGAGATTTTTGTTTTGATGAATGGGCTAGAGATTTCGAAATGGTAGATTTTGAATTCCCCCGAATTTGATGCTGTAGATTGTATTTAGATATATTTCAAAGGTTAGTATTTTGCCTAGTGGAAAATGCAGTTGATTTATGGTTGTAAATTGGAGACCCGTTATTGTTTCATTTCCTGCATTGTGATAATTTTGGATGATGGCAGGGAAAGGTGAATTATAAGAGAAAATGTCGTTGGTTTTTTTTTCTCCAGTATGGAAATTATGTTTGATATTTGATTTTTTAGGGGTTTGAAATAATTATTTCCACCTCCGGTTCAGCTCTTAGTCTTCTTGTTTGTATGTTAATCTTCATGGAGGTTGTTTTCCGGCCTCCTTCTTGGCTCGTATCTGAATGTACAACCCGATTAACCTTCCTATCATTTTTATTTTAGCAGATTTCTCTTTTAAAGGGCAATGCTTTAAGCTTCTGCCTCTTATGGTGACTGTTTGACTAATGTGAAAATAACCTGTTCGTAAAATGGAATGTTACTGACGATTATAGGGGATTTTTCTACTTCTATATGTGTCTAATGGTACTTGTTTGGTCATTTTATGGCTCGTAAGTCTCTGCCTGGAATGTCAGGTTATCGTTGGGTGACTAAGCAATGAACGCAAAATTACCTTTATTTGGTGATTGAATGCAATGCCTGTCCATAGTGTTTTTTATTACTCTTATTTTACTGTAACTTGTTCTGGAGTAAAGAACACCAGATAGTATACTCTAATCTATAACTGAATTTTTGTTTGAGTGGCAGGTCTGCTGAAATGGGTGTCTCAAAAAAATGGGTCAAGGCTTTACTAGGCTTGAAGAAATCCGATAAATCACCATCTTCAGAGAAGGATGACAATGTAGGTGGCATGCCCTTGTTATTGTTGACCTCATAATCCTTTCTTTTTTCATGCTTTCTTGTAGAGCATTTGTCAATAGTTTTCCAGGAAGTAGATGTAGATGACTGGAGCAACTGAAAGACAATTTATCATCATGTGGCTAGAGAGCATGGTGGAAGTAGCATCGACTGAGTAGTTTGACTTAATCGATGTTGCATTTTCTCCTTTCAATTGTTCTCATTTTTTTTAGACTTTGCAAAAGCACCTGCTCTCCAGCACAACATCCACTACATCATTTCTGTTTCCCCCTTTTCACTCATTTGGTGACTTACACCAATCATTGCCTGGAATCTCCATTTAGTTCTATCTAGATCTGTACTATTAATATTGGACTTGTGGAAATCGTACTGTTACATGACTTGTGATCAGTGGGATTTGAGCTCTTAGAACTCCTCTCTTGTTCCAAATATTATTTGATGGAATAGGCATTAAAAAGATTCTCTGATTTTTTTGAACACAGATATCAGGGAGCGTGGGCAAGATTTGGCACCGTAGGAAGCAGTCGGTTGAGATTGATAACAGTATACTTGCAGATGAGTTGGACCCAACTATTGCTGTGGATATTGAAGGAGCCAACCTTCAATCAATTTCGGATTCAACCAGCTCCGCATCTAATTCCCTTCAGGTTCAGAATGCAGCTCAACTTAGACAGAATAAGAGAGAAGAATGGGCGGCTATTTGCATCCAAACAGCCTTTAGAGGGTTCCTGGTATTAAATTATATATTCAGTAAAATTCATGGATATTTCCTCAACTTCCAATAGTTCCATCATTGTTGTTTTCAAATGCTCAGGATGTCAGCGCCATCCATCTTCAATAATCTCTTTTTCTTACTTTCTTCCTCATACTTTAATAATGATTCTGAATGCAAATCATTATTTACTATTTTTTAAAAGTTTAGGAAGCTACATAGTTTTGTTCGATTTCACAAAAAATAGAAGTCGTGCTTTGTATTTTTATACGTTATTTAAATAAAACCGTGTATGGTGGTTCCTTTCATGTTTAAAAAAGTTATATTATATTTTATTATTTTATGGTGGCTTCAATGATTCATTCACATGAACTTTTTATGCATTGCTTCATATATGTATAATTTCTTGAGAAATAACATGTAATTTATTTCTACTTTTTTTTTATGAATGCTTTTGTTTATCAGGCTAAACGAGCTTTACGTGCTTTAAAAGGATTGGTGAGACTTCAAGCTCTTGTCAGGGGTCATGCTGTCAGAAAGCAAGCAGCTATTACACTCCGTTGTATGCAAGCTTTAGTAAGAGTTCAGGCTCGTGTTCGCGCAAGGCGTGTCCGAATGGCATTAGAGAGTCAGACTGCGCCGCAGAAATTACAACAACAACTTGAACATGATGCCCGTGTTAAGGAAATTGAAGTAAGCAGCCTATGGAAATTAAATTTTATGTGAAAATGACAGTATCACTATACTTGATTATTGTTGTGTCATGGTATGACAAAAGGCAAAGTATATGAACAGGGACAGACCCAGCGGGCTGAGTGTGTGGTTGGCCAAATTGCTATTACTAGTGAAATGTTTTAGCCTATTGATAATGAAGGATCTTCTATCTTTTGGCGCTAATTCCTGAAATAGATGAGTTGATCATGCATTAATAGTGCACTTTATGCAATGGAGTAGAACGCATAAAGGACTAGATTTTGAAAGAAACATGAGCATTCAGTCCTAATCTTCTTCAATTCTATAATGTAAGATAAAAGGACCAAAGAAATTCGTTCCAGTAGAATGAAATTACGTTGGCTTCATTTAACAGTCCAGGACAAAAACAATTTCACGGTGGTGCAAGCTCCCTTTATAGATCATGCTTGTCTTTTACCAAATCATCTCTGAAATCTGTTCATGTATTGTATAGCAAAATGTGAGACCCCATGAAACTTTCTCACAACCTTAACCTATCTTTATATATTTCAATGTCGAGCACTATTTCTTAGCCTGGGGTTCACTCCATTTCTGAGATCACACACATTCTTCTGGTTAATTTAAATTTTGTACCAAGGAGAACATTAACTTGTTACTCACATATTGTTACTAGAACCATTATCATTGGCCTTACAGATAGTTTTACTTGATTAGGTATAATCCAGTAATGTGAGCATAAGTAGTTGTGTTATTATTATTTGCTGTTGTAGGGTGCTGTACACTGCATCTGATATTATGACAATGTTTAACCCAGGACGGATGGTGTGATGGGGTTGGATCTGTTGAACAAATTCAGGCGAAATTGTTGAAAAGGAAGGAGGCAGCTGCTAAGCGTGAAAGAGCGATGGCATATGCTTTAGCTAATCAGGTATGTGCTGTAATGTCTCTAGTTGTAATATAATTTGGCCTTGCCTTAAATTGTATTGCTTTGCGGCTGGTGGTAAATAAAATATTCAATTGAGAGTCGTTCTTCTCCATGTATCAAGTGATAGTACTGCCAATTGTCTGTCAATTCCTGTTCAGACACTTTTGTGCCTACAAGTAAAAGAGTGACTACTGATAAGACGTGATTAATAAGGTCCTGTGCTGGTTGTGCAAACTGAAGCAGTCCTGGGTTCACAAAGTTGGACCTAATCTAGATTGTGTTTGTATGTAAGGATTTTTGGATCAAATGACTTCTTTATTTGGTCAGATATGGTAACATTAAAAAGCATCTAATTTGTATGTTGGTTTGATGAGAGTACTGGGATATAGTGGACGATTAATGGCTAAATAATTTAAACTGTAAAAGGGGTTGATTTTAATACGTTGTAGACCAAAATGTATTAGATATCGTTGTTAATAAAGTGAATTAGGAACTTAAAATGAATCTTAGAGTCCTTCAGAATTTTAATGAATATTTTGAGAAGGATCGACATTTCTAATATAGAATACCTTAAGCAGTGGCAGGCAAGTTCAAGACAGCAGGTTGCACCTACTGGTTTTGAACCAGACAAAAACAACTGGAGTTGGAATTGGTTGGAAAGATGGATGGCTGTTCGGCCGTGGGAGAATCGGTTCTTAAATATTAACATTAAAGATGGAGGGACTAATAGTGACGATGATCCAGCTGGTGCAAAAAATGTTCTTACTACTCGGTTAAATTCCTCTAACAAGAAACTCACATCAGATATGGGAAATGGGAAACCTGGCTCTCGTGTAAGCAATATCTCAAATTTCTCGCATGAAAAAGGGGCTTCTCATTCTAATGGCTGTAGTTCTACACCAAACAAACCACCAAGCACGCTGCAAAAACCAGCTGTAATGTCTTCCAGTAAATCATGTAAGGCAGTTCTTGAGGACGTAGTTGAGGAAGCTTCCTCACGACCCAATGCTGGCTTGCGATCACAGAGCAATCCTAAAGAGCGATCGAACCTCAACAAAAAACAAGGAAACAAGCGACTTTCCTTACCTGCTGGTGGTCAGTCTCTCTTTCAGCATGTCTGTGGGTTTTCTTCTACTTGGTTTTGGTTATGCTGCTGTTTGTATTTGATTATGCTCTTTCTTGGATGTAGAGTGCGTCCCTATTGTTGGCAAAGCCAACTTCTTGGTCCCTACCTCTCATAGAGATCTTCCCTTTACTTGTTACTATCATATTCCTTTCATAAATTTAACCTACTCTAAAGTCAACTCTAGATGTTTTTTATCATGCTGAACATCCACAACTATCTGTTCCTCCATAAGTTCATTTGAAATTATTACCAGTTGCAGGTAACATGGCTCGACCGATCAAGCAATTGAGTAAAACTGTTGTTAAAAGTTCCCCTACTGCTCCGAAGCCTGCAAAGGGAAGAACCAAAACGAGTGCTATTGATGTAAAGCCCTCAAATTCTAGTCCTCCGGATGATCATTAGAGCATGGGATTTGCTACTCATCTGGCACGAATTAAATTCTTCTGTTCATCAACGAAACATGCTTGCAACTAGGTTCTGTCACTGTATGCATTCCTGATAATTCGCATATTTCGGGCGACCATGGATGAGTTAGGTGAGGTGGCAACATGACTAACGGTTCCAAAACTAGGTTATGTTGTGGAGATTTTAATTGTTTTGGTGGTTTCACCTGTTTTATCTGATTCATTAGTCGAGGTTGCGATGGCAGTATACGTAACATCAATCACTTTGTTCTATCGTTTGTGAGTGAAGACCGGAGAACTATGGTGAGTGGACGAGTCACTTGTTGTGAGCTAAATTATGTATTTATTTGTATCATTTTTATGTTGTGGAAGTAGTTTTCTTACAAGGGATTTGTTGTGGGATTCTATGGTTAAAGTGTCTCAAGTCTGTAATTTTGTGTCTTCGTATGAGTACAAATGTAAGGGCATTATTTGTGGTTTGGTGTTATTTATTAATCATTATCATTCTATTTTCTATACAATTTATTCATTTACTTGGAGTGACCTCCGTAGAATCATTATTTAAATAAAATTGCGCAGATTAATAAAAAAATGAAACATAAACAATATAAACTTATTAAAAATTGAAAATACTATTGTCTTAAGCACATTAAATAAAATAAAAAAAGTTATGTAAAAATATGTTATTTTACAAAAAGTGTGTATTATGTGTAAAATATATTTTATACACCCGCAATTGCAGGTTTAGTTAGTGAAATTAACAGATATTTTTAACAATAACTACAAAAAAACTAAAATGTAGTTTTAGTTGGTGAAAAGTACAATCAAACAAATGGCCATAGAAGAATAATTATTAAATATTCCATAACTAAATATGTAAAAACGAACACTTTATTGCAGTAATTTCAAATTTTGATTAGTTTGAAAACATGAAATTTTTATCCTATCGTGTCATTAATTACTCGCAACTGGAAATCAAATATGTATGAATATTAAACAAACTAATTAATATATCTGATTCTAGATTATCTATATCCCAAAAGGAAACTATCTGATTCTAGATTATCTATATTCCAAAAGGAAACTTTCATCTTTTCCAAATATTTCAAACAAATTTCCATGGCTAAATGATTTCTTTTTAATTATCCATAGTTTTTCAAATAGTTATCAAATGTCTAATTATGGATACATTCCTGGAGTTGTACTATAATACTTCCCACATTTCATTTCTATATAAACACAACAAATATGTGAATTAGTGAAATCAAATAAAATATATATACGAATCATATTACTTCTAACACATTTATAGTTCGTGCATGTCTTTCTCCGACCGACTGTTTTGGTTTTCGTCTGTGGAACCCTTAATGGTCGAAGATGAAGATAACAACCCTTCTTCTGTTTCCTCCGGGGATAGTACTACTAGTTTGAAAACCATCATGTTGTTCTGAAAAACAATCATGGCCGGTTTCGTGACACTGAATGAGCCCGCTATAGACGGTCCTGATCACGACGACCGCTGGACGATAAAAAACTTTGGAACTGAGCGATGTGAATGGTTCGTCCAGGCTTCTGCTGGGAAGTAAACTCGAAATCGTGGATCATATCGGCGAGTTCAACCCGGAGAGAGGGGTGGAGATCGATGTCTATGACGTGGATACAGAGATGACCCACACACTTGTGCTCAAAAGATGGAAAACGAATAGCTATGTACTCAACAATGGGCGGACTAAAGATTTCGTGAAAAGGATGGTGCTGAAAAAGAACGACAAAATCGGGCTCCGATGGGAAGAACATGACCGGAGATTGGAGTTAACGATAATCAAGAGGGCGCCCATATCCACGATCAACTTCTTCTATAATTGGTTCATGCAAGAAACTATATGAAATTGTTTATGAATAAATAAATATTTTAATTAAAGATGTTTATCTTTATTTGTTATTCTTATAGTATTTTAATGATTCAATGAAATGTTATTTTTGTTTCGAAAATCCAAGAATGTGTGTTATCGTTTCAAAATATTGCATTGAGTCTCTGATATTTACTTGAATGTAATAAAACAGTATTTTGCATAAGTAATAAGAAAAAACTGCAAATACTATTAGGGATTCTATGGTGAAAGTATCTCAAGTCTGTAATTTTGTGTCTTTGTATGAGTACAAATGTAAGGGCATTATTTGTGGTCTGGTGTTATTTATTAATCATAAGCATTCTATTTTCTATACAAATTATTCATTTACTTCGAGTGACCTCCTTAGAATCATTATTTAAATAAAATTGCGCAGATCAAACTCAAAAGCTCATCGTCACTATAATATCAACACATAATATAATTAATAAAAAAAGAAACATAAACAATATAAACTTATTAAAAATTGAAAATACTGTTGTCTCAAGCAAATTAAATAAAGCCAAAAAAAATTATGTAAAAAAAAAAAATTATTTCGCAAAAGTGTTTATCATGTGGAAACTGTATTTTATACATCCGCAATTGCAGATTTAGTTAGGGAAACTTACAGTTTTTTTTAATAGTAATTACAAAAGAAAATAAAATGTAGGTTTAGTTGGTGAAAAGTACAATCAAGCAAATGGCCATAGAAGATTATTTATTATTTTTTCCATAACTAAATATGTAAAAAAGAACACTTCATTGCAGTAATTTCAAATTTTGATTTATTTGAAAATATGAAATTTTCATGAACCCAAACTCGTATGACCAATTTAAATATTTCCATATTTTTGAAGGTATTTATCTTTCCTCGTACTGTAATCATGCGTGTGAAATTCGATAACTATTGTTTCATCGGGTGATCTATATGTATTCTAATTATTATTCGAATATAATTACTCTATCATGACACACAAATGTCAAACTAATTAATGAATCATGTGCTCGTGCAGATCTTGCTGGGGACTTCCGATTACACGTGGAGAAACTACATATGATCTGTCAAATATATGACTATGCTATAGTGATGCCTGGCATAAAAACACTTTAGTACATTAAGATTTAAGACAAAACATTTCAAATATTTCTTATATATTTCATTTTTTTTAAAGAACTAAAATAAAAAAAAAATTGATTTATTTCGACTTAATTTTGATCACTTACTTATGATTGATTATATTGTCAACCGAAGTTAGATTTCCACAAATTTGATATGGTGGATACCCAACATTGGCACCAGGTTGACGTGACACTTTTTGGTGCTGCCACGTCAGTCTGGTGTCATGTTGGATGTCCACCATATCATTTTTTTAGATTTCCAATAGGTTAAAGTAAATTTGTCACCTACTACTTGATTTGAGAAATCCGATTCCTGTATGTGATATTAACTATGAAGTGAAGATTGTTTTGCTAGTTTTTATATTATAACTCATGAAAGTTAAGACTTTTAAAGGTAACAATATATTTTAGCTCATAAAATGAACATATTTTATTTAAGGAAACTCCTTGGTTCTACCTTTGGAAAAGGTAAAGAAATTACTTGAATTGTCATGAAATTTGTGTTGCTCGATTTGGGCTCAAGTGCCCTTAACAAACCATCCTCCAATCACATATTCCGCATGAAACCTTGCTTGTCTTTTTATCATTATGTCCTGAAAAAATAAAATACGTTTACTCCATATCAGATTGCTTTCTATTTTATTTTGTTTTTACCGGATTACTACTATAAGAGAAAATAACCATATTGAAGCACTTGTGTTTTATCTATTTTTATAAGAATACTAAATTCTACATTAAATGTTTTTTGAATTTTCTGAAACATATTATTCATCTAATCAACACTAAATCATATTAATTGTTAATATTTATATATAATAACACTTCTAAAGGAAATGCGACACATCTTCATCCACTCTCCGTTATATATCTAACTTGTTCTTCAACATTCAGATCGCCCATTCTTCCAATCCCCATTGCTCCACTCTCTCTTACAACCCTAAATCCCGCCCTTCCTCCGACGATCTCCGTCGTTCTCAGCACCATCTCCGCCGGGTATGCAATCTGGGATTCTTGCCCCGTAAAACCCAAATCTTTTTCCAATCAATCTACCCGAAAACTGCCGAAGAATCGCCCTAATCCATGGTTTCCCCACCCTCTTCCCCCTTAATCCCAACCCTTATTCTCCTTCTCTCTTTGCCCATTCTGTTCTTCTTCTTGGCGCCTCGATTCCTGCCTCCTAGACAAATCTCAATCTCCCTTCCTGATGAGCTTGATGATTTGTCCTTATTTCACAAAGTTATAGCCATGGATTCTGCTAACTTCTCCCGCCGGCACACCCGGCTTCCCGCGGCCAAATCCCGCCTCTCTTCAACCCTCCGACGCCCCAAAATAGCCTTTCTCTTCCTCACCAATTCTGATATCCATTTTGCACCAATTTGGGAACGCTTCTTCGCTAATGTTACTCGTAAACAGTATAATATATACATCCACGCCGATCCCTTTGTCAAAATCAGTCCGTTGACGGGTGTTTTTAAGGACAAACTGATCCCATCTAAGAGAACTCAGAGATCTTCGCCTACCCTCATCTCCGCCGAGCGCCGACTCCTCGCCACTGCGATGCTCGACGACCCTTCTAACGCGTTCTTCGCGCTAATATCGCAGCATTGCATCCCACTTCACTCGTTCAATTATTTTTACAATTTTCTGTTTGACCTAGGTAGGTTGTCCAGGGATCTGGAGTTTTCTAGCTACATAGAAATTCTTGATAATGAACCCACTTTATGGGATAGGTATAATGCCCGGGGAAATAATGTGATGCTCCCTGAAGTGCATTTTGATGATTTCCGAGTGGGCTCACAGTTTTTTGTGCTCACCAGAAAGCACGCATTGATGGTGATTAAGGATAGGAAATTGTGGAGGAAGTTTAAGTTGCCCTGTTTGAATGTTCATTCTTGTTACCCGGAGGAGCATTATTTCCCTACTATGTTATCGATGCAGGACCCAAATCGGTGTTCCCATTATACATTAACGAGGGTGAATTGGACTGAAAGTGTGGATGGGCATCCGCACACGTACTACCCTCCTGAAGTGTCCCCTGAACTGATTCACACGCTCAGAGAATCGAATTCGAGTTATTCGTACATGTTTGCACGAAAATTTTCTCCCGATTGCTTGAATCTTTTGATGCAAATGGCGGAGTCTATTATTTTCAAGGACTGATCATTACCTCGGGTGAGTAAAGATGGTTGCTTTTTGTGCTTATCTTTTGGTTTTAAATGCTGTTTGTTATGTTTATTGGGATAGTATTTTCTGGGATGAGTTAGCAGTCAAGTTAATCCCTAATGGCTTTCTTGGATAAGTGGATGAGTGGCTGTTGTTTAGATTGCGTGATGAACAATTTGTGATAATTTTTTCTTGTGGGATTGTGGCTTTTTGGTGTGACGATTTTCACAGAAGATTATGAGAATCCAACGCTGTCATTTTTTCCCAACTCAAATTTTGTGGAGCTTATGTTCCAAGTGAGAGACAGGACCGATGTGTTTTCTTGATGTAACTTCATGGGCATGTTTAAATCGTCACGACTGAAGTGACTCAATTGCCCTTCCTTGAGGTTTGGTTTTGGGTTGGGTTAGAAGTCACTATCGTATATGAGATCACGGGTTTTGTTTATTAAATTTTTTCTCGGTCAAGTTCTTCTAGATTGCTCTTTAATAGTCTGTAGTTGGAGATTAGATAAACTTCTTTTTTCTTAAAATTGCTCCTTGGAGCTTTAGGTGGATTATACCAGTTTTTTAACCATGATTAGATTTTGATAATCCCAATATCAATTCTAAAATATGATAAAGTAAAATCTCTTGGTATTCTAAGTCTTTATAGTTTGCCATATTTTAAAGATTGGGATAATCTATTCTACAAGCCAACTTAAGCAAAACTTATCAGTTAAACGCGTGTCATCTCTTGTGGCTGTGTTTCGGTATGCTGGCCTTCATTTTGAGTGGCATAATATGCATGACCTTGAAGTTTATTTACAAAGAATGTGTGGTTTCACTTACGTTCGATCTTGATCAGCATATGTTAGATGAATTCTAACCTTGTAATTTATCATTTTCTTGCAGAGAAAAACTTTGAGGCTTTTGCAAGGTTGGTATGCCAGTATGGGATTAGGCATTTGAGTGTCTGTTAAATATAAGGTACCTCAACCTAAGGTAACCCGAAGGAGTCCAACTTAAGCAATGAATTAGTAGTCAAAGTCATGTTCTTAAAATGTAATCTTGTGGTGGTTGAGTTTGGTTTATTCACCCAAAAAATCAGGGTGGTTATATTGTGATTAGGACTTTTGGTCCCTTTTTTGTTGTTATCTTTGTACATATGTATGAATGAATATATCGAGGGGTCTTCATCTCTGAGACTGAACTCTTCTTGGCTTAGAGTAGTATGATAGAGAATCAAGAAACGGCATTCCTCTTGCTTTCTTTTGAAGACATGAATCTATAATTTATTATTATTATTATTAAATATGTATTCAAGGCATCAACCTCTCCTTTTGACCCCTCTATTTCCCTTTTGTATCGGCTCCCACCACCTTTAGTTAAAAATAAATAAAATTACTAAATCCTTTGGTCTCTCGTTGAATGATCACAAACATGTATAGATGTGCGTGTGTTTGTATATATTTGCTCCCCCTCATCTCATCTCCCTCCAAAATATGGAATAATCCAACTACAGAACAAGCAGTCGTCGAGTCTTCTTGTTTGTTTGTGAAAACTCGCTTCATATATACTAACAAGTATCGTGAAGCAAAATCGTTGAATCCACTAATTCGATTGTATATGAAATTCGAAATCAAGATTTATTGAATTGTCCAACAATATATTCCTGGGGCAGAAGAAAGGTAGGCCAAGCATTTAATAATATGATTGCTTAAGTATATGAATGAATTCGTGAGGGTGTGCAAAGCACTAATTGAACATCAATCTTTGTCAACGATGGCCTAAACTAGGTTAGGCCCACCCCTATGGTGCATGCAATCAAGTTCGTCGTCGTCTCCATTAGGACAGGAAATAGTACAACTCTGCTCTTTCTGAGAGTAGAGATTACATGGAGACGATATAATTGTTAGCCGTAGGGTTGGTTACCTGACCCATTCCAAGTATTGCATGGTTTCTTACAAGTGATTTTATATTATTATATCCAACCACGTTGTGATAATATATGTTAATATACTTGGCGTTTTAGTAAGAAACTTTTTCTTTTTTCTTTTTTCTTTTTGTCGAATTCAGTCATAGGAAATTTTCACTTTATTAAAAAAATATTAAAGTGTCCACTTCTCAACTAACTAGATTGTTTAGGATCGAGGTTGATCAATACCATATGGTTATAAAAGTGTGGAACGTGTCGACCCATGAATATTTAAATTTAAGTGAGATGACGACAAGTTAAAACATACAAGGATATTGTCAATTTTATTATATGTTTGATTATTTAAAACAAACAGATAAATCAGATAATGCATTAATATAATATATTTAAGTCTCATTCATCAATAAATTACAATGCTATCATAACATTCTATATTTATATTTTATCTCTTCTTCATTTTAATCAATCTTGTTTCTTAAAAATTTACGCTTAAGCACCATTATATGTTTATAATATCACATACTACTAGAAAATTTTAATTTAAATTATCTCTTCCTCTTATCTATCAATTCTTGTTTTTTAAAAAGCCGCATGTAAAATAACTAGACGTGCTTAATGATGATTAATGATATTTGACCGGTTTTTTTATATCTTTTGGAGGAAGCGGGACGTTTGAGGTAATTTTTTGCCATGTTTCATCGGTGAATTATTAATTATTCCACTTCATTATTTTTGTTTCAACAAAAGATGAGAAACTCTGAATGAAATAAATAATTATTTCGATGTAACCTTTTTTCTACCATGTGACGATATTGATCGGGACCATGATATGGAGCTGAAAAATACCTACGAAAAGATAGCTTGGACTTAAGAAATGGTCAGCTTGGATTTATCCATGGTTTGTTTCAAGCTCAAACGAGCTTTTTAAAACACTTGTTTGTACCATTCCACTCAAAAGATCAATGCTTATAGTTTGACGAGGACAAATATCAAAGTTTATATATATAATATAAACTATTTTGATAGAGGAATTTACCCACTCTTATGTATTATATACATGATGGGTATCCCTTTGACAATAATTTCTATTTGGCAGACAAACGATGATACTCTTCCTTTTTATATATTCCTTCGGAAATAACATTTCAGGAATAAAAATTTGAATTTCATTCGGAAATATTGAAAAGTATTTAAATAGGAGGTATAACCCTGGAAAATTTACCAAATATACATGCTGAAAAAAGCAAACGGCAAATATAGATATTATAGCATATGCCATGTTTATTTTGACAAGCTAACAAATCTCCAAGAGGTCCCAATTCGGTTGACTGACTCTACAATATCAATTATTGGACATCTGTATTGCTATTTATGAAGTTGAAATTAAGCCTTTTTCTTGCTTTGCACTTCAAAAGCAAAACCCAAATAAAGATGCTTGAAGCCCAAATCTAGCAGGCTTTGGTATATTTACATATTCATAAGGAAATCATATGCTGAATTCTATGATTTTTATGAAAGTGTCTCTCAATTTTATTTGATTTTTTATTTTATTTTATTCCTATAGCATGCAAATAAGGTTAGAGAGAGTGTGGATACTGTCGAAATTTCTCGCCTTTCTGTAGTTTCACGATTTTTTCGACTGTACGTTGTCTTATTAAGGAACAGCTGGGTTGTCGAATTTGTGGCTGCTGCTGCTTCTTTTTTGCTGCTACATCCTTTTCTCCGTCAGCTTAATCAAGTTTATCAATTCTTTTGTTTCCGGGTGTGAGAAGAATATTTTACGCTTCTGTTTAATAAAAAATGGTAATGTTCTTGAAAGATTTTTTATTTTTTATTTTTTGCTGTTGTTGTTGTTGTCTTAACTTTTGAGATATTGCCAATGCTAATCATTCTACATGTCTGATTCCATGTTGCTTGAAGACGAAGTTTTTGCTTCGCATTGATCTATGCCATTATTCATTTATTTGACTGTATCTCTTTTCAAGTATATATACATGATCATCTGAGGTTAATATACAGTCCCGGAAACCGAAGATAGTTCGTTTTATTCGTACCTTGGTAATAATTCTTTAAGAGTCTTACTCAAATCTTGGCTTCCCAACAAGCCATTTCGGGTCAACAAAATCATAATGATGAGATATATACTTGAACCAAGTATTAGAGTGCATTTCAATAGAATCAAGTGCCTTCATTGCCCCTATCAGTTGAACCAAAACGTTCGAACTTTATGCGTAGATTTCAAAATACTTGGGGTATACTCTGAACAATGCTAGAACATTGCCCTCCTAATGCTGGTGCTAATCAGACCTATTGGTATGCCGCCAGAGATTAGAATGAGTGCAAGTTGGTCATCTTTAGAGGCTATATGAGGAAGAAGTTGATGTCAAATTGTCGGGAAACTGGTTTTATTATAAAAATAACTCAAAATGTAAATGAAAAAGGAGCATCTATCCGTACCAAGCATCTTATGAAACCTGGATCCAAAGGGTCCCCAGCAAATCAAGAATCTTGGATTTTGTGTCCCCGAGATGATGATCAAATGGACAGAAAATGTCCCATACCACAATCTCGTTGGTGGAAAATAGAAGAAAAGGCTGATGCAAAAGGAAAAGTAAGCTCCACTATGATGAAGAAACAGACAAGTCAAACGTGGTGCTGATGATATTATGGTTGTAATTGTAGATAACTAACAGAACAGAAACTGACACATTGGAAATATGAGGAAATTAGGTAACACTGTTCCTAAAAGTTCTCTATTTATTTTGGGTACACAAATCTTTTTAGACATGTGGTTTCGCATAAAGGGTTGTCATTAATATGTTAAGAGAAATAATATTAATGGTTTAACAACATATTAGCTATTCAGTAAATAGTTATCAATCATCAGGATGTGGCAATGCAGTATGCCTCCCTTGTCGGTAGAGATCTTCTTGGCTCCTTGTTGCAACCCCTAAAATTATAAACAAAGTTTTCTATTTTGTGTCCTTTCATGCGTGGTGCCATTTCATGGTATTGATCAAACGCCTTTGCTGCATCAATCTTGCCCTTTTTGAAGGATGCAGTAAGTGGGGTTGAGGGGATATTCGGATTAATGAAACCGCCAGCAGTGGTGGTCTTGCTACGCCAGATGTACTTGTAAGCATTGAACGAGGCGGCAGCAGATGGCGGTGATGGCGGTGGCAGAAAAGCCGGCTGTGAGATGAGATGAGTCTTCCGCGGAAGTGGTGGAAGTGAGTGTGATATTGGTACATCGTTTGAGACATCCTTTCTGGTCATAATCTGTTCTGCATCTTGCAAGTCGAAAACATTGTGAGACCAAGTTGGATTCTTAGTGCCTAATCCCATTATCCTTTTCATCATCAGGCCTGATTTATCCACGCTCATCATTTGGTTTGGTAATGATTTTGAGTTCTGCTCCTTGAAAAATCCAGGATCTTCCTCTTCATGATCGTGGACAACCTTGTCAACCGCCTCCTCGACATTTTCATCATCTTCTTCCATATTACCAAAAAACTTTTCAAACTCATCAGCTTTATTTCCCTCCACTTCATTTTCTAGCTGTGAAGTAGGAGAGTTGATCAAACTCAAAACAAGCCTTCCATCTCCGCGTTGAGCGTGGAAATACTTTCTAGGAGGAAAAGCAACAGCTTCAAGAACCAACCTACCGTTTTCTCGGTGGGAATGAATGTGGAGTGAAGCCCCATTGCCACCAGAAATGGAAGAAAGTGGCGGTGGAATAGGTCTAGATGGGCAACTTTTATACTTATTCACATGAAAGTCCTCGAAGGGATTAGGCTCTTTGCTACATTCTTTTCCTGCTCTTGTCCTCTGTTCTTTATCTTCATCTCCATCACCCAAACCTTCCGAATTCAGGCACGTAGAGAACACATCAGACCCAGTCTCCGATCCCAGACTCTCTGTGCAAATCTCCAGACTCTTGTTACTCATAGTACTTGCGGATCTTTTCACTAGGGGGTGAACATAAGGTGGCGGTAGCAGTTTGCATACCGAGTTCTCACTCTTTTGTGTAAGAAGTTTACCCCAAGTAACACCCGATCCTGCTGGTGTCTGCACCTCTTTCTGAGACTGAATCATCCTCCAAACATCGTCATGTCCCGGATTATCAGTAATCTTTCCACATTCTTCTTCACCTTCTGATGAAAGTGACGAAGAATCATCATCCCCAGTAAGAGGGACTGCTTCCTCGGTCTTTTTCAACGGGGGGAAGAACCCATTTTGCTCCAGCCATTTCTTGGAGGACATATCAGCTGAGAGAGTTCTTCTGATGGAAGCTGCCCTGTTTCTTTCGCAATCCGAGCCGAGAATAGTGACGATTCCCTGTTTCATTGACATATCTTCACAAGGGAAGATAGCAAAAAAGCACTTGCAATTTACCTGCAACAAACAGTTGACTTATCAGTACAGAAACCCAGGCGGATCCAATAACAGATTCCTCCCCATCACAAATTCATATACGCACAGTATATAATACATGTACATGCATCAAGATTTTGATTCCATGCATGATCTGTTTTATATTTATTACAAAGCAAGAACGTATATGAGATTCTTACCTTTGATTAAGCAAGAAATAACATACAAGAAGGACGCCGACTCGTTTGAGTTTGAATTAATGGAGAAGTTGCGTTTTGGTGTTTAATATGGTTGAATGCGAATGGAAGAGTTGGGAGTGCTCGGTATTTGTAGGAGAAACCCAAAGCTTGAGGGTAGTGTTAAGTGGGACCCCTCCCCTACGCCACCACGAAAAAGACCTTTTTAAATTTTTCACGATTAAATTTAATTCTACCCTTTAATAGTCTAATATCTCATTCCAAAGAGCGTATCCCGTATGGTTTCATATGTGATGATATCGAAAATACGAAAATTCTTTCAAATGTCTTATATCTAAACAAAACTATATTTTTTTATAGGGTTTTTAACGCAAAAATTTAGGGTTTCACCATGAACTTTGCACATGTTATATGATATATTCAATTTCATATACTGATTGTTTTTTTCACCCTTTGTTGTAGTAGCACAAAGTTGGAGCTGAAAGGGAAATGTTTATAAGATAAGGTTTTGGTACATCAGCAGCATATTCGGGTGCAGCGATTTACAGTTAGGTGAAGCATATAATAGTTATGATGATTAGAAGAAAAATGGCTTAAGAAGGAAGCTAAGGAAGGCCACCATGCACGCATGATTGGGAGAACCAAAGTCACTTTATATGCATTTGCCATAAAAGAATCATGCCTCATTCACTCACCTCTTATTCTGTACAGATAACAGGTACGTGCGTACAGAATCAACCTTCAACATTTGTTCTCCAATTGTTCCTTAGGAAGTATATAGTCCGTGCTTATGCGCCACAAATACCGGAAAAATCGTCCCGAAAATCGCTTTCGATCATTTTAATTCGTCGAAATTTGATTTTAGTGCTTATTTTTTTAGAACAGTTCTAGTTATATTTGTACTAGGTCGCCAACATATGATAGGGTATATATTCTCTTAAAGGTTAGCCTATTAATGGGCTAACCCCCTATATAGGTCATATGCTCCTTGATCCATATATATTTTAAATCAAGGGATATGCACGATTAGACAGGGATCCGAGGGAGAGGACTTATATAACAGACTAACTCCAAGAGCATACTCTCACAATATTTCAGTGAGGAATATGCTCCACATGAGAATCGAACCCGTGAAACCGGAGAAATTACTCCCACATCACCCCAAGTCTTATCAACTCGCATGTGTCCTGGGAACATGGTATATATATATTAATGATGTGTCTAGTGGTATATCATCGTTCCGGTGTAACAGGTGACTAAAAGGCACACAAAATTTATTGTAGCAAGACCAAATTTGTTCAAATGAGAGAATCATTTGGAACCCACTTTTGTGTGGTTCCCAAATTGTTCAAAGGTATTTATATATATTTATATTATTAATACTTTCATAAAGAGCAAGTTAATTTAAAAATATTATATTTATGAATAAAAGAAAGAAAACTTCGCTCACTCACATAACCTTTGGAAGTCTAGAAGAAAAACCAAACAAACAAACAAACAAAAGAGAAGATGAATCGAACAATAAAGATTTAACTAATACATTTTTTAAAAAAATAATTGAACAAATGCAAGCAAAATTTGATTGTCAATTTCATTAATCAGAACACACACACAAAAAAATCCTTCTCAAGAATAAATATAAGGGATATATATTGCAAATACAGTGATTATAATTTATAAATCAAGAAAGTGAGGAAATACATAGATCATTCTCTAAATGCACCATATTATAGAGTTTGAGATAGTTTTGACAAAAATATGGGGGACTTATTTGCTCGTTGAAAAGTGAGTTGGTAGACATTTTACTTAAAATATTACGTGTTGGAAAATTTCATGATATGTACAGAATAAATCGAACATTTGCAACACAAAAACAGAGAGCTCGACGGATGCCGAGATTTATTTAGATTGAGGCTTGCCAAAGCACTTGAAAAAGAGATGCAGCAGCCTTTACTCCATTCCTTAATGAGTTATGATTTAAAGAGCTAATGAGCTCTGTAGCTCGCCTCCTCGATATAACATGATCAAAGTCAAATACTCTCTCAAATATATGCAACAATCTCATCTTGATCACGAGTTGAACGGTCGGAACAAGGCTTACTTGAAGATTAAAGATGTTTAAATGATAAAAGAATATAGTTAAGAATGAATATGACAATTATTCATGTCATTGGATAAGAATAAAGATACAAACGATCATAATTTTTTGTTTGTCAGATAAAAAGTTTTTTCAGATAAATAGGCCGTCTGAATCGATAAAAATGGGTCATTTGGATAAATAGTTTTTCCAGCTAAATTGTTTATACGGCTTTAAAAAAATCACAATTTTAAATTAATGCAAGAGGGTAAATACTTTAATTTTCGCCCAGGGCTCAATTTTTTGAAGAACTGCCTTTACAAAAAGGAACAAGTATGTGGAAGTATATGCTAGTCCACAGTTGGTCTTCCAGATCGAATACTATTCTTTTCTATAAATATCTTAACATTTCTCACACACTCTATAGCTGTTATTGATTATGTGACTTGAGAACCAGTATCAAAAGTAATTACAACACGCTTTTAATTGAACTACTCTGCCATATATGTAACTATTTTGTTATAACCCTAGGACTGGATTTATGTTTAGTTGACTAGAACTCCAACTTCCTCCCATGTCGAGTTCTAGTCAACTAAACAAAACCAATCTCAAATTTAAATGATATATATTCAAGAGTAGAATACTCTGCCTCCAAATACTACAATAATTACGTGTCTTAATCGATTGTTATTATGCATAGTGACTATATTCTCGACTTAAACCTATAGTTTATTTGATTTTGAAATTATAATATTTACAAAGCATAAAGTATGTTAACATGCATGAGTACGACGTAAAGCTCAAATATTGAACCGACACAAATTTCTTGTGATGGATTTGATTGGATCCATGATTTAATGGGTATAGATTTTGTGTCAAATGCGAAATCCAGGTTATTGCTTTGCCACATGAGACCAATAAAAAAAGAATAAAGAAATAAAAATTATGAACAAATAAAATATAAAATGTATGATGTTGCTTGTCTCCCTCCCAATAAAGCTTGCAAAAACCTAGCTCACTAGAGCTTCCCACCTTATCTATTGGCTATTTTCGTTTCCCTTTTTTTCTTTTTCTTGCTGATTGCTCACTGCACTAGTTCAAAATTATTCCCTTTCCGAACATTAAAATTGAACCAAAAAACGTGGAATTTATTTAGTTTTTTATTTCCTTTTTACTATAAACTCAAAATATAAGAAAGTATATAATTTAAGTTAATTACAATTGGATGAAGTATTTCAAAGGAGTGAATTTTGTGAGAGTTTTTATGGTAGGTTGAGTTAAGCGTGCATGAATGAGAGAAGTACTGAGATGAGCGACCTCACGGAAAGTTCTAGTACGTCAAGCTGCTGACGTTGCTCTACTTGATCTGGTTGGTCTATTGAGCTGTAAAAGTAAGACGACGGATCTTAAGGGTCATACTATTTCTGTTGAGAATAGGATCGTCGGAAAGGGTAAGACTGATATAAGGGAAATGAGACAGCACCAACAGTTAGATACACATCTCCTCGGACTCATGAGTCCAACGGCGCAATCCTAACGCACACTATAAATGCACTATAAGAATATAACAGATAAAACTATTGAATATAGAATTCTTTGATTTTCCATCAAATGTACACTAATGTAAGCAGATTATTTTCTTCCCGTCAAAACTCATAATAATTGTGAGAAATCGCAGAATTCTATTCGTTATTTTGAATCTAAAAATAGTTAACAGGGACATAATGATGAGGAATCATATCACTTTAGGCAAACAATGCGAACCATCTAAGGAAAATGAGGGATATATTCGAAATGGATGTAGTTGAATCTAACAATAGCCAGAAATTTCTACTTCTAGTAGCTAGCTTTCAAAAATTTGAAATCTAGCAGATTAGGATACAAACACCCTATTACATTCTCAAAATTTTTCGCAATTTTTGACGTATCTCTAATATTTATTTTGATAAGTATTTGATTTGTTATGAATCTTACGTCCAATAGATCTAGGTGGCATGCATTAATGAAAATCCATCGACCGATATTTGGAAATGTCGTATATACATTTATTTCCTACTTTATATGTATGCATCGTGAGCACAACCGCAAAAAATATAATTCTCAATTGTTTAGATTGTCTCAAAAAAAATAAAATAATAATAATAATGATGATGATTGGTCAAAAAATGGAAGAATCAAGAAAACCTCTCGACGTAGACAACAGTTCTCACATGGCGACAAAAGTAAACGTGCGTCCTTTAACACTGGACACGTGGCAAAATTGGTTCGTAAGCGAACGTATACATTGCGTTGTATATATATATATTTGTTTTCTTTCTTCCCTTTTTGCCCCTTTGAACTTTTCTCCTTTGTCTTTCTGTGCCAATAAACTATAAAATTCATCCTCCAATCAGTCTAATAATGGCAAATTGAAAGTGACAAAAGAATAACTAAGGTAAGTGCTCAATACTTTCTTGAAAAAGCTTTGCAAAAGCCACTGGACTCGAATATCTTTCTTTCATGTTATCTTTGTTTATATATATAGTTTTATTACATAAAGGTTAACACGACAACAATATGCTGGGAAGCAACAATATTCATTCTTAGTTATCGAGATGATGATATCAATAATACTTATCTGAGTATCATTTATAATTTTTGGTTAGACGTTAAACACTGGACACGATCATATACTATGATGACAAGAAAATTAAACTTGTTAGTGTTTTCTCTATAATAAACAACAAATTTAGATCAAGAATAATACCTCATAACACATCTTCGGACCCGAGGAAAGACAGCATCGGTTTCGCACGTCGAGTGGGTAACGTGGGAAGCCCGAATTGGAATGCAGTCTCCCTCGAACTGGATACAGTCTCGTCCAAACTGGTACTCGTGCACATATGCAGCTTCAAGAGTCTTCCGTCTCCTATGAGTTTTTGAGAGTCTCTCTCTTCGTCTTCAGTTGAGGAGTAGTTAAGGGTATTATTGTCTTTGTCTTCCCTAAACTAACATTTTGTCGTACTGAACAAATCAGTTTATACATCTTCTGTTCACTCTTGAGTAATGCTTGTTCAAACTACTTTGTCGTTCTGAACTGATAGTCTGTGCTGATCTGATCTAAACTCCATTCTGATATGTTATCTTCAATAAGCTCTTCTCTTCTTATATGAGTTGATATGATGTGAAGCTTCGATTTGATCTAATCACTGAACTACACTGTTTTTCTTCATCTGAACTACTCTATTCTACACAACAGCTCTTGTTCTGAGTCTGATCTGCTCTTCGTATCTGATCTGTGTCGCTATGTTCTTATTTGTTTTGCTCTACTCTGTTCTGATCTGATCTACGCGAATAGTTACGCTCCATATTAAACATGCACGGAGAAGGTCTAAATCCCGGGTAATTAGTAAGGAACAACCTTGATATAAGTTCCATCCAACCAAATCTCGGGTAATCATTAACAATCAACCTTGATATGTACGCACACCGTCAAATCCGCTCAGGCGTGACAATACGGGTAACACGTCCATGCTGAATGCCAAGCCTCCTTATAAATACAATGTATGCTTCATTTTACAAGGAGAGAGAGACAGATATATAAGTTTTCGACTTTACGGTACGCCTTTGTTCTCTATCTTGGGGCATCCGATCTAACTTAAGTATCAGAGGGGTTTCGCCGGAAACACTTTCGACGTCATCTGACGTGTTTCTGTGATTGTAGGCGACTCATCTTAGCACATTCCCGCCCGTTCATTCAAGCAATCCGGAGCTTTAGAACTGACCTCCCATGCAGAGACTTGCCGATTTGGTGACAGCTTGCGATTGGGAAAATTCGAATATATCAAAAGAACAACAAAATATTTACATTTATCAAAGACTATGGAGACATTTAAAGTACATTTTTTTTTAAATCCATATATATATATATAAATAACAAGTGAATACTGTTGAAGCATAAGAGTACTCGTATAAAACGATTAAAACGATCAAGCCCTCCATCGCTTTTGTTTTTCGAATCATGAAATTAATTATATGATTTTCATACAATACATACACAGAATATTATATATTATTAATTTCACGATCTTAAACTCTTCCAGTTCTATTGATTCTCGACTTTTGAAGCTCACCCACCCTTTTTCTTGGAACCAAATCCCACTAAAAGTTTAGGCTTTCTATTATTGGGCAGAGGGTGATAAGATGGATTATGTTCTTTGATTCTGTCTCCACACCCCAACTAATTTAATTAATCAGGACGAATTTCATGAATATATTTATTTATTTTGTACGTACTAAAGTATAGTACGGTTGAAGATTTCTGCATGCTATCTTTTACTCAAACTACGGAAGTGAATATACGGTTATATTAAACGAAAAATATTAAATGTAATCTCAAATTTCAAAAATATTCTTTCTTGGAAACCGAAATTTCTTCTTTAGTGTAACTGTTACAGATTTGTATATATATAAGATTTCATGGAACCTCTGCTACTTGTAGACTACCTAGCTACTATAACGAAGTGTCTGGTATTTATGCAGAAAATGAAATTGTTTGTATCAACCAGTGGGCTTTGAAAAATGTATTGATTGTTTCCAAATAGTTACCATTAAATAATTATATTTAGGACAACGGAATAGAAGATCAGCATATGATTTGATGTGAAGGTAAGTGATTATATTAAATATCATGAAAAATAGCAGTTATATCTTTTCCAGCATATGGAGTAGAAAGTAAACAATCTGTGTTGCTGAACTTCAAGGTTGCATGAAAACAACCTATTTAATTTCACACAGAGAAATATTGGAAAACAGAATAAATTCGACATGATTATATGTATATTATGCGAGCCACAAGCGCAACAACAATATCCAATGGTGCTGTCTTATCTCACAATATTGTCGATCAACATTGGATCATCAAACTTTATTTTACAAAACTGATGTTTATATGTTGCAACCTTATCCGAATCACGTTCGCCACTCCAAAACTTTTGCCTAGTATCATGGAATCTTGACCCCCTCAACCGAAAAACAACGTACAAATATACATTAATTGTGTTTTTAGTTATTGTTGCCGGATGGGACTCCCTGATTAATCGACGAGCTGCGGACTCAGAATAGGAGCAAAACCAGGATTCTTTAGCTGAGGGCTAGATAAACAAAATCTCAATCTTATAAATATATATATATAATTGATATTGTGGACACCTTGTGTGAGCACTGCGTGACACCTGGTACACTTCCATGTGTGATCACCTGCGTGAACACCTGGTGATGTGGTATTTCCTGGTGCTGCCACATCACCAGGTGCTCATAGAAGATGTCTACAATATCAGTCCTATATATACATATATATAACCATATATCTAGTATAGCTATAAAGGCTTGGTCAGACTGGGCTGAAGCCCAGTCTCGCCCACTTCTAGTTTCGCAACATAATATTCGCTTCTAAAAAGTATCATATAACCTTTTCTCACGATTATACATTTTCGATGATGCTTTTGATTTTGTTATCCCATGAAATATATTAATGTTATTAGTGTTAAATACGCACATTGACATCTAATATACACACGCTCACAGACAGGTACACTCATTGAAAAATTATGTTCTTTATATTTTATGGCATTGTCAAAATCTCTATTCTATTATTATTATAATCATATATACATTTTTGTTGAACGGTGTATTCGATTATTTGAGGTGCCCAACATGGCAAAGAGATGATACGATTCACAATTTTGAGAATGTGGAATGCTTTGTGTACCCACCATTTCAATTGCATGTGGTCGAACGGAACTTAATAATACACGGCTGTTGTTGTATGTTCTAGATAGATTCTGGTTTTAGTCATAGTTTTTTTCTGCTTGATTATTGTTGTTACATGCTAATATTTTGAGCTGGCTTGTTTTCTTTTTGATATTATTATTGTTTCTGATACTAGGATGGTGATTGCGCATTGTAAACAGATAAATAGTGTGTCTAGGGATTAAGTACCGGTTGGAAAATATGCTTTTTCCAAAGAGAAAAAATATGCTAATGTTGCGACAATAATGTTAAGCAACTGCGGCCAGAGAGTAAAATAAGTTGTGTTCTATTAATTTCTCGGGAGAAAAAGATATTGTTCTCGGTAGAGAACCATCTGCACATCAGAGGGAGTCAAGTGATGTGGTGATTGAAGATGGGGTGGAGCTCTCCAACATAATCTACTAAATATGTGTTTCATTAAAGCGTCATTATAAAAGATGGAGTCTTTTTACTTTATGATTAAGCCATGCATTATTGTACCTCATTGAAATTTAGTGAGTTTGTTTGATATCTGGACGTGCAGTGGAGATATGTATTTATTAATGGATAAATACATAACATATGCTCGTCATATATATTTCATTATAAGATGGGATATTTTATATAAATGATGGAGTTTTCACTCCCAAGAATATTCCCATGATACAAACGCGTGCAAAATGAATGGTTTTGAATTCAATTTTATCATTTTTCAAGTGGGGGCAAAGGAGCAACACCACTCAAGAAGTCGTAGCCAGCGAGCTTTATGCTCATCACTTGGTGCACAATTTGTTCATGCCACAAATAGCATTCATAAAGCCATGCCTTTGATTTTTTTCACTCAATTAGGCAAGGCAAAATATCATCCGAAATCCACGAGGAATAAAATATGTGATTGTGAAAATATTCTGTTTAGGATTGTCTGATATGTGGTGTCATAATTTTTATTATGACAAGGTGAATTATGTTTCTTGTCTCCGTATTCTATTACTTGGTGAATAATGCATCCCTAAAGTAATTAAATTTGTGGTCGTTCCTTCAGTTTTTTTTTTTATATATTTTTGTTAATAATTGTTTACAACACTAACACCGAAAAGTTGTGAAAGAAATCCTCAAATATTTGAGAAGTACTAAGATTATGTTCTTGGTTTATGGGAGTCAGAATAACTAAAGTTGGAAGGTTATACCAACTCAAGCTTCTAAAGCGATGTCGATGATTCGAAGTCAACTCCGGATTTGTGTTCGTGCTCAATGGTGTCGCTGTCTCTTTGAAGAGTTCCAAGCAAGATAGTACTGCAGATTCCATCACTGAGATAGAATATATTGCTGATAAGCAATTCGGTCCAAGAGTTGGCGTTATTCTCAATGGGGTTGCTCTAGCCCCGGTGTACAGCGACAACCAAGGCCCTATTATGTGCCAAGATCCCTTCAGAAATCCAAACACGTATTGAGAAAGTACCACATCAACCGGGAAATTGTGGAATGAGAAGAAGTGTCATTGGACAGAGTCGGCCTCACAGGTAATGTTGCTGAGTTTTTTTTTATATTTTTAAATAATTGTTTCCAAATTTACAATGGACTATTTAAATTATAATTCTATGAGCATTATATTAGTTTTAATGTATATTTCATTAAAATCATGACTTCGTTATAATTCAGATATGTATATGTAAGGGAAAATGATGATTTTAGTTCTCATTTTCCCGATATGTAATCTACCAAGGAACTGGCGGAGAGAAGCATGAAAATTTAT
The DNA here is from genome assembly GCA_001598015.1 of Dorcoceras hygrometricum. Taxonomy (NCBI): domain Eukaryota; kingdom Viridiplantae; phylum Streptophyta; class Magnoliopsida; order Lamiales; family Gesneriaceae; genus Dorcoceras; species Dorcoceras hygrometricum. Next base: position 161,959 of record KV008237.1, read on the forward strand.
TTTATGTAGCAGTAATTTTACTATGCCGGGAACGAAAACTGACCAACAAAAGAATGAGACCATGCAGCAAGCAAATTTTCGGTATTCAGTTATACCGCACAAAATTGTACGACAATGGGGGAGCAGTAGAAGGGACTCAAACGACATAAATGGGCTTTTTAACCTACTTTAACTGTGTTCTGCCTTAGATTTTATCACATGGGCTTTGGTATATTGTTTCTATAGGGCCCCTTTATGTTACATTAATATTAATACTCGTTATAAATTACTTAAATATATTAAATATATATTTTGTTTTTCAGGTAAGCAAGTTGTTAAAGTTTAAACCCATGCCTTCTGTATTTATATAGTAGGTAATATAAATTACGGAGGAATTCAAATCCTTAGGAGTGTGTAATAACGTTGAAGTCAGAAATAATTATTGTATTTATACTTCTTCAATCATGGTATTTTATAACTTAAAACCTTATATAATGGTATGTATATATTGCATTTCCCTTCATTTTAATCCAACGGAGCATAAGTGCTAGGTGATCACAAACTCTTTTTCACTAGTACGATTCTACTTCCGTTACATTTTTTTTCTTATCGAATCATAGGATCGAATGCTTGCTGTTTTATCAAAATTTATAGCTGGTGATAACGATACAACTTCAATCTTTTAAACCGTATAGCAACTCAAGCGTCACGGTTCAATTGTTCTACCTCGTAGAGACAATTATTGCACCTCAACATTCTCTATCCCAATAATTGCAATCGATGAGAATCAAACTCCTGACCTTAAATATGATATCAATTGTATATTTTATTATACTTAATTATCTTACCATGTTTTTACGGTCTGCATATCGGTGGGAATGGTTTGTTCCGATTATTAAGAAGAGAACTCCCCCATGTATGTAAAAAAAAAGGTTGTTTTATGGATAAAATATGGTTATGGAGTCCCAAATAATTCATATTGCATCGAATAACGGACTTCTATAATCAAGATATAAGTGGATGTTTTGTTACTCGATAATCTTATTGTGTTTGTTGAGATAATCCTATTTGTGTTTCCAAATTTCGATGGGAATTCGGAAAGTACGATGATCACAAAAGCTGTATAGTTGGGTCGCTCGTGCATTCAGCCCAATCAACCAAATGAACCAAACCCGGTTAATTAAGTGAAATTTGGATAATTAATTAAAAAATTGTCACAGATCAGATCCAACGTCAATATTAAGAAAGCAGGGCCAGTGAAGCACCTTTTCCCGCATATCCCTCTGTGCTCTCTCTGGAAAGCCTGCCTTAGAATTTTCCTAATACAATCTGAGAAATAAGATTCAGAAAATTTGATAAAAAGTTATAAATAAATTTATATAAAAATACAAAATCTGTAAAAATCCCAGAATAGCAAAATAATTATTTTGTAAGTAATAATTCCCTGCCAATCTCTCTCTTGACGCGGAATTCTGCTGCAAATCGCTTCCGCCATTTCTGAACCCCGAGTCTTTCTCGTTCTATGTACACATATAGATAGATAGATAGACACAAGAGAAATGGAGAACGCTGATAACGTTGATGCCCCAGCAGCACTTCCCTCGAATAGTTTGAATATTGAGCCGCATTTGCAGCAAGAAGAAGGAGGGCCCTTGTCTTTAGATCAAGACCAAAGAGTATATTTAGTTCCATTCAGGTATATATATTTAAATGTGCTGGTTCAAAATTGATATAGTCTTTTTCTTTGGGAGGAATTGTGTAGAGGCAAATCTGATTCGGTGAAAAAATGAAATGACTTTTGAAAGAAAGTGACTGTTATTGCTACTAATTCAGAAAGAATTTTGGGACTGTTTTCAAAGCGCTTAGCGGGAAGAAACTTGAGTGGACGAAAAGGATAAGGAATGAAGTGTTATCTTGGATTTATCTGTTTATTCTCAATAAAAGGTTTGATTTGTTTCTGGGATTTCAGTTTGATGGTTGGATTTGTCATCTGGTGGGTACTGTTTTGATTAGCTATAAAATTTATAATTTACTTCTTGGTCGTGAATCCTTTTTCTGTTGATTTAATTGCACTACTGAGAATACCTTGAAGTTTCTCGCTCTTTGGATTGATGATAGAGTGAGTCTAGGTACTACAGCTGATCAATGCGGGTGAAATGTTCGCAGAAACATAGAATTTGGTAGTATGGTGACTATGAATTGATTATTTTACAGCGACATGGTCTCGAGGTTTCTTGGTTGATTTCTGTTGTTTTCTTGACTGCACTGGTTTGTTACAGATGGTGGAAGGAGGCTCAAGACTCATCTTCATCAGATTTAAAAATGGGAATCCCGTATATAGCATCCCCTGCTTCGTCTTTTGGCGGTGCAATGAAGTTATTGAACAATATATTTTATTCAGATATAGCATTTAATCTTAAGAAAGAGGACCCTTCGTTGTTGTGCAGTGGGGAAAATGATGAAGTTGGGGTATCTGGCAGGGACTATGCTTTGGTCCCTGGCGAAATTTGGCTACAGACACTTAAATGGTCGGTCAGCTTCCAGAAATACTCCTAGGTTTATATGTTATTTCAGTTGTACGACTTTCTAATGTGAACCCATTGTGCATGAGACATGCTTGAATCTGCCGGTTATCATGACTGAGTTTGCTGTTTTCACTTTTTCAAGGATTTCTACATTAATGAAGTGCTCTATTGCGTAACAAACTTTGTCATAAGATCATTAATTTCCATGCTAATGCACTTTGGATCATTGCGGTTCTGCTTTTTCATGCAGGTTGTGTGTGTATGGAATATCATTTTCCCGTGTTGGCATGATTCCTTTATTTTATTGGAATTTAGTAAAGTTACTATATTCCGCTGTCCTTTTTTTCCTGTCCAGGCATAGTGATTCGAGAAGTTCATCAAAGAGCAACAAATGCTCATCAGCTGTAGAAGAAGATATGTCAGATATCTATCCTCTACAACTAAGGCTTTCCGTTCAGAGAGAATCCAATGCATTTTCTGTCAAAATAAGCAAAAAGGTTTATAACTATGTACATGATATACAAGTAAAAACAATATGTCGAAGGAATTCACAATAACGGTCTTGTTACGATAACGATATAAATATTCAGTATGAAGGAAATCACATTTTGAGCGATTTTAGCTCGAACTTAAAACGAATCAAAATTTTATTGAAGCTATGAACCTGGTGAACTTTTTTCTGGAATTGATACTGAAATGAAAAAGATAAATAAAAAAGAAAGATAAGTTGTAGTTAAGAATAGGGATGGAATAAATGATTTTCTATACCTGCTTTTCATGCATTGTTAACCATGATTATAATTTTAAATTAAACGTTTTTATAACTGCAGCATGACATGCAACAATAATTCGGCAGGACTGTGATTACGTTGTTTTATCCCTTTTTTAAAAATATTTGACTAAGCAAGAGATTATTTCTGGATTAGATAATGGACTCTAGCGTTCTTTCAGTTATCCTTTTAAAATTTCTATATGCGGTTAATGTGACATCGTTCATTTTGTTAAATTGTTAACATATTAACAGAGTTTGAAGAACGATTCTCATTGGCATAATCTTATCCTTTGCTGCATTAATTTTTCTAAATAAATAATCACTTATTATTAGTAACCCACATGTACAACATTACATAATTAATCACTTAGTATTAGCAACTCATGTGCACGTGTACAGTAATCATTTCTATCAACTATCGGGGTTTCGAAATTAAATTTTCCACCTATTTGTTATTCGTTTCTTTTAATGTTAAGTTTCCGTTTTGCCTTTTCATCAGGATAATTTGATTGAGTGCTTCAGAAGAGCCTGCAAGATATTCAACTTAGATACTGATCCTGTAAGTGCATTTTATTGCCTTTCAAATATCTCACTGACCGTTGTAGCTATATTTGCTCTTGCGGTTGAAGGTTCGCTCTATGTGCAGTTATGGGTTTGGGATTTTTCGGGGCAGACAACAATGCTTTTCCTGAATGACAAAACCAAGAACTCAAAAGAGTCTCAAAAGCAGACAGACCAGGATGTGAGTAGCGGATCTTGCATACTTTTGTAATCTGAGATGAAAGACTATATATTTGTCGAACTCTAAATTTGTCTTTGATGTGAAATTTTTACATTCAACATCGTGCAAATAGTTCATGACTTTTGTGAATGACCAATCCTCAGTCCCCCAAACAAACAAGGAAAATGAACTGGACATATTAAATTCTCTGTAATTGAATGCCCTCTTGCTTTAGAAACTATTAGGTACATAGTAATTTATGCTGCACTTATTGTTGGTGAGACATCTTATGTTTTGTCACCTGTTGCACCCTTCTATGTTGTTTTCTTGCTTGCTTTGCCTTTTTCTAGTGGGTGAGGGTTATGTCCAATGCTGGATATATAAGAAGTGACTAAAAATTTTAATGGTTAATCTTACTGTAGCTGCAATTATAATCTTTGATGATCCTTTTTTGTTTATGTACCTGTTACGTTTGTAGTCTATTATATACAGCTGGGTTGAAGGAATACCATTTGACTTTTTACAGTAAAAAATGGTGTGATCTGTGAGACTGTGACAATGCATGCATTTGAAACTGAGAATTTACCATATTTATCTTGTTGATTTACTCCTGTTATTTTTTTTTCATATTAATTTTTCTTTTTTCTGTTGATATTTGTAGCTTCTCCTTGAGCTACAAGTTTATGGTCTGTCAGATTCTGTTAGAAATAGAGGAGTTAAAAAAGAAGAGTTGGCGCCAAATAATGATACTTCAAATTTGATGAATGGGAGTGCTACCAACAACGGTTCTAGATCTGCCCACAATTCCTCTACTATTTACGGAAGTTCTTCTGAAGCTGGCTCTTTGGGTTTAACTGGTTTACAAAACCTGGGGAACACTTGTTTCATGAACAGTGCTCTTCAGTGTCTAGCTCACACACCGAAACTTGTTGATTACTTTCTTGGAGATTATAGGAGAGAAATAAACCCAGAGAACCCGTTGGGCATGAATGTATGTTCTCTGTGTTAAAACTTCATTGTATTCAGACTATTTAACGAATCTGTTTCTTCGTGACTGATGTTTTATTGTTGAAAATTAATGTTATTGTCCGGTAGTCAATGGCGTTTCCAGATGAATATCGTCACAGAACCATTCTTTGAATTTTCACTTTTGAGTTTCAGAATCATTTAAGTTGGTGATTCTATAGTTGTGTTATGCGTTTAAGCGTTTTTTTTACGTGTATGTGATACTCAAATGTGCTTTCTTTCCATATTTGCATGACTTGTGATAAATAAATATCTATTTTAAAACAATAAAATAACTGTTTTTGAACAGGGTGAGATTGCTTCTGCTTTTGGAGACCTGCTCAAGAAATTGTGGACTCCTGGAGCAACACCAGTGGCTCCAAGAACATTCAAATTGAAGCTTGCTCATTTCGCCCCTCAATTTAGTGGTTTTAATCAGCACGATTCTCAAGTTCGTATTTCCTCATGTTTAACATTAAAGTTATATTCTTATCCCTGTTTTCTGAAGTATCACTTGGTCATACTCCATTAAAGTGGGAGGAATATAACATTATGACTTCACTTGGTTACTTTAGGAGCTCCTGGCATTTCTTTTGGATGGACTCCATGAAGATTTGAATCGTGTGAAGTGCAAACCCTATGTTGAAGCTAAGGATTCTGATGGCCGACCTGATGAAGAAGTGGCCGATGAATACTGGAAGAATCATCTGGCTCGCAATGATTCAATAATTGTTGATTTGTGCCAAGTATGTGTCTTTTAATTCAGTGGTTTTCATTTCCAGAGTTGCTTTCGATTTTCTTTTCCCCCCTCTTTTTGACCATTTCCTTCCAATTTGAAAATTAGGAAACTACATATCTTCGATGCAGAATTCCATTAAATAATCTCTCTCATTTGTTAAGGACTGATAGTCTGATACAAGAAGAATGATGTAATGTTCTTGAGTCGAATTTATGTGCCTGTTTCTGTTTCTGGCTCTCACTAATCATAAATCCAGTTGATTGTCATTAAAGATTAGTAGCCTAATATTCAATTCATGCCACATTTTTGGGATTCCATGTCTAACCTTGAAAACTATATTTTCCACTATACTGCTTTTGACCTTCTCTTTTCGAGATGAACAGAAGAAGGCTCGGTAGTTGTATGGTCTTTACGGATGGCTTCTCTAGTCTTGATTAACTCCTTACTCCCTTCTGATTGATGCCATTTCAGGGTCAATATCGATCAACATTAGTGTGCCCAGTTTGTAGAAAGATGTCTGTCACGTTTGATCCATTCATGTATCTTTCATTACCTCTGCCATCAACCACAGTTCGTACAATGACATTGACGATCGTTAATACAGATGGCAATACTATGCCATCATCATTTACCGTTTCTGTACCCAAGAATGGAAAGCTTGAAGATTTAATTCAGTCTTTAAGTGCAGCATGTTCTTTGGGATTCGATGAAACACTTTTGGTTGCTGAGGTAATGGCAGTTATCACAAGATTTTAGATTTATTTCCACCCGTCTGGCGGTTTTATTATTATTTCTCCTTTTTGTACTTTTCGTATTCCAAGCTCTAAGACCAATAAACTGTTTCACAGATATATAACAACCGTATAATACGATTTCTAGAGGATCCAACTGATTCATTATCTTTAATTAGAGATGGTGATCAACTCATAGCATACAGGCTTCCAAAGGATGCAAAGGAAGCTCCTCTGATTGTGTTTATGCACCAGAAAATAGAAGAGTATGTCCAAAACTGCATGATTCTTTGTCCATCGTTTGCCATGTATAGTATCTTACATGCTTCCGCAAAAAGTTTGTGCTTGATTTAGTGGAATCTACTAGACTGTGTAATTCTGATTCCGCCATTAAACACCATCTTCTGCTGGTAACTAGCGATCTAACTTTGTATCATTTCGTGATCTGTATTATAATAAGTGATGACTTGCTTAACATCTGCCATTTCATCAATTGATGAATGATAAGAAAATAAATTTGCGAGTGCCATGTTGGGATTTAGATGGAACCTAACCTATTTACTCCACCGAAAGGAATACATAAGATCATAAGCAGGTTGAGCTTGAAATTGTATGCAGATGATAATTTTGTTAGCAAGTGAGGACAGCAAAGAATTGTTTAACTGCGATGACTTGTGAATTTTTGGTTAACAATGGTGGTTCGACAGGAGTGTAAACCTTGGATGGTATGTCTACTAGAAATAGCATTAGCAAGGAAAATCTTGTCACATGTACTCTTTTTCCCAGTCAAGAAAATATTCCAATGGCTTTGGCTACTATAACCTTACCAACCACGACTTTTTCTTTCCTTTTCTTTGTAGGTGTATAATCAATATTCTTTTGCTATGTGTCAAAAATAGAGTCACTAAAAAAAAGAAATTAAATGGATTAAAGAAATAGTGGGCTCCATCGATTGATGACAAGCTTAGAGGATTCAAATATTGTTCTTTCATTTTATTGTCCATTTAGTTCTGCTTGCCATCCCTTCGTTATTATTGCACGCACAACAGAAACTGAAAAGGTGAATGAATACTTTCATCAGTGGCTTTAATTGTCAGGGTATCATCATGTTGAAGCATAGCAGATAGTAAATCTAATATACATATCCAAGCAAGTTGCATGTATGTACAGTTGGATATATTTATATTTTATGGCTTGCAACCTTTATGACAATCACTTGACAAATATGAGTGTTGATTTTTTAACTTCTAGAAAGATGGTGCAAATGGGTTCTAAATTATCCGTGCTTTAATTTTACTTGTTGCTTGGGGTTTGAGCATTCAAGGGATCTAAATGTATACTTAGCTGAGTCCACCTTGCTGTTTGGTTTTCTAATTTGTTTGGAAGCAAGTAGGTCATCTGGACTTTGCACACCAATGTTTTGATGAACCTGGCCGTTACCAGTTAACAGATGATGCCACATGGAGATCATTGTCACTGTTAGCTTTTAAACTGGCTGCGTAATCCCTTGCAACAAATATGTTTTTTGGATTTCTGATACTTTCACTTGTTACAGTTGTTTGCCGTGGAAAAGGAGTTACTTCTGTGATGTTTATAGTCTGCCTGTACTTCACTTTTTAATTAATTTGTTTTTGTGGTTTAAGTTGTTTAATTAATATTTATTGCAGGAAATTTATTTTTGGGAAACTGTCCACAAGTTGGAGGGCATTTGGATTCCCTCTTGTAGTACGCCAAACCATCACCACTGGATCTGAAATCTTTGAAGTGTACACGAAGTTACTTGCTCCATTCTTGGTCCGTGATGAAGAATGTGTTGATAATTGTGGCAGCACGGACAATCATACTGCTGAAGTGGAAGTGGAGGATAATAAAATTCCTAGACTAACTGGACCCCCTGGGACGACTAGTACAGAAGAGACTGATTCGATGCATTGTATCAAGTTTCAGTTTTACTTAACCGATGAAAAGGGAATAGATAGAGACTCAGAGATAACAATGGAAGAGCCTGTGAATTTGAAAACCACGCCCTTGCGATTGAATGTGCTTGCATGTTGGTCAGAGTCAATGCACAATTATTACAATGTTCAGCCTCTTGGCTTGTTGCCTGAAGTTTGCAAGTCTGGTTTCTTCACGAAACGACCACAAGAGTCTATCTCTCTGTTTAAATGCCTAGAAGCATTTCTGAAGGAGGAGCCTCTAGGACCTGAAGATATGTGGTCCGTGAGCTATTCTGCTTTCCAAATCGTTTTATCTGTCACTCTATTAATTAGATTACGTTGTTTGGCTTCTCTTGTTAATGAGGTGAATATGAAGAATCTTATCATGTTTACGATATGTTATTATGCAAATTCTACCTTGTTGGTATTAGTAATCATTGCAACTCTCAGATGGTAATGGCTCTGTTTGCCTCGAAGAATGAAATGTATAGAATCTAGAGATATGTTGACATATCTGGAGGATTTTTACAAAGCTCCCTAAATAGTACTTCACAACCTGCTTAAGGTAGATCGATTAGTATGATTTTGTAAGTTGATCTTTCTTGTCCTCATTAATTTGTATGTGGCATTGTAGTGTCCTTATATTTTCTTCTCTCTAATTTAGGGCAGCTTATCAGGCATTTGTGACTCACTGATTATTCAGTCATTATTTTCCTAATCTGCATTGTCCTTTTAGGTACTGCCCAGGGTGTAAAAAACATTGTCAAGCTAGTAAAAAATTAGATCTCTGGAGACTGCCAGAAATTTTGGTGATTCATTTGAAAAGATTCTCCTACAGCCGGTACATGAAGCACAAGTTGGAAACTTTTGTGGATTTCCCCATCCATGACCTTGATATGTCTGCTTATATAGATCAGAAGGGTAGGCAATCTTCAAATCGTTATGTTCTCTATGCTATTAGCAATCATTACGGAAGTATGGGAGGTGGACACTACACAGCGTTTGTACATGTAAGTGTACCTTCATGTATGACTCGTTGATTTTTGTTTTACTGTCCCACATTTTTCATTTCTCCAGATATGAGTAGTATCTTCAATTGTACTTAGATTTAGAAATATTTCTTGCATGTTTATCTTTTTATTGGCATTTATCAGCACTTACCACGTTATCATGCTGTAGTTTCTCTATTTTTCTGAGGCTGTTCTAACTTCTCGGTGAATATCAGCATGGTGGTGATCGGTGGTACGACTTTGACGATAGCCATGTGTCTCCAATCTCCGAAGGCAAGATCAAGACTTCGGCTGCATATGTGCTATTTTACAGAAGGGTCGAAGAAGATGACCAACTTGAGAGGACTGTGATTTACTAACTTTAAGTGGAGTCTCATTGAAACTACATTCTTTTGTTCTTGGATCTCATTCTTATTTGTTGTATTTGGTAGTGTTCTTGAAGATTTGGAAAATGGATGTTAGTGTAGAGAGAAATAGGTGGGAAAGGACATATCATACAATAGTAAAACAAACATTTGGGGGGGATATAGGATCATATTTGATGCAACAATCTTCTGCAGCGGAAAAGACAGTAGGAAGATAGGAACGAGTGGTTGGGACTTTAAGGTTTTCTTTTTTCTTAAATTATTACATTCTGGAACCAATGGTGGATATTATAACCTTTGAAATTATCGAAACATGTAAAATGGAGAATTTTGGATACTCGTTGTTTGCTTTTGGCGCTTATTCAATGTTAAATTATCTTGGTTTTTTAAATAAGTTAGAGCTCCTCTTAAAGATATATTAAAATCACATGCCCATGCCCTCTCCTTTTTTCTACATTCTCAGGAGCATGTTACATTGTTTGTATGTGTATATTAAGGATCCGCTTGGTACATAGGATGTGATTATTAATGAATATTGACTTTGAATGATAATTTATAAATAGTTAAGGATATTTTGTATGCAGATTTACAAGTGTTTTGTTTGGTTCATTTTTATAAAAGATGATTAAAAAGTGGTATAATTTTTTTGGACCAAAATACCCCCAACCACCTCTCTTCCGTACTCCTGTTTTCAACTCCCAATTTCTCATTTCATCCACCAATTTACTCCTCTCCACATCACCAAACAACTCAATGCTAGAATTACCGGGAATATTATAAAAGATGATTAAAAAGTGGTATAATTTTTTTGGACCAAAATACCCCCAACCACCTCTCTTCCGTACTCCTGTTTTCAACTCCCAATTTCTCATTTCATCCACCAATTTACTCCTCTCCACATCACCAAACAACTCAATGCTAGAATTACCGGGAATACTATCATTTCCCACAAATGCAGACCTTCGACTCACATTCTGTTGACCCGGATCAATGCGTGAAGATTCAAAGCCAGAATCCTGAATACCCTGCACCATGACACCTTGGAAAACGTATCGGAATAAATTGGGCGATCGCCAGCAAAAGGTTTTCGAAGCTTCACGAGTCGAGGCGGGCGAGAATGTGAGGATTCAGATTTTTAATTAGTGATTAATCGGATTTGAGTTAGATAGTCACGAGAATTAAGAATTTAAGATTTCTGGATTCGAATTTTGATGAAATCTGCTTTGGAAAATATTCAAATCTTTAGTTGAATTGTCCAGATTTTAGTTGTGTTTTTCGGGTGAAATCTGGTGGAGAATTGAAGTTGATTCGATCGAATGTTGTATGAAATCTGTTCGCTAGAGGCTGGAGTGAAGGCTGTTCGAATTTGTGAAAGCTGGAGTGAGAAATCTGCTGGCGTAAGCAGATTTTGCGAACTGGTCAACGAGAAGCGTTGACATCTGTTGTAGCGTAGGAGTGCCAGCAGCAGCGGCCTTTTCCCGGCCCCAATGATGGAGAATTACACCCACATTTCTGAGGATCCATAAGAATCGAAATCCCCCAAGACACACGGTTGTTGCCCCTTGCTCTGCAATGAATTGAATTTTGTAGCAGAGAAAATATGACCGTTCGAGCAGGGGTGCTGAGTTACCGTGTCAACGAAGGCCGGCAACATAAGTCATCAAATACAAAGGCTGCTGATGAAACAACAATGGATGATGAACAATTATTATGTGACCACTCATCTGGGCAGAATACAAAGTGGGAAATATGTTGGTTTCTTCTTCAGCTTGAGATAACGCGACAAATAACGCGAACTCAGCTCACGCTCGTTGTAGATCATGTTGACGACAGATTACGGTCATGCAGCTCACACTCATGAGCTGATGAAGCTCGCCGGCAGATCACGCTCACAGCTCGCTGTAGAACATGTTGGCGGAGAGCTGTTCGGAGGACTGGAGAAAGTGATTGGTGCTCATATGTCTGGCGAATTGGTGCCAAGATTAAGACAAACTCGAGGCTTGGGTAAAATAGTAAATGTCTCCATTTTCTTCAAATTAGTACATGTTACCTCCTATTTTGAAAGGATAACAATCACAGTTATGAAAGCTGGTATTGATTCTTATCACGGACCGGAGGTATTACATAAACCGTGTTAAAAACGAGACAAACGTGGGATAACTTTTCAATCATGTGCTAAAACAAAGCCTAAATATTTCATTCAAAACATATAGTGTATATATTTTTATCAAAGTTTTTAAATTAATTTCTTCGATAGAACTTAAAATTTGATTTGGCTCATAAGTACAATTGCTGATAACAAAAATCCAGGGGTCATTGCGCAATATCGGTAATATTCAGACAAAATTTCGTGGAAGCCCTAACTATTTAATTGATCCCGTCGCATTGGAAAAATTCCGGGGGTAAATCCGTCGGGAGCTGATTGGGGAAGAGAGAGCTTGAAGCGGCAATGGATCGATCGACAAATGTGGAAAGAAACAAGCTCTGATTGCAGCGATCTATTCTGCTATAAAATGATTCTTTGAATCTTAGTTTTCAATCTGAAGTTGGCGTCACCTCTGCTGCTCGCTCTCTCTTCCTCTTCCTCCATCTTTCCGAGCGCCACGTCACCCTCCGGACCTGATGATGATGCTGTTCTGAAGGTCCCTTACTTCTTCGTGGGTCTTCAATTCAATGTCTGTATGTGTTTATCGTTTATTGCTCGAACTTAGTCAGGCAAGTGAATATAACTTATACCTATGTAATCTGGACAACAATCACCTGAGTTACAGCCACAACATGTGAAGTAATTCTTCTCAAAACGAGTTTCAATTTCAAATCTGGGATGGTAGATAACTTTTATCATCTGTTCCTTTGAATTCTCGTGCATATCTCCTTGTACCATTTGGAGGGAAAGGACAAGATATACGAAACTTTTTTTGATAGGACGACCTTGTGGCTTTCTTTGCTACCGTCAAGTACACGTTTTCAACCTCTATTATTAATAGGTCTACAGATTTGCCAACAGTTAGCCTCAAGGTTGTTGATCTGTGAACTACCTAATTAATGTATATTTCGTATGAATCACACCGTAACCAAACCAGAACTTCATTCAACACTCATTATCAGTAAAAAAGTTGGTGAATCCTACACCAACAAATCAAATCGCATGGACATCTTCAAACGTAACCTATAAACTATTAGATCATATTTTGAAATTGGTTTTTTCGAAATTGGTCAAATACTTAATTTTGACATTCACATGGTAAAGAAACTCGATATAGTTTATGAAAAGCAAATGATCCAGTACAGCCAAAGTTGAACTTCGTAAAACGTTGTATAACGAATTCCCTGATATGTAAAGTTTATTTACGGCTAAATTTCCCGAATGAGAAATGTTTGTGCTCATTCACAGTCATTATCTTTCATGAGAAATATCCTACACGAAGCATAGTTATTATCGAGGTATTCACACATCTATCATAAAGTAATAATTGGTGACATAGTACATATCAAGATTTTGTTTTTTGGGTACGAGGGAAAATGATCTATCTTATCATGTAAGAATCTCCGACAAGTTCTGATTCTGAAATATCGTACCAGCCACTTTTCGTTATTACCGAACTCGATTTTAATGAACACGGGTGTTATTGAATTTTTTTTCCCTTCATTTTTTGTATAAAAATATTTTCACTTGTATTGAATATTTACACCATGACGCATGAACAACGATATGTCTTTAGTAAAACATGCTACGTAAACCTATTTAATAAAATAATCGTGTTAGGAAGTTGAGGTGTTTCCACGAAAATACTGAGATTAAGTAGGAAGAGTGTTTTTTTTTTCTTTTTTTCTTTTAGGTAACTGTTAGAGGGCTCACCTAGACGTCTTGACCAATATAGATTTTAAATTGAGGATATGAAAGGATTTTAAATTGAGGGATATGAAAAGATAGATATTGACCTGAGAGAGGACTTAACAGCTCGATCCCCAGAACATACTCACAATATTTCAGTGGGATCGAATCAGATTATTCCCTAATAATGGAAATATGTTCCACATAATCGAATTAAATTATATCCTATAATTATATCCTATAATATTTTCGTGGGAACATGTTTCACATATAATTGAATCCTGAAATCTGAGAGAGAATCTCAGGTCGACTCAAGATTTGCCGACGCCGGTATCTCGTGGTTTTTTTTTCTAATAATAATTATAACGAGAGAGAGAGTGGTTTTACGTTGTGAAATAGTTGGAAATGAATGTGATGTGGACAAAGGGGGCTGGAGGGGAGTGGTAGGCAGATGGTGGTTGGATCAAAACTTTATACCAAAATTAATACGCCAGAGTATCACAAGTTCTACTCTATTAGCAAGTAGGTAGCACAGGCTTCCTTGCACCACCCGCAAGAAAATCCTCTGGAAATAATCTCTGAATTTATCGGCAATGAGACGGGCCGGAGTATTCGCGTTTGTTTGCCTCCTGTTGGCGGTATACTGTGCGGTGGACCCGTTTGATCACTGTGCCATCTCGGGTTTTCCGGATTTCAAGGCGTTTAAGGTGGAAATGCCGGCGTGGTCCGAAATCCCAGTTGAGAAGGACACCGACAACTTGCTGCAGAAGTCGGAAATCAAGTTCTTAAACCAGGTGCAGGGGCCGGAGAGCGTGGCATTTGATCCGATGGGTCGCGGCCCGTATACTGGGGTTGCTGATGGGAGGATTGTTTTCTGGGATGGTGAAAAGTGGAATGATTTTGCTTATACTTCTGCTAATCGGTGAGTTTTCAATTCACTGAGAAAGTTCAGTTTTTGATCTTTTGATATTTTTACACTTGGGAGTTGAGAATGTGTATGGTGTTGTTGCCTTGGAGTCAATTGGCTTTTATGAATTCTCTTTATCGATTGCTAACTTGTAGAATTTTCTAAAAGCAAACAAAAGTTTTAGCCGGAAGGTCTAGCTATTATGTTTCGAAGACTGTAGTCTAGATTTGTCACAGCACCAATTTTTTGAAATACACTAAGAATTTCTATATTAATCAAGTGTGTCTACTGCAGTTAAACCATTGGATCATATACACACACGATTTTCTTGTTTTTTTCTTACGAGCGATACGTGTCATTTTTTTGGTATTTGCTTCTTGGTGAAAAGTTCTTGTGTGGCAAGATTAAGTATGAGTGATATTATGTGTTGTGGGACCTTCTCATAAGTCCAATGCATTATTTTGTGAGCATTGAAGAATAAAGAATAATATAGTTGTGAAATATATAACCATGTAGACCAGTAAATGAATATGATATCAGGTTGAAGCATTTCTATTGAGGCTATTCTTGTCTGTATGTTTCTTGCTTGCCTTGTGCTTCTCAGTCTGTGGAGATATTGCTTTCAACATTAAACAAAAAAAACATGAAAGTGGTAATGAATGGTACCCCTCATAATCGATTACTTAATTGTAATTTTCGATCGTCCTGCCATAGTGAGGATATTTATGTATTTGTGGTGCAAATCATCATTGGTTTTCTGTTTATATTTTCTTAAACTATACAAGAGTTATCTACTTGTAGCAATACATCTTTTAGATTGTATCATGCTTGGTAAATGTCATATATATTTCTGATTCAACAATTAAATTTTGCATAGGTGTTTTCATAACATTACTTTCTTGTGCTTCTGCCACGGTTTTGTATAAAGCGTCCTCTCAGCGATGATTGTATATGCCCGTCTGTCTAGCATGTTATAAACATTTAGGGTGACTTGTTGAACTTCTTCATACTGCCTCCTAATCGAGTTATGCTGGATTAGGGTAAAAAAATAGAATGACATTGTCTTACAGAATCTCTCATGTTAATGAAATTATTTCAGGTCAGCACTGTGCGATACAAAACCATCACTACTGAGCTATTTGAAGAACGAGCACATCTGTGGTAGGCCACTGGGTCTAAGATTTCACAAACAAACAGGTGATTTGTACATTGCAGATGCATATCTTGGGTTGATGAAGGTAGGGCCTGAAGGTGGTTTAGCAACATATCTGGCCACTGAGGCGGAAGGAGTTCCTTTAGGATTCACAAATGACTTAGACATTGATGATGATGGGACTGTGTATTTCACCGATAGCAGCACAACATACCGAAGAAGGTGGGTTAAAAGTTTTATGTTAATGCCACTGAGTATTTTGAGTGTTCCATAACGACGGACAGAACAGTGTGACCGGCAAGTGTAAAATAAAAAAATCTTGGTCGATAGAAGTTGGAAAACCCTTTTTAAACGTCTATTCCCATGTTTGTTTCCGTGAACTTTTGCTGCTTGGTATTTTGCCAGATGCTAATGAATATGAGCATCCATAGTTATCACATGGCACTTGTTTCAGGAACTTTTTGCTGTTAGTGTTCTCTGGAGAAAATAGTGGAAGGGTGCTGAAGTATGATCCAAGCACAAAAACCACCACTGTTCTTGTTCGAGATCTTCAATTTCCAAATGGTCTTTCCCTGAGTAAAGATAAATCATTCTTTGTGTTCTGTGAAGGTTCAATCGGCAGGTATGACCCCCCCCCCCCCCGTTAGTTTCTTGATTCATTCAAACTCTTTTGGAAAGTGGCAATTTTTAATGTATCGGACGTTCAAAGGTCTACTGTTTTTGGGTAAGTCTTCTATGGGAGATGTTTTAGGAGGTAAAGAAACTTATGTTATGAATGCTCGTCAAGTTTTACCTTCTAATGCTTACTTACTTGTTTTTGACTTATTTTAACTCAGTCCTCAAATTATATAGGTTGAGAAAGTACTGGATAAAAGGTGAAAAAGCAGGCACATCTGAGGTAATGGCTGTGCTGCCCGGATTTCCAGACAACGTTCGAACAAATGAAAAGGGCGAGTTTTGGGTAGCAATCCATTGCCGCCGAACCATATACGCTTACTTCTCAGCGATGTACCCAAAATTACGCCATTTGTGTCTGAAACTTCCTATTTCTGCCAAGATTCACTATCTGATGCAAATCGGAGGTCGTATGCACGGAGCAATCGTCAAATACAGTCCTGAAGGTAAGCTTTTAAAAATTTTGGAAGATAGACAAGGAAAAGTAGTTAAAGCAGTTAGCGAGGTCGAAGAGAAAGATGGAAAGCTTTGGATGGGGAGCGTCCTATTGCCATTTGTTGCAGTTTACCAATTAGAATAAGGAGAGTTGTTGATTTCAAATTCTTTTCCCACACTTTTTCACTCTTTTTAGGCCAAAGACTCGTGATCCATGTCATAGAACTTGTGTAGATCCTGTCATGGATTGGTGATTGAACAATCTTAAAAACTTGATGTGGTTCCCAGTCTTACCGTCGTAACTTTGCTTTTAGTTTCATGCTTCGAATTCTACTCCGAATTGCTCTGTTTGACAATGGTTTCAATGGTTACTATCAACTAAAAAATTTATGAGAATACCAGATGTCAATCATCTTTAGACACTAATCAGATACATCGGAAAAAAAAAAAACCAAAAAGTAAAGATCTGGAATCAATAAATGGAAATAGATCCGAACATAAATTACCAAATACCTGAGGAAATGACAAAGACAGGTCACTCACAGCTCTATGTATAAGTAACAGATGATCAAAGACACATGATACTACCAAAGGACCACATGGAGGAATGACTCGAAATGACAACAAAATATACAACTAAATAATGTGCCATTTATACACCGGTTTCAAGGTCCATGGAGGAAATACTTTATTGCACCAAACAGTAAGACTCTAGTAATATTTTTAAAGCTGCTGTATTAGTCACCAGATAGAAGCATCAACAGCAGAATCTACGAGGTAAAAATGTACCTGACAAACAAAAGATTGCAAACGATCAACATAAAAGAAAAATAGACTCGACTTAAGCAAGAATCATATCGACAGAAAGTAAATTTGGAACTAAGAATGGCAGTATTTCGAAAAAAAACTGCACAAGCACGTGCATAACCAAGTATCTGAGTATCAGAGACATAATTATCCTACATTAGCTTGTGCACAAACTTTATGAAATGTGCAGTTTTGAGGAGGAAAATACATAAATATCCTGCATTAGCTTCTTTTCTCTGCAGATACATAATGCCAATGATAATTCGTAAGAGGTACATATAAAATTTAAAAAACTTGTGCATGTGAGAATTTTCAGTGCATGAATCCACAATTCCAGAGTTGATTCATGACGTTTTAAATCTTCAAGTATCTTCAATTAGCCTGCTACGTAATAATGCCAATTCAAATCTGTTGATCGTTTTTCTAGAGAAACCAACAAATGAAATTTACATGCAATGGTCCTAATCGAAAATGATCAAAGGGACACTCAAAAATTGCAGCAAAGTGGGATAAAGCAATTTTTTCGAGTTCTAACAAAAGCAAATAAAACTTAATCAGTCTCGTTACTTCCACTAAATTGCAGCCCAGTACTCAAAGAAAGTATTAAAAGGAGCAGCGACAAGCTTAACAAGCCAAAGAAGATATCAAAGTAAGACTTACTGGAAAAAACAGCACTAGTACTTGATGCAGATGCTGAATCAATATTTAGGTTGATGCACTAGCAGTAGATGGAGCTCGAGTGTCATCCTCATTAAATGAAGAGCTGCCACCCGTCTCTGTGTTATGCCGCTGTTCAGTAGGGCCTGAAATTGAGCTATCCAAGGTACTGTTTGATACAGTGGCTATGTTGGTTCTATCGACTTCCGATATTTCAAGATGATCCATCAGTCGAGATACAGGAGCAATAACTTGGTCAACCTCTCTATGTACTTCAGGGTTAGGTTCAGGAACTGCACTGTTGCGATTGAACAGTTTCTCCTTCCAACCTCTCGTGCTCTTAGTAATTGACTCCTTGCATCTGGAAAATGCAGAACAAAAGAATTAATTACATGTATCACATTATCATTCTTGACGTGAAGGGCCTCTTATAAAGCACTATTATTAAATTCATGTGCCTTATTCTCCCTTCACCATCTTCTTGCCATCACTTTCAATCTGCACTTAGGTAAGTTTGGTAGAAACAAGGGAAAATTCAAAGTTTCCATAATTAGGACTGGAGACTAAATGAAATGCAGCACTGCATTTTTCCAAATTTCCACATACTTCATTGACCATGCACCAACACGGGATTTCAGAGATTCTGAAAAAGACTGGAAATCTGATGATCCAGCTCTATCTTGACTGCTAGTTTGAGAAGTTTGGGCAGGGGACCTTCTGCAAAATGCAAATACCTCTGATGAACAACCAAAACTCCTCTAACAGTAAAAGAGTTTAAAATGATCGACAAGCATATATACCTATTGGCCAAGAATGTTCCTTGCTGATCTGCACCTGCACTTGATGCTGATGCTGAAGTCAAAAGCAGGTCAGCTTGGGCTGATGAAGGTCGGGCAATGACCGGCGCGGAGTCTTCTCCTACAGTAATGAAAGGAGAATTTGGGCCAGCGATCATGAAAGTAGGAGCTGGATCAGTGACGTCTCTTTGATCAACCGAAGAAGTGGCTGAACTTGCGGTAGATGCATTGGGGCTCGAAAATACCAAAAAATGGGGACGGCCTTGAGCAGAGGCCCTACTTCTCTGACCTTCTCTCCTAGCAAGCTGCCGAGCCCTTCCCATGGCAGCAGCGGCTGCTAAGTGCTGAATAATTCTCTCTTCAAGCTCGGATTCACTAACGCTGACTGGCAACTGAACCAGATGTTCAAGGAGTTATATAAAAACATGACTAAGAGTAGCATGTATTTCCACTAAGCAATCAACAAAGGTGGGCCTAGAATTTCATTTTAGGGAGGCGAGATGGTTCGTTTGATTAGGGGAATAAAAGTCGCCTTCACAGAACAAATAACGAATTTTAATTTTTCCTTCTGAGGCTCACACAGGATCACCCTGGGCGTAACTAAAACGGTGAGTACGAGAATACAGAAACAAGAGTACCCTACATGCTGTAACTCGAAATCTCCAAGTGTTGGATGACGAAATATAGTAGTAGTTCTTGGTGGGTTCATCCGCATATTCCTCTCATGCTCCACAGCATCAAGCAATTCCTGACTGCCAAATAAGCATAAAATGAGATTCATCGTAGGTTAATGCTTCCAAGAAGAAACAGAAGTATAAGGGGGAAGCTGCTGAGCAAAATCAGTACACCTGCCGGGATCCTTCAAGCTGATGGGTTGCCAACACATTGGGCACTGGGAGCTTCTCTGGCACCTAAAGAGTATCATATGAACTGATTAACACAGGGATCCTAGATAATGAATGGTGAAATCTCTGTAGAACTTTCCTATTGTGTAATTGCCAGCTTCAATTCAGAATAAAGTTAGTCCCTTTAATCATGAATTCTGTTTGGATAAGAGATACAGTAGAATGATCAAAATGAAGGTACCACTAAACAAACAATAAGCAGTCCACCCTACCTTTCCACACTCCAGTTAAGGATAAGAACGCACAAACTCATTGAACCTTTAAAGAGACAAACTTAGGACGAAAAGAGCTTACATCTCAATAAGGCCAAATTTAAATAAGAGGTCTGAAAATTGCAAATTCATAAAACATGAATGACCCAAATGCTATTGTTTGATGTGAGTCCTAAGGTCATGAAAATAGCAAAAACCATAATAATAAGAACAACATAAGGAAACTGTTTGCCCAGCAGAACTTTAGTTGGCGGAAATGTAGGTTTTGTACCATTCAAGAATGCACTGAAGATGAAACTCGTGCTTGCAACTGGTCACCTGAAAAATAAAAAAGTAAATTAATCAACAGCAGGTTACTCTTGATCCATAGTGGTGGGAGTTATAAGCTTTAACCATACTGTTGAAGGATCACTATCAGAAAAATCTTCAAGGCATATGCTACAAGCATCATCACATGCTTCTTGGATTCCACCTTCCACAAAAGCTGCAGCTGACGTTAAATGGTTTTCAGCCGTCTTTCCCTCTTCCATCTATAACAGATAAAGGAATCTTCATTATGAATACATATATAACAGAAAAGAACAATCCTGCAACAATCATGCGTCTTGAATAAACAAGAACTGTGCCCAAGCATGAATATTCGAGAAAGAAAGCCAAGATATCACTGTTTAGCAGAAAAAACAACTCAATGATGATAAAACTACAATATCAACACTGAATTCTCAGAAAGACCATTGAGTTAGATAAAATAACATTCATACAAAGGGTATGGGATCCCATAAAAAATCTGTGCGTTCAATCAAACTGAATGAAGTAGGTCCATATTTATTTGGAGGCAGATATTCATCATCTTCGCACCATAACAGAAATCAAGCATCAAATCAGAAATGGGTGATTAAACAAAGCACTTAATTAAAAATCTACAATTGCACTCCAGATTAATGGAGCGGACAATTTAATATAGTTTACATTAGTCAAACTTACGCCTCAGAAAAGTTTTGAACTAGTGATTAGAAATGAGGATTATGTAACTGAAATAAACCAGCAAAATGAAAAAAAAAACACCACCATATAAGCTAAACAATCACTCCACAAAAAGTTATAAGAAGACTTTAGTCATCAAACGTTGCATATATCCAGAGAGTCCAAGTAGCTGGTGACACAGAAGAGACAAAGAATTAAAAGGTCAAACATAAAATTAAAGAACTGCAATATCAGAAAGTAATCGAGCCTTCGGAAATACAAAGAATTACCCAAAATATATTAATTTCAACGTTTCCAAGCATCCAAATCACAAGCAAAATAAATATAAACCCACAAAAAAATTCACAATAACAAAATACCGAAAAAAAGAATGATTGCATATGCAATCTGCAAAGAATCTTTACAAAAAAAATGACAAAAAATACTCTGTTCTGTTACGACCCATCAATTAAAGATGACCAAGAACATGTACAGAAATTACCTCAAAGAAAAGACTCCTCTTTTCGCAGTGATAATCAACAATATAGGAGATTTTAGCCCCGATCAAAGCTCGAAGTAATCGTAGAACTGATTCACATACATAGAGAATCAGAGGATAGGAGAAGTGGGCAGGGGAAAAGATTAAATTTTGATGAGAGAATTTGGGTTAACAAAAGTGAGAATGAGAAGCAGTCCTGCGGACTTTTCTTTTGTTGGTTTCTGGAGAATTATTCCCCTTTTTCCTTTTTTTTTTTCCTTTCGGTGATTTAATTAAACCCACGTTTGGTCTCCACTAACCAAAGTAGGAGAGTAAACACGTACTATGGTTCAGATATTGTGGAGATTTATAAATTTTAAACAATTGAATTTCGTCAAATAATAATACTTATTATATCTATCAATAACTTTTGGATTCATATACACAGTATCTACGGAGAGTCATCACTTTACTGATCACCATCAGATTTTCTAGGCATATGTAATTCATAAATTATGACTTTTATATACAGTATATCAACTGTGTATTAAATTAACATGAATAAACCCTGTTAATTGTATTTCTATTTTTTAGTTCATCATTTATATAAAATTAAAACATTTCGATTTTTATTTAAATTTAAAAATAACATAAACACAAAGGAGATTACATATTCCCTGACCTTGCTTTCATTACGATAGATGAGAGAAGATGCCTACGTTTAGCATGAAGTTAAATTTACCCATGAATCTTTTCTAAAACAGTTAGTCTATAATGGACTAACCTCTTATATAGGTCAAAGATCCCTTCATCCATATAAGTTTCAAATCGAAGGATATGTACGAGTAGACAGGGGCTCGGGGGAGAATATTTATATAACGGACTAACTTTCAGAGCATATCCTCACAATATTTCAGTGGGAATATGCTTCACATGAGAATCGAACCCGTGAAGTCGAGGATGTTACTCCCACATCACCCAAATCTTACCAACTCGTCTGTGTACCTGGAGACCAATGTTACCCATGAATCGTATCTCTCTCTTGAGAGGTAGTTTCCTTCAAGGGTGAATAATTTAAGATAACAAAAAAAATAATGTCTGAAACTAAGTCAAGTGGTGATTATTGTTAGTGGTTTTCAAGAGCGTTATTCCAAGAAAGCAAGATGTCAGAATAACTAAATAAAATTAGCTTTAAAATACAATGATCTGGTCGATTTATGAGACCAGTTAAATCGTTGTATACAACTTTAATACAATTTCTCAAAAGAAATATCATGCCGATCGTAAAAAGCTATCCGGTAATGAAATCGAGTCTAACGAATTAATTTTCGATTGATGACCATAGATTGGTTACAATCATGTTCACTAACCTTAGTTTATGACTAAATCTGTAAGAATCATGTCCAAGATTTTCACAATGTCCAAGGAGAGGGAAAACTAATGTTGCAAAAATAAATAATAAATAAAACCATCAACATAAAGCTTAAGTTAAAATATTTCTGAGCAATAATATTCTTTTGTCTTATCAAACAGTATATTTTGGAAAAACAACTAATGTGGTCAACATAATGTTTCGTGAGTAATATACTATATGTACAATAATAGCTAAACGTTCCTTTACATAATCCTTTGAAATCACAAAATGATCAACAAATCCACTTATAGTACTATATCAAAATCACTTAGGATAATTTTATAATCTCGTTATTAATATATAAACAATATATATATGTTTTCAGTATACATCTAGCACCTAGCATTTTCCATGTTGCACTACCCAAGTGGGATGGTTTTTGAATGGACATTCTTCGTACGCTGGTATATGAAGTAAAACTTCAGTCATCTTTCAGAATTCCGTGTTCTTGCCAGCTTACAGATTTCCTCAGAATGGAGATGCATCATATATTAATAAAAAGTCACCATGTAAACTCAAATTTCTTCAACACTTTGATGAACAATTTTTCTGTCACATCACACAGAATGCTCTTTCGAATCGTAAATTCAAATTCCAAATTAGATATATAAAATGCTGTGAATTTCACAAAATCATATTGTTCAAGATCATCCCTGCTAGTGCTAGGCCCTCCCTGGCCCCTGCGCGAGGTGGGAATCATGTAAAAGAAGCTGAAAAGTAGAAATTTGTTTTGACGAGGAGGATATTCACTGCAAGAATAATTTTTACCAAACTCAAGAAATCGTGCCATTGATTCATTGCTCGTTACTCCGCGAACCGCTCCTCCAGAACCCATACCCATAGAAATTATCCCAAATCTCACTCTCCCATCCAACGCTGTCGGTTTGGTCGATCGATTCCTCATCAGCGCAACAATCTTCTGCGTAGTACCCGAAAGAATTCTTTTTCCACTCATTCTCCTTCGTCTCCATCGAATTCATCCTCCTCTTCTTCTTCTTATTCAGCAATCCGTGACGTTTCTTCCTCCTCCATGCCTTCTTGCACAAACCAGTGGGCAAGCGATAAAGAGCGAGGATCAGAAGGTGTACCGTCGCGCATGGACAGCAGCAAACGATCGCCGCGCAATCTCCCGCCGTCTCGCCAATCCTGCCACCACCCCGATGTCTCCCGCTCCTGGTTGTAGTTGATTCGGTCATCGTCGCCATTAACAGCGGCTGCCTGACATTGATGCTGCTTTCTTGTATTATTCCCAGTGTTACGATGGAGAACGTATGTCGCCGAGCAAAATCTGAAGATTCGTGGTTAAATCGAAACGTAGCAGGCGATTGATAGAGATATAATTGATTGATTCATGAATTATTATGGCCGAAAATAGAGGAAAAATGAGAACCCTAGTTTCAGATGAGAACGGCAGCGTTTACGGACAAATTATACCATGTGCCGTGTTAATAACGTGTACTTTGACAAAGTAAGATATTTTGTTATCTAGACATTGTTTTTTCCAAGTTCTAGATATTAGTTATGTTTTTTAAACAAAGTTTGCCCAAAATCAAGTCCAGTAACTACACCATCTGCCATTTTGACATAATATTCAAATCTATCGTCCTTTTAAAAAACACAAGATTAACATATGGCTTTAAACAAATGTCAAGTGAATGATATTTTGGTTCATATACTAGCCAAGAACTCCAATATGGGGGAACAATCTTGAAACTTTTTACCACATAACTCCAATGACATGGTTGATTAGAAACCCACCTCCATTTCCATCCCCAATCTACTATAGGTATTGATACAACTTTGGATGTATTAGGGTATGTGGAAGCTGTTGTGGGGGTGTGGGTACACATCTCATATGCACCCACAATATTAAGAGGTCATAGGGTTTCTGGATGCTGTTGTGGGGGTGTGGGGCACACATCCTACATGCACTCATAACACGAAAAATTCGTTGTATTGATGCACCTGATCATTTTGACCAGATTTCTCTCGCAATAAGAATTTTTGGTATGCAAAAATAGGTGGTTTCTAAATCAATATTTTATAGAAATTGGAAGAAAAATTAAAATTAATGATTACTGGTATTACGGGTCGGTTTCAAATCAAAGAGAGTGTCATTTTAAACTTACGTGTTATAAAGTAAAATCGAAAGGCACGTTTATGTAATATATTAATTTATACGGACAGCTTTCAAAATCTTAGAAGATTGAGAGAGGGTTAAAGGGTTGAGGGTATTTTGGTCATAAAAATATTTAATTTGTTCCACTCTAAAAAAAATGCTAGTCACAGTGTCACGCATATATGTACCTTATCCACGACCACGAGCCAAACACCAGTGAGAAGAATCACTATTTAAACCAATCTAAAAAACTGATATTGAGATAATCTTCGATTAAATGATAAATCGAAAACTTTCACAATTCAATCAGAAAGCTGGAAACTTTACGAGAGCCGCAGGCAATTAACCCATTAATGGCGCTGAATTTATCCTCCCTGCTCACTTGCGGTTCCTCGAACGTCAACTCTTTGAAACCCCACTGCTTCAGGAGGCAATTCGTCACAAATTGTGAATTGAATGAATCTAAATCATCGAAACTTGAAATTGGGTCTCCCATAATCGTGATCGAGGCTCCACAATTGCTTAAAACTGCAGCTTCTATCCCCTGTTTACGCGCCAATTCCGGCTTAGTTAAGCCCGGAGACGTGGGAAGGTGAGCACAAATTCATATTTGTGTTTTAATGCTCTAACTTAATTTCTACGTAGATGTTTTCCGTGATATATCTGGGTGGTGTGCTGAAATGGCTGCAGGATTGTGTCGAGGAAACCCAAGGATGTGTGGGCAGTTCGTTTCAGTGTAGGTACTTATCTTATAGATGGAAAATATTTCAAGCCCTTGGAACTTCCAGAGTGACTGCGAATTGCTATGTTTTAAGGATACAAATGAGATGTAAATCCATGTGTTGTTTTATTGGATGAAGTGATTAAGGAGAGATTGAAGGAGATTTGATGAAGCTTCTGTGAAAAATTTGTTTGACAATATTTCAAGTAGAACGGCATGCACTGGTATATTTTAGCATAAACTACGCCAAATCTGCCTTTCTCCAATACCTTAATACATCAAAACTTTAACTTGTCACCATTACATATCATGACAAACTATTTCCTAGGCTGAGTAGAGAGGCCAAATCCAAATGGAAATAGGGGATCATACTTTGGATCACCAACATTCATCGGTAACTGATCCACAGATGAACCACGTGCGAGCCAGTTTCCCAGTAAAACCATAGTCGCCAAACAGAACATCAGCCACACCCTGCCCCTCGGTTCCCGGTAGCCAAGCAGCCACAAGTGCATCCATCTCTCCAACATACGGCTCCATCACAACCGGGCGCCCAGAAATAATAACAACCATGCATTTTACCCCTTCAACGACGTTCTTCATTGTGGTAGGACCAGGCTCCATTATACTCAAATTTGTACTGTCACCAGACGGCTCTGCATATGGTACCTCGCCTCGCCTACAACAACTACTGCATAGTCGAATTTGTTACTCTTCACAAAGGTCGTGTCAGGATTCTCATTGTACATGAACTTGTGTAGAGGGATCGACAGTTTTCCTCATAGCAGCTAAGATTGTAGTACCTGTAAGGTTCACGTATAACATGTTCAGTATTTGTTTTAGGTCAGGAAATTTCTTCTTTTTCAAGTTATATTCATCATGAAACATACCAACTGTAAGTTATTGCCTTTAACCCCCTGCCATTCTATAGTCCAACCTCCACATTGGTACCCCAAGTTATCTGCATGACTTCCTGCTACTAATATTTTTGGCACTCTCTGTGAAAGAGGAAGCAATGGCTGATCAGGACTTTTACCATTCTTCAAAAGAACGAGGGATTTCCTCACTGCTTCCCTTTAATTCTCGATGTTCCTGTCAGAAGGGATGTCATTTGATACACTATGCCATGTGGATAAGGGTGGTTTTGGCAATTAAAATTGGAAAGAAAGTTAACCTGGCTACCGAGTTGGTTCACTAGACTGACGTCAGGTTAAGGGTTTTCAAAAAGACCAATAACAAACTTCACTCTTAGTATCCTCCGGACAGCATCATCAATTCTGCTCATAGGGATGATGTCGTTTTTCACATGTGAAGTTAGAATGGAAATGAATTCTAAATAATTATCCGGCACCATAACCTGCAAACATCGAACTATATCAGGCGAAAAATATAGCTTTCGGACTGTAGAGTCTTGTCTAATAGTGCGAATTCAGAACAATATACTTACCATATCAATCCCTACAAGAACTCCAGCCTGGACAGAATAAGAGTAGTTTGAATGGGGAGGATTCGTAATCCTGTCAATCCCCTCCCAATCTGATATGACGAAACCCTGAAATATAGGTCCAAACACACGGTAGATTTCGAGTTTTCCTTTAACTGATGACCCAAAAGGTACCTTCAAATTCAACTTGTTCTTGAGGAAGTGAGTAACAAGATCATCATTGGCGTGCATTTTCTTCCCTTTCCAGCTGGAATAAGACACCATGACTGTGGCAACACCCTTCTTGATGGAGTCGAGATATGCAGTCATGTGAATGTTAAGCAACCCCTCATAGTCAATAATAGTGTCATTTTCATCAATTCCCTTAGTCGTGACACCATCTCCTACAAAGTGCTTTGCACAACCTGCAACTTTTGTCCTTCTCAAAACAACAAAGTATCAGGTTACCTGAAACACAGAAGAGGACTTAATTAGTGCAAGAGATTCATACTTTCCAGAAACAAAGGGAAATCCTGGAGGGTAGTTAGCCGGTATATCACCCTGCAACCCGTGTATGATCTCAGTCATTGCTTGAACAATCTTGTGATCTTCACTGTAACTTTCGTAGCATCGTCCCCATCTTGGATCCCTGCAGACCTACAAAATAATACTCAGCATCATACAATGCAGAGGGATGGTGGGATAAAGGATTGGTCTAATCGAATTCATTGGTTTGCTTTTACTGCAATGCAAGGTGCAAAGACATAGGGAATTCCGGTGGCCCTAACTTCAAGTGCAGTTGCATCTCCAATTCTCTTCACTAAGGCAGGATCTCTGTTTATACAACTCACTGCGGTTAAATCCACATCCATTTATGACGAAGACACCGCCTTTACAAAGTTTACATCCGATGCTTGCCTGGTGACTCCTAGGCCAATATTGTGAGGGAATATAGTGGCACTGTACACATTGTTGTGGCCATGAATAGCATCAATTCCATATATCATAGGAATTCCGAGTCGAGTCGAAAGGGCTCCTTTCTGAATCCCATACACCATGTTGCCCATGCCTCAGCAGAGGCGTTTGGTCCTGGACCACTCCTTCCTCCACTCAATACTATCTGGGACCAACTTCTTTAAAGTTGTATGGCTTGTTTATTTATTTCTTTATTTATTAACAAAATATGACTAGACTTAAAAGGCCTAATAGGCTATAATCGTTTCAATTAACACTGCTTATGATGCGCATTTAAGACGGTTTTGGTATCTTGCTTTAATCAATCGTTGAGAGTACAAAACAATTTTTAGATCCTAAACTAAATACAGAGGAAAAATGTGTGATTACGAGTCCTGGGAAATGCCCCGATTAAGATAGAGCAGGGAATTTTTTAAAATAATCTTGAGTAAACTAATTTCATGAAAACCTACTCTTTCCAAATGGGTTTGGGCTATGCGGCTGAGAACCGTGACTAATATAGAGTTCATCTGACACCAAAGTTCCAAGTTTGATACGATACCTCAAATTTGAGACAACTTTAAAAAATCCCATCTTCAATTTCAAAAAATAGAAATACTTCCTCGTCAGTTTCGGATCATTGACGTTATTACGATTAGATTTAAAGGAGACAAACCTATTTCGTTCGTTTCCTATGAAAGTACGGAGAAGATTATATTGACAATGTTTTCCATTTTCGAATTTATAGCTAATTTGTCCTAATATTTTCAATTAAAATTCAAACAAATAATTAAAATGAATATATTTTGTACATTTTGGAACTACAAATACATAATTCAAATTCAAATACAAAAGTAACTAAATAAGATGAAACATAACATGAAGCAAATAAGATATGATGAAATAATATTATCACTATTATTGTAATTTACTATTGAAATAATAATTAAAATATTAATATTAATTTGTATTTGTATATTATTAATAGATAATATGTAAAAGATAAGATTTGAAGATGATTTTGTATTTGATGCAAAAGTTATACTATTAATTACAAAAATCACACCAAAATAAATTCACAGTTTGGAGATAGCTTTAACGATGAGATTAACCAAGATTACATATTAACCAGTTGCATTTCTAACTAGGAAGATGAGATTAACGAAGATTGAATATTAACCACTTGATATTGCATTTCTAACAAGGAATGAACTTCCTAAGTATCAAATCTATAATACAAAATATTGCCCCCATTATTCAATATTCATCCTGTTATTTTCTAGGCTGAGTAGTGATGCCAAATCCGAACGGGAAAAGAGGGTCATAATGTGGATCGCCTACATTCATCGGAAGCTGGTCCACAGATCTGAACCACGTGTTAGCCAACTTCCCTGTAAAACCATAGTCACCGAATAGCACATCAGCCACACCCTGGCCCTCGGTTCCCGGCAGCCATGCAGCCACAAGTGCATCGATCCCTTCGATATAAGGCTCCATCACCACCGGTCGCCCAGAAATAATCACCACGACACATTTGATCGCCCCGCACACGTTCTTTATCGTTCTTGGACCAGGTTCGATTATAGTAA
Source organism: Dorcoceras hygrometricum (assembly GCA_001598015.1). Lineage (NCBI taxonomy): Eukaryota > Viridiplantae > Streptophyta > Magnoliopsida > Lamiales > Gesneriaceae > Dorcoceras > Dorcoceras hygrometricum. The sequence continues at coordinate 191,787 of KV008237.1, forward strand.
GATTTCTACTGTCACCATGAATCTCCGTGTAGGGGACCTCTCCCACAACAACAATGGCGTACGAGAATTTATTGCTTTTCACAAACTCCGGATCAGGGTTCTCTTCATATACGACTTTTGTATGAGAACCAACTGTGTTTCTTACAGCTGTCAGTATTGTAGTTCCTGCAAAAAGTCAAGTAGAATTATTGTTTAGGCAAGGAAATATATTGCTTTTAATGTTGTATTCGTCGGAAAGCTGCCTACCGACGGTAAGGTTATTGCCTCTAAAGCCCTGCCATCTCATACTCCAGCCACCGCATTGGTATCCCAAGTCATGTGCATGGGTTCCTGCAACTAGAATTTTCGTCACATTCTTCGAGAGTGGAAGCAATGGATCATCATCACTTTTACCATTCTTCAATAAAACAAGCGATTTTCTCACTGCATCCCTGGCTAATTCTCGGTGCTCCTGTCAAATTTGACACACTACATTTTAACTACACAAATGAAACAAGGATTGATTTTTGTCCGGGAAAGAGGCTAGAAAGTTAACCTGGCTACCGAGTTTGCCAGTAAAGCTGTAATCGGCCAGAGGGTCCTCAAAAAGACCCATTACAAACTTGGCCCTCAGTATTCTGTGCACTGCATCATCAATTCTGCTAATGGGGATGTACTTATTCTTCACTAGGGAAGTGAGAGTAGTGATGAACTCGGAATAGTTATACGGTACTATAACCTGAGAGATTAGAGCAGGTATCAATCAGCAAATGCCACAGTTTAACTCAAATAACTCAAATAATACAAAAAAACACTAACCATGTCGACTCCAGCAAGAATTCCGGCCTCAACGGAATAAGTATAGTTTGAGTGTGGGGGAGTAGTCATCCTGTCTAGTCCAGACCATTCTGCTAAGACCATACCCTGAAATACATACATAAACATGTGAAGTACTAGGAATTTCCTTGCCAAAGTTGGAAATTTTGTTACCTGAAACTTCATCTTCTTCTTGAGGACATTCGTAACAAGAGCATGATTGGCGTGCACCCTTTTCCCATTCCAACTCGTGTAAGACAACAAAACCGAGACAACGCCCTTTCTGATCGAATCATAATACTGGGGCATGTGGATGCGACGCAATTCCTCATAGTCAATGGCAGTGTTGCCTTCATCTACTCCATCAACCGTTCCACCGTCTCCCACGAAATTCTTCACACAGCTTGCAACTTTAGTTCTTGATAATCATATACCGAACATCAGGTATATAACCTTGCAAACCTCTGACAGGACTGAAGTAGAAAAAGATCGATTGATACCTACTTTCCAGAGACAAAAGGGACACCCGTAGGGTGGCCATGCGGGATGTCGCCCTGTAAACCCGATATAATCTCAGTCATTTTCTGAACAATCGTGTGATCTTCGCTGTAACTTTCATAACAACGTCCCCATCTCGGATCCCTGCAGACCTATAGAGGGAGAAAGATCACATATAATAATATAGACGATACTATATATAGGCGGACTATTCGAGCTTACTGCAATGTCAGGTGCAAGGGTATATTGGATTCCAGTGGCTCTAAGTTCAAGTGCAGTCGCAGCCCCAATCCTCTTCACAAGATTAGCATCTCTACCATGTGAAACAAGTTTTACTATAAAAATAACAGACGAATGAATGTCTTATACATACAGATCAATTAGTTACCTGCTGACTCCTAGTCCAATATTGTGAGGGAAAATTGTAGCATTATAGGCATCATTGTTGCCATGAACGGCGCAGGTTGTGTATACGGTCGGAATCCGGAGTCGGGTCGAAAGGGCTCCCTGTTGAATGTGGTTCAACATATCGACCCATTCCTTAGCTGAGGCCATTGGTCTTGGACCATTCCCAACACTAATCATCACACCCCCTACACAAATTAAATAAATATACAATCCTGTTGGCATGCATATATTAGCTAGGAAACAGTAAACTTACGTTATTAGACTAATTAGATACATGTTATCTTGAGTGAAAATTTATCCTAGAGTTCATCACACTTAGCGGACGATCGATATCGTCACTAGCATCAATATCGATCGTGCCGGTGAATGAATAATCACATACCGATGAAATATTTTTTCACAACATCAGGGGTGGCAACATCTCTCTCGATAATTGTCATCTGTCCAATTTTTTCTTCTAGTGTCATCCTCTTCATCAAAGCTTTGATTCTGACTTCCGGTGGTTGTTTAGAATCTTTGTATATTTCAGGCTGGGCTTCCGTCTGACCAGCCCAGAAGCACAAAAGCAAAACACAAGTGACAGGTACCGAAAATTTCATAATTTCGAACCACCCCATCTAGAATATCCACTTGAAATTCTATTCTAAAACATTAGTAAAACAGTCCTTTCTTTCAAAAAAGGTCATTATGTTATGTGAGAAAAAAAAAACACACATGAAGATGTAACAGAGCAAATGAAATTTGTAATAACGTTGACATTTATTATTTATTTAAGTGGAGATTTTTGTTTTGGCCTCCATTTACCTCAGGTCGCAGAGTTTGGTAATTACTTCTAATGTAACTGTTAGCGAGTTTTAATAATTTTAACAGGTAACTATGTTATAAATTAAAGATCTTGAACATCAATGGTGTAGTCGATTTTCTAAAACTGTTTTTTAAATTTTTATCATCAACCAAATTATAACTATGAATAATAGGTTCTGCACTATTTATTGTTTTCAGTTACATTTAATCGTACGTTAAACCAAATTATCTTTCATTTACGAATATTATCACTACTAGTAACGCCATTAATTTAAGATTTATACCTTTAACTTGGGTAATTAATAGCAAACCAGTAGGGTGCTAATAAAAATGTATCTTGTCAATAAATTGCTCGATGTCTTAAATTAAATAAATGGTTAAACCGCAGACTCTTTTTTTCCCCTGAATTTATGAGTTATGATTATGTCTTACATTTGTATTACGAGTTACCTTTTATTAATTTGAGTCATCCAAATCCGATGGTTGCGCAATAAAGTTTATAATCAAAATTGACCAATATGCGAGATCATTTGATAGTTATTTATTGATTAAGTGTATTAATACTTAAAATAAAGGATTTTTTCAAGGAAAAAAGGCAAAAATTATGGCTAATATATATGGGCTCATCTTGTTCATGATGTTTTGTCTATAAAACTGAAATTTTGTCTTTTGTCTCAAGAGTGAAACCTAAAATTCCAGTGGCTATAAGTTTAAATTCCATTTATTGAGTAGATGTTGAGACGATTAGTTTGATTATGTTTGGATAAAGTCGTCCACATATAAAATTTTAAAAAAAAATGGCTCGAAAATTTGAGACGTCAAGATTGTGGGAAATAGATTATTATCAGTTTCTGCATAAATAAACTACTTTAGGACTCTACTTTTCGCCTATACAGGTTAACGTTTAACGTTTAAGTTGTGGGCATCCACCACATCATGCCTAATATATATACATATATGGCACCATAAAGGGCAACTCTTATTCATGAAAAAATGCACAATTATATGAAGAGTTACACTCGTTCATAAAAAGATGCACCAGTACATGAAGGATTACATTCATTCACGAAAGGTTGCACTTGTTCAAGTGTACATCTATTAAAGAAACCCTCAATCTATTAAAGAAACCCTCCATCTAAAATCATTAGTTCACTTTCTCTAGAAACATTACATACATAACTCATCTTCTTCCTCTTCCTTCTTTGTTACTCATATTTTTGTTCTACGTATTTTTGTTCGCTGACATACCAAGGTTGGTGTGCTACTTCATCTGTATTCGAAGTCATTGTATCATGGAGAAATTTGTCGCAAATGTAGAGCACTGTAATCGGCAACTTTGTCCCGTGGACAGAAGACATTCAGTGTCTCGACTTACCATGTTCTGTCATGCACAGGAGTTCAACAACCAGGGGCGAAACTGGGCCACTCTAATAGGGGGTGCTGGAGATGAAATATAGACTGGACTGAAGGCCAATTATCCTTATCCAAATTATAAATATATATAACATAGTTAGTCATGTTGAATATTTGCCAAAGGCGTATCCATTTACCACAAGGTTGATTTTAATTTAACACTCTTAGGCTGCGTTTGGTACGCCCGATAACCCGTGATTGACAATTTATCAGGCGTTTGGTTCGTTTGTAGCCTATTTTCTTTGAATCCCTGTATGCAGGATTGTTCAATTTTTTTACTGTTGCAGCCTGATTGTGAAGCCTTTCAATTTAGGTAGGTTAATTTATCCAATCGCGTTGATTACAAAGAAATAGGTGAACATTACCAATTTACCCCGACATCACCCTTTTTCTCTGCCAGATCCAACGACGAAGCTGTACAAGATTACAAAGGTCTTCAATTTCTCCCTGTCTTCGGCTTGCACAGATTGGAGTTGGCAGCACTCGAGAACCGCTGTTGAAGAATATTGAGAAGCTCTTCTATTGTCGGCGCAGGTATGCGTCGATTTATTTTGTTTGGTATGCGGACGCTTCGAACCTCCTTCTTGTGAGAAATCTTTTGCTGACAGTCTGCGTAGGACGATTGGGTTGGAATTTCGATGTTGATGTTTTTAGGGTGTCGTATACTGTGTCTCTAATTTTCGAATTTCACTTTGAACACACTGAAATTTGTCAATTTGGGAATTTACTTCTGGAGTCAGAAAGTTTATTGTACATCTCTGTTTTACAATCTGGAGTGTTAGGCTGCTGTGAATAACTCGTGCAACGTTTCTGTTCAAGATGCACGGCTTGATGTAAGAAATGCAGGAATCTGTGTCACTTTCGTAATTAAACTGTACAAGTAATTTTCGAAGGGATGATATTTGAGTATATGGAGTTCATCCCTGAAATGGTTAACAACTAAAGTAATTCTTAAAACAGGTCGTATGCAGAAAGTTATTAAATTCAATGGCATAGTCGAATGGAGATTATGTAATAGTCATCATAGGTAGAACTGCACAGAAAATCTTGTTGGTGGGTTTTCAGTTTTGAGTAAAAAAAGTGAAAGAGTTGCAGCTTTACTAGGTACTTTGGAGGCGAAGTATTGCAGCAGAAAACAGTGTGCTTCAATCGAAGATAACTAAACAATGTGGTTGTATGCTTGCTTGTAGCCCGAATATTTATTAATGTTGCAGGTATTTCCAACTAATAAAAGTCATCGATCATGTCTCAGTTTCATAAGACTTGCAATATGTATAATATAGTTAGAAACTATGAAGATTTCTTCCACACTACATACGAAGGTTTGGGATGTTAGTGCTTAGATAAGCCGTTAGTTAATACCAACATATAGCTGCGATTATTTGTGCTGAAAACTGAATTGAGTATGTTAAAAGTTAGTAAATCAATAACCATAGTGTACTGAGTAGAACATCCCAATCATTTGAAAAGTGTTGCTTAGACAGATTACTTAATTTTGGAATACTGTTTCTCAAATTTAATCTGTATTCGACTGACCCTTTAATTTGAAGTACTGGCTAACTATGTGATATTACTTGTCCATTCCTATAAATCCTTTGTAATGTTATTTACGTACTCAACCTTATTTTTCTGTTGTTTTCCAATTGTGCAAGAACGATGGATAGTAAACATAAAAACATTGTTCTTCTTCTGCTCGTACATCAAATGTTGTGTCGAAATTTTTTGTTGGTATTGCTTTTGATACGAAAACGTACGAGAAGTATTCCGAAGACACGACGTCTCCCTCGATCGACAAGTGGATCGTACAGTATGATACGCAGAGTTCCAGCTCAATTGAGTCATATGCACGAAGTATTGCAGCAGAAAACAGTGTGCTTAATCGAAGATAACTAAACAATGTGGTTTTATGCTTGCTTGTAGCCCGAATATTTATTAATGTTGCAAGTATTTCCAACTAATAAGACTTGCAATATGTATAATATAAATAAAAACTGTGAAGATTGCTTCCACACTACATACGAAGCTTTGGGATGTTAGTGCTTAGATAAGCTGTAAGTTATTACAAAAATGTAGCTGCGATTCTTTGTGCTGACAGCTGAATTGAGTATGATAAAAGTTAGTAAATCATTAACCATAGTGTACTGAGTAGTACATCCCAACCATTTGAAAAGTGTTGCGTAGACAGATTACTTAATTTTGGAATACTGTTTTTTGAGGATGTGGAAGTTGTTAGTGATGGAAAATCTGAAGCAATTCATCTGTTATTTGCTGAATGGATTATTGTCTCAGTGTTGGCACCAGCAGATTCTTTATATGTTTCTGCATTCCCATGACTTCTCATTTCTATGGTTGGCTTCCAGTCTGCTAATTTACCATGTATGTTCTGGCAGGTTTCAGTCGTGTGATCAAGTTTCTCACAGTGCTCACTCCAGGTCTTCATTTCGTTTGTAGTTTCTCACAGTGTTCACACAAGGTCTTCATTTCTTCAGTCTGTCGTTGGCCTGATACATCTGCTTCTGCAGGTCACAAGAGCATTAGTATCAGGATACGAGATGATGGACTTTTCAAATAATCTTTTCTGATTTATCAGAAATTGCTTCTCATAGTGGCTTCATCCTATTGTTTTTCCTCTCCCTTATAATCATCGAGATTCTTGTCAAGGCTAACAAGAACTGTGTACAGCCTCTTTTTAATGGGTTGTTTGACTTATACTGGCATTGGGGCAGTCACACTTTGGAGCATCAAACTTGTCCAGTAGCTGGTAATATCATCGTAGAGAGTTGCAATATTGTGCGAGACTGGATATTTTGCTTAAATTCGATCTAGGATTTATCTCAATCTCAGTCAGTTATGATGTACTATCGATATGGGAATAAGCCTTCAACATACAAAATAAAGTTTTATCAATTTCATTTGTCATGGAATTTGTAAGCCATGACATGAACATGTTATTCAGTTTCCTGAGTTCGAAATTTGGATCTCCATCCTCCATTTTTTCTGTCGCGGCTATCGTGGCATGGTAATCCTTTCCCTTGCCGAAAATGATAGTTCGTTATTGGATAGGCAATGATCAAATATAATTTTGGCCTTCGAGTTTATGTTTTGTGATAGTATCTTATTGCCAGCCACATTTTATTCATTGCCAGTAGTTTCTGACTATGAATATCCTTTCCAGATCATGTTTGATGCGTTTGGACTTTGGTGTATATGTTTCGGGTTAACTAGAATGTGCCTATAACACTTGAGAAAAAATGGAGTTGTTTTTAGAATACACTTGAACCATCTTATTCTTGCAAGAACTGAAACATATCCCACTCCTACAAAATGAGGAAAATTTTACATTTTAAATTTTTTATTTTTTGAAAGAGGTATTTTTTTCCGAACTGTACACCAACCAAAAATATTATTGTTAGCTTTTTTTAGCAAACTTAGTTAATATTATAATACCAATAAGCCAGGTTTCGGAAGGTAATTTATGTGATCAAGGGTATATTGGTAAAAGATCAGCTAAACCACACTTTAATCTATCCCTTTAAAATCGAACCAAACACAACTCTAAAAATCTCAGATATTAACTATCACACATATATTTTTAAATTATCATTCCAGTTATCTATCACATCATAGCTACCAAGCGCAGCCTTAAGGTATATTCAGGTCAGACATAGAGATTTTGATATTTCAGGGGAATTCAAAGTTCAATTTGAAGTTCACATTTGTGTTTTTTTTTCAAAAAATTATATATGATTTCATCGATCCACTTGTATTACATTTCAAACACGAGAAATTATTACCAAATAAGACAGCCATTGCTGATACATTAATCAAACAACAAAATCTACCATTCTTCAGCAACTTTTGTGACTCAACTTGTGCATACATAAAGAAAACTATGAAAAGCCAAAAAGGCAAAATTGTCTCCATGACTTAGTAATCCTTTTCTCCTCTGGCCTTAGTACTGATCCCAAAACCAAATGGAAAAAGAGGATCATAGTTCTCATCGCCTACATTCATTGGAAGCTGAGCCACAGACTTGAACCATGTACGAGCCAACTTCCCCGTAAAACCATAGTCGCCGAACAGCAGATCAGCCACACCCTGGCCTTCAGTTCCTGGTAGCCAAGCAGCCACAAGTGCATCTGTTATGTTAACATAGGGCTCCATCACGACAGGTCGCCCAGAAATAACCACGACGACACATTTAACAGCCCCACAGACGTTCTTTATTGTTCTGGGACCAGGTTCGATTATAGTCAGATTCTTACTGTCCCCCCACGTCTCTGCATAGGATGCCTCTCCCACGACCACAATGGCATAGGAGAATTTATTGCTTTTCACAAACTTTGGATCAGGATCTTCTTTATATACGACTTTCGTGCGAGAATCAACGGTTTTCTTGATAGCAGTCAAGATTGTAGTTCCTGTAAGGATCAAGAAGAATGTGTGACTTGATTCTTTTATGCAACAAAATAATTTTAACTTTATGTTTCATGTCCATCGTAAAGGCGTACCGACTGTGAAGTTATTGCCGTTACCACCCTGCCATTTGATAGTCCAGCCACCACATTGGTAACCCAAGTTATCTGCATGGCTTCCTGCAACTAGTATCTTTGGTGCTTTCTTCGAAAGTGGAAGCAGAGGCTTATTGTCTTCTTTACCATTCTTTAACAGAACAAGCGATTTACGAACTGCTTCCCTAGCCAATTCACGATGTTCCTGTCAAATTTGATACACTACAACTTAAACACGTAATGAATGTAGGGATGAGGGATTTTTTGTTTACTAGAAGAAAAGAGATTTAACCCTGCTATTGATTTTGCTTGCGAGGCTAAGGTCGGCTAAAGGGTTCTCGAAAAGATCCATGATGAACTTGACCCTTAATATCCTGTGCACAGCATCATCAATCCTGCCAATGGGGATATGCTTGTGATTCACTAGGGAAGTTAGAGTGGTGATGAATTCCGAATAGTTATGTGGTACCATAACCTAAGAAATTAAGGAGGTAACAATCTGTATCAGCAAAATATGCAGGTTAAGCTGACATTCTTGTGTAATAACCAAAACGCTAACCATGTCTGCTCCAGCGAGAATTCCGGCCTCAACAGAGTAAGTATAGTTTGCATGTGGGGGATCTGTGATCTTGTCAAGTGCACTCCAATCTGTTGACACAAAGCCCTGAAATATATACATAATAAAGGTTCAATTCACAAGTTATAGTTCTCAGAAACTTGAGAACTGAATTCATGTTGTTACCTTGAACTTCATCTCTTCCTTGAGGAGTTTAGTGACAAGGTCATGATTCGCATGCACCTTCTTCCCATTCCAACTCGTGAAAGACAACATAATCGAGGCAACGCCCTTTCTGATGGCATCAAAATATGCAGCCATGTGAATCCGGCGCAGTCCCTCATAGCTTATGATAGTGTTGTTCTCATTGATTCCATTGACCGTTCCACCATCTCCCACGAAATTCTTTGTACAGGACCCAACTTTCGTTCTTCATCATTATATATATATTGCTCCATCATGTAACTGACTTGCATAAACTCCATGCTAGACTGAAGTAGAAGAAGAGAAAGATTGAAATCAACTTACTTTTTACCAACAAAAGGGAAACCCTTAGGGGAGCCAGCCGGGATGTCGCCCTGTAAACCAGGTATGATCTCAGTCATTTTTTGAACAATCCTGGGATCTTCGCTGTAACTTTCATAACAACGGCCCCATCTAGGATCCCTGCAGACCTACATATACAGAAATATCAATTCGTATGCATACATACCTCAGACTAATGAAGCTTTTCTGTTAGCTTACTGCAAGATCAGGAGCAAGGGTATGTCTGATTCCAGTGGCTCTAAGTTCAAGTGCAGTTGCAGCTCCAATCCTCTTCACAAGATTAGCATCTCTACATTGGACCAATAAACGTTAGCACAAATAAGTATTCATCAAAGAAATCAATTTCTTTAACAAAAAAAACCAAAGTTTTAAGGCAGAATTAGTTGCCTGGTGACTCCTAGCCCAACATTGTGAGGGTAAATTGTAGCGTTATAGACGTTATTGTTGCCATGCATGGCATCAGTTGTATATAAAATTGGGATTCCGAGTCGGGTGGAAAGGGCTTCCTTTTGAAGACGGTTCACCATTTTGGCCCATGCCTCGACTGAGGCCTTTGGTTCTGGACCATTCCCTACTGCACTCATTACATTTCCTGCCACCATAAAAAAAAAAAAAAAAACCGAATGGTGTATCTAAAGATTCTCCATTGATATCGGCCGTGAGGAGGTATAAGTCATAAATTTACAAAATATACGTTAAACAACGAGAATATCACATTTCCAGTGTTCGAACATGTCATATATATATATATATATACCTATGAAGTATTTCTTGATGACTTCAGGGGTAGCGTTATCTTTCTCGATCAAAGTCATCTGTCCGATCTTTTCTTCAAGTGTCATCCGCTTCATCAAGTCTTTAATTCTGGCTTCCAATGGTTGCTTGGGATCTTTGTATTTCATATGCTTTGCGTCTGTAAGAGAAGCCCACAAGCACAAAGCCAAAATACAAGAGGTGATATACACTGAAAAATATCTCATCATTCCTACCCTAAGATGTCAGCGGAATCAAGAAAATCGTTACTGTATATGAAAACAACACATTGAGATGATACAAAGCACTGGACTATGGAAAGAGGAGAGAAATTAAAACAAATGGCATATGAATGAAGCTTTAGATATCAGACAAGAACATATTATTTATAGGGGAATCATGCATAACAATAACAATATGAATGTATTTATATAGTCCTGCATCTTAATATCTAAGTTGCAGTTCATATTTATATAGTTCTGAATCTTAATATCTAAGTTGCAACTAAAAAAGATTTGATTTGATTTAATTTAATTTAATAATGCGTTAAAATAACGTATGAGTTTTCCTAATACGGCTGTTATCTCATTTCGCTTTAAATTTATGTTGGCATTTGTAATGTTATTAATTGAGGTCCTGTCATTTAACTTGATACTTAATTGCAAACGTGTAGTGTATTAATGGACTCTACCTTGTCCGTTAAGTTATTTCGGAGTTATTTTTATCAATTTGATATATATGGGCATTTATGGGCTGCTGACTGCTGAGATGTTTGCACGAAAATAGTTTGGAAAATTTTAAAGATCCTAAAGTGTAAATTAATCTATATGGAGTACTTTTTTTCTCAAATAGTCAAATTAATCAAAATCGACTCTTTGTCCATTATATAATTAAATCGCAGTTAGTCTAATTCTATTGGCGTTTTGGTATAAAGTTGGTATATTAGAGATCGTTAGAGCCCAAGCCGCCGGGAAGTTGAGCCCAAGTTGGCCCAACTTGGGCTCAAGCTATTCCATAAGGGCCCAAGTGTCTTCAAGAAAGTGGCCTCAATTTCCGCCCAAATGGAAATTTTGAAAGACGGGCCTCACTTTCTGAGGGGCCGAGACTCGGGCCACCCGACCCTTTTTAGAACCAAATGAGATCCAAATAGAAAAGGCAAAACAAAATAAACTAAATGAGTCCTGACACCGGCTCCAGCTTTATCTTTTTTTCCCCAAATTCTTGGCTTATAATCTTCTTAGTTTTTTCAAATGATCATATTTTTAATAAAGGATATGAGACACCAATTTAGTAGGTCTTGGATAATAAATTTTAAAATTTAACTTGCATTGGTTGATTAAATTAAGTCAGGATGTACAATGATAAGTGTATACTTTCCCTACTCAGAAAGAAAGCAGGCCAAGATGTAAAAAAAAGAACAGGCGGAAACATACATCTGAAGTAAAAGTACAAATCTTCCTTAAACATGAGGTTTGATATATATAAGAAAGAAAGCCTGCATGGTAATAAAGGTATACTCTATTCTCCAAGAAAGTAAATGCAAATGCCTCAAGGAACTTAAACTTACTATTGACACATATATATATACATATGTGTATGTACATTCAACAGATCAAATCTTCATTCAGTCCCCATCTAAATATACATACATACATCAACGTTCATCTAAAAAATATTATGGATGCAAAACTGGGAGATGCAGCAGCTCAAAAGAATGGTTATAACGAGCCAAACTCTGATCTAATACAGGAAGATGATTGTGACACCCTCCTCATATATCTACAAGGTCTGTCTTCGCGATTTTTTTTTTGAAAAAAAACAAGTGGTGCATGTATGATATTCAGAAAGCTGAGTCAATTTTGCAGGCTATAGGAAAGATCAGTTGAGAGTTCAGCAGGCTAAGTCGGGAACTTTGAGGGTCAGCGGGACGAGGCCGATCGGGGACAACAAGTCTAGCAGTTTCGTGAAAGATTACCCTGTCTCGCCTAACTGTGATACCAACAACATCACTGCTAAATTTGAAGGTGGCATACTATATATAAGGCAGCCGAAGCTGATCGTCCCGGCTGAGAAAGGGGACGAAAATCCGCCAGTTTTAGAGACTCAACCGGCCCGGAGCCCCGTAAACAGGCGCCCACCAACACCAATTCCATACCATGAGACCAAAAGAACCAGCTCAGGTGAGGCTCAAATCAAGCAACAAAGCCTCGATGGATCAGAGGAGGGTAAAAACGAGAAACCTGACGGCATTTACGATGATCAAAGAGCGGAACCAAGTGTTACCGATCAACATGAGGAGTTTTCGGGTAACACGGAATCCGAATTTGCGAGTAAACTAACTGGGAAACTGGGCAAAGATCGCGTAGATTACTATAAGCTCGTTGCTGCAGGCACAGCAGCAAAGATGAGGAAATCAGGGAACATCGTGTACATGGTCATGGCTATTACTCTTGCTTTCGCATTCGGAATGTACGTTAATAATTTGATTCGGTCTTATAAGAAACCCGAGAACTGAGGCTCGTAAATTATGTATTATGTGAATAAGGAATGTAAATGAATCCACAGTTTCCCTGAATCAATCGGATTTGATATATTTTCGAGACATCTGATTGCTGCTAGAAATCTGCCACCTTCATTCGACTTGCTGAAAAAAAAAAGCTATTTTATTTGATATCAATAGATAAAAAAGATTACTCGGGAACGTCTATTCGGGAAAAGCTTACTTATAAAAACCTACTCGGGAACATCTACCCGAGAACTCCAAAAGAGAAAAAGCTGTCTAACCCATACCAGCTAATGATTAAAATCAGGTAACGTGTTGTCAGGTTCTTACTCAGTTCTGATTGGCCTGGTAACTTGTGCAAACTAGGGCTGGCAGACCCATACCTAATCATGAGTGGCCAGGTGGCGTACACGCAATCGAGATATCTTTTTTCGTCTATAAATACTTGAGTCTCTCGCAAACAAGGGGCATCATAATCTTAACTTACAATCAAAAGACATCGCAAGAGACCCGAGAAGAAATTACTGAATCGTATCTTATTCTCCTCGGGTGACGAAGATTAACTCTTTGATCGGGGACCGAGGACGAAATTTGAGTAGCATCATTATTAAACCTATGATCATTTGTCCAGTTTTAGGTTTTTCGTCCACTAATCACTTCGGTTTTCAAGACCGACTCTTTCATCCATAGCCAAAATTGAATCTTGATGCAGTAACTTTGAAATTTTTTTGTTTTAGTAGCCCGATTGATCTAAAAGGGATGTGTTTACTCTTGGAATAAAAAATAATAAGTGGAGGAGGAAGTTAAGAATTGGGAGGTTATACGAAGGGTACAATAACCTATTTTAATTCTTCATATTTGATGCCTTGAGTATAAAGTTTTTTTAAAAAATCATTTATATATCCCAAATCCAGTATTTATTAAATCCCCTTACTTTAATTGAATATAAACGTTTTTGTTTGATAAACATGCAGACGTTTGGAATATTACCTATATCAGTATCTTTTTTATATTAACTCCATTGAAAATGCTCATTAATAAAAAAAAATTAATGGTTTGAGATATATAAAATTTGAAAATCGGAGGTATTTGATGCAGATGACTCTGGTATAATAATTTGAAGTAAATAATAGATTATCCTTTAATATGCCTAAGTAGAAATAAGTGTACCTGTGTTAGGATTTGATTCAGTCTATGTTACGTGTAACCCCTATGATAAATTCAACGTTGATGATTGCATTAAAAATATATTTATATGGTGCCGAATAAAATCCCACATATTTGAACTAATTATGGGATAAGTAGTGAGGGTAATATTCACACCGTAGGATATGATGGATTGTCCAATTTATGGTTTATCTTCAACCAAATTTTCGGTTCGGTTCGTGCAATTGGGACCGAATGAACCCGACTGTATATAATTTAGATTTCCAACAATTATGAATTCATGGCTAATTTCGGGGTTCAAACAGCATTATTTGCTTTATTGGGTAAAAGTGTGATAAAGTTTTGGGTTGTTCGGCAATTTGAGTTTCTGGATAAACATGACCCTTCTATAAGGTCAGTAATGTGGATTGATAACTTGATGGGCCATGCATGCCAACAAATGCAGATCCTATATTTTTGTTGAGGAAAAATAAATTCTACCTTGTCCTTATCCAAACAATTTTGAGTGATATATATATTATGTTATATTTTTTTTAAAAATACTTAATTTCAAATAACACGATATATTATTTATTGGATATTAATATTTAATAAAAATTTGAAAATTAATATATTATTTTAATTCTATATGATACAATTGTTAATTCGAACCGAATTTGAACCTACGTTTTTTGTGTTTTCTCGTGATAATATCATCTCAGTACTTCTCCTGTTCACACAGTTTAACTCGACGTATTCGTGCTTCGAATATCTTCGGATCGTTAAAAAGTGAGACCGTACATGTTATGTCCTATTAACGTCTTGTTAAAATTAGACTTTGCATATAAAAACAAAAACAAAATCGAAATTTTGATCTTAGCTACATTTACTCGTTTACTTAAAAGATTATTTCTTGAATGATGTTTTTCTAACCGATAGTTTGGTAAGATATTTCATATGGTGTTCATGATTGCCTATATTGTCATGGTATGTTTTTGCTGATTGATCTTGTTTTTTTTAATCAAATTTGGATTAAATATTTCATTTGAGATATGAAATAACTTAATATTGAAACTGTGGATTTCGCAATTTAATACACTCGATAACTATATTTCCAAATAAATTGAGTAGGTTTAGGTAAAGATTGAAATGGGAAGAATTCTTGATATCTTTCCAACTAAACATTGGGGTCACATTTGGACTTGAAAGAAGAATTTGAGAGAAGAAGTTGAATCATATATACGATCGACTTCAGATCCACTATGATGATCCAGAAAATTTTCAAAAATCTTGATTCAAAAAAAATAAAAAATATTTATTTTCGAGGATTTGAAACCTTTAATTACGTCCATTTAAATAAGTTAAATTCAGAGATGTGTTTCCATGGGATTATTAGATTTTCTGTATTTGAAACTACTAAAAATGAAAAGCAGAAAGAATCGAATCAATTGATTTTAAAAGAATTTAAAATCAATTGTTCGTTTGAAACACATTTTCCCAAATTGTATCTTCCAACTTAAATCAAATCGATACATAAAACTACAACAAATAAATATGTGCATAAGCAGAATTTTATTGTAAAGTATTGTGTACATCGTAATACAATATATGAAAATAATACTAAAATAAATATTATGTAGTATCTTTATTTGATAATCAAGAATCGATCTAACAATTGTATATAATTTTATATCTTTTACATGTAAAAATAGTCCAGCGATACAAATATCAATTGATCTTTCTCAGAAGTAAACGATTTCTAAATATTTTTGAGGATTATATTTAAATTTTATTTTAAAAATCTTTTAGACAAGTACCTTAAAATTCAGCTTTGTAAACCAAACCAAAACCTTGAAGACTGAACAGAAATCATAAATAATAAATGACGGTGGTAAAATTCAAACTCCCAAAAATGGTACTTTTGAATCTGACCCTTTGGCGTTAATATATACTCAAATTCTCATAAATATTTTCACACGGATAAACTGTAAGGTAATTGATTACTGTATTTTGTTTGGCTTTCGGTTTACTGTTCACCAGTCCCCGACACTTTTCACCTCCCGGTAGGCCGATACCCACTAATAAATATAACCACAAACGCGACTATTACATCATTTTCTTGGGTTCCTCCTCTTTTTTCTTATTTCTATGGTCCTTATTTGGGTTAATTATTCTGCACTAGAGGAGGGTATGAACAAGGGATAACAACTGGTAAGTGAAGACAAATGGCTGGGTGTTCTTGTTTTTTGCCTGTTGAAGTCTAAATTTTGGTTACACTTCATGCAATTTTTATTTGATTATGCTTCTGGGTTTCCACGTGTTTGTGCTGTCGTCCTTGAGTCTGGCACCTGATTTTGGATCAAAGCTCGCGTTTTTTGGTAAATATTTGGTCTTTTTACATCTTTTTGTTTTGTTTTTTATGTGGTGGGTTATGAGGAGTTATGCTTGTTGTTTCTTGTTCTATTGTTCTTGATCAGGCTGCTTTTTTTATTTGTACTTTTGTCTACTATGGTTGTTGACATCATATTTTGGGTTAGATCTTAGTGATATAAAATTGGTTTATATTTTTCAAATACGGGGATTTAGAAACTTTCTGCAAATTTCTTGGGAAATCAGGTTTATGTTTTCTCAGACACGTGCTTCGCTTTCTCTGTAGTCTGTTCGGATCCGAATTCTATCTTTTTCCGGTCTGTGCTGTGTTGAAGAAAGATCCATATCTTTTCAGTATTTTAACAACAAAGAAGTTTTTGACTTTATGATCGGAATCAGCGGATTTGAGATTTTCTTGATTTTCGCAACACCATCTTTGCAGGTAACGTCATAGAAGAAGTCCCTCTTCGCATCCTGTTACTGAATATCGTGTCTTTCGTGGAGCTCGAGTTGAATATATACGTAGATTAAATCTCAGTTTCGACAAAGTGTGATTTTGGTGCTCTCAAGATGATGATGTTTGAAGATATTGGTTTTTGTGGGGATCTGGATTTCTTTTCCTTGGGTCCTATCAAGGGAGTAGATCTCTGCCCTCCGCAATCTGCTGATCCCGGACCGGAGATCGAACCCCTAGCCGAGCAAGTTGTGGAGGATGACTATACAGATGACGAAATCGATGTGGATGAACTCGAGAGGAGGATGTGGAGAGACAAAATGCGATTAAAGAGGCTTAAAGAACTGAATAAGGGTAAAGAGAGTGTTGACTCTGCTAAAAAGCAGCAATCTCAGGAGCAGGCTAGGCGAAAAAAAATGTCGAGGGCTCAAGATGGAATCTTGAAGTACATGTTAAAGATGATGGAAGTGTGCAAAGCTCAAGGTTTTGTTTATGGCATCATACCGGAGAAAGGCAAGCCGGTGAGTGGTGCGTCCGATAATCTTCGGGAGTGGTGGAAGGATAGGGTCAGATTCGATCGCAATGGACCGGCTGCCATTGCGAAATACAAGGCAGAGAACTGTGTCCTGGAGAGAAGTGAGGCCGAAAATTCCCTTGGTCCCACTCCACATACCTTGCAGGAGCTCCAAGATACGACTCTTGGATCGTTGTTGTCTGCTCTAATGCAGCATTGTGATCCTCCTCAGAGAAGGTATCCTTTGGAGAAAGGTGTTCCACCGCCATGGTGGCCCAGTGGGAAGGAGGAATGGTGGCATCAGTTGGGTTTGCAGAAGGATCAAGGCCCTCCGCCATATAAGAAGCCTCACGATCTGAAAAAGGCATGGAAGGTGGGTGTTCTGACGGCTGTGATCAAGCATATGTTTCCCGACATTGGCAAGATTCGGAAGCTTGTTAGGCAGTCCAAGTGTCTGCAAGACAAGATGACAGCTAAAGAGAGTGCTACTTGGCTTGCTATCATCAACCAGGAGGAAGCTTTGGCTCGGGACCTTTACCCGGACCGCTGTCTCCCTTTGTCCTCGTGTGGTGGAAGTGGGACACTTCTGATTGCTGATAGTAGCGAATATGATGTCGAAGGTGTTGAGGATGATTCTAACTTTGAGGTGCACGAGCAAAAACCAAGTCCCCATCAATTATCGAATATCGGGCTGGAAAGGTTCCAAGACCGGGTTCCAGTTCAACAACAATCTTATACCATCAAAGATGAAGTGATCAACAATTTTGACTTCTCCCGGAAGAGGAAACTAAATGATGAGTTTGGCAACATGATGGATCCCAAGACATTAACCACCGAGCCTCCTCCGCGCCCCACGCATGTAGAACTTCGACATGGTTTTCAGGATCGAACTGACCAAGATTCTTCTGAATTCGGTGTTGCGAATTTCAGCATAAAGGAAGTGAAACCAGCTGCCTTCTCTCAGTCTTTTGTCCAACCAAAGCCTACTACCATCGATCTGTCAGCACTCGGAGTTCCAGAAGATGGACAAAGAATGATTAACAATCTCATGTCTTTCTATGATACCAATATTCAGGAGAACAAGAACACAAATGTTAGCACCAGCGTTTCTAAGGAGCCATCTCTTCAGCACCTTCAATACCAACAAAATGGATACCTTCAAGGTCAAGAAATATTGCTGGAACCCAACATATTTCCCGACAACATGTCAGTTGATCAGTTCCACCAGTCCAAGGTTACAAATCCACCTTTCGGTTCCAATGGAGCCGAAAATTTCCAACTCATGTTCGGTCCTCCGTTCAATATATCCTCCATGGACTACACAGACAATTTTCCTGATGTTTCAAGGGATAATCAGATCAAGCAGGACCTTTCGATTTGGTACTGAAACACTCTTCCGAGATCGTCAACTCCTCTACTACAATCTACGCACACTTCAGCAGGTGGGATTGTTTTTCTTAGCGTTGTCTTAGTTATTACTATGCTATTTTCTTAACCTTATAGTCTGAAGAGTTCGTGTAAGTTCATCGGGCACAGTTGTAAGATGGTATCCTACGGCGATTACCATACTTTGCTATCGGGAAAAATGGCTAGACTTACATATATATGTGATATAAATAAGCTTCAGTCTGGAGTTCGTTGATTTCCCTGTTATTTTCCGATGACGAGCTGATGTTGATGCTTGACATATATATGTCTATTATTGGATTACAAGTTTGATGTAAATATTGGGTGTCTTTTGTTGACTGAAAGACTATGTTTTGTCATCTTCACTTGACTTGGTGTTTTGCAAGTTGGAGTGGAACAGTGAATGGGTGGTTCTTGGCAGATTCATGTCTTGTCCTTCCTTTTTTTTTAATTATAAGATTAGCCTATCAAGCGGATCCCGATATAGGTCACAAGGTAGATTTAAATCGAGGGATATACAGGATCTCAGTGGCGAGGACTTATATAGCAAACTAAATCTCATATCCAATAATATTTTAGCGGAAAATATAATTCACACGATAATCGAATCCGTGAAATCGTTAAATTTGTATAGCCAAATGTCGCCTCCTTGCAAACGGATTGTATTCAATCCATTACACGCAAACCAAATAAAATTCTAAATATTTTGAGTTTTGGACCGAGAAAAAATCTTAGAACTATTATTGGGGGCTGCTAATCAATGTAAACATTGGGAATGGGTTTCCAGTCTTTAGTTATTTCATGTCGCTGTTCTGGCAGTAATGAAAGGTTACTATACAAAAATTTCATGGTCCCTTGTCCACGTTGGGCCCATTGACGAGTGGTGACTCCATAAAATGGTCATACAACATTCATTACACATGTTCTGTTTTACTTTATTCTTCGGTCAAATTATTTCGTTTTAAATGGTTTAAACATTGTCCCATTGAAATTCCCGATATGAATATAATAATCACGTGCCCTCTATATTATCAGTATTGTTAATATATGGTTGTTTTTTAGCACCTGTGTGGACACCTGGTGATGTGAATGATTGATATTGTGTGCATCTTGTGTGAGAAATCTATGTATATCTTATGATGTGGCAGTATCAGAAAGTATCGCATCATCAGTATTCACATAGATGCTCACATAAGGTGCTCACAGTATCAATTTTTTTATTGTTGATCATTTGAAATTTAATTATCTTTCCTATATTGTAATACATAGAAGTCATAATTTGGTCATTTTATGAATATCTAAATGTACTATTCTAAGTGCACGAAATATAAGTTGATCACTCGAAAATTTTGTTCTAACCCCGTTATCTCAACCACTATATAATATTTTTAACATGGACATAAAATGTTTAGTAAATTTAAATCTTCACAAAATTAAAAATTCAAAAGTATTATTAATTCTAAAAATGTATTCAAACTTTTATTTGTCAACGACCTATTGGGTTCGTATTTCGTAGATTCGTATCCTACACTATTTTTTGACGAGTAATCTGCTCTCTCACATGATATTGGGTGTGTCTATATTAATATTAAGAGTAATAAATCGGGAAAGAAGTAAAAAAATATATATATAAACAAGATTTTCATTTTAGAAAAAAATAAAAGAACTTGTGATCTTATCGACAGTTCCTCAATATTGTAAAACGAAAGGACGGTGGAACTTGTATTTTCCGTTTGACTTTTGATTAATTCGGGAATCAAGGTAAGGCTTGCACATGGTAAGCCCTTTGCAATCGTGAGTTTGCAAAATAATTATATCATGCCATGTTTTTTTTTTTTTTTTTTAGCTATTAAAAATAAAACTCCTTTATCTTAATTTGTGCTTTTTGGAGAACAACACGTGACCCAATCTCCACTAGCATCACATTTAGTAAAGTGTAATTGCTATCATCACTTTGGTTGGGGATCGTATGTGTATAGTTTCTAAAGTAGTTTTCTTCTTTACTTGATAAAGTTGGAGACTTCACTTAGCCGCCTCATGTAAGAAAAAGAAGTCAAGCAAATTAAGATTAAATGTAAGGTAACTTTGTGGCATAAGGTGGAGAGTTTTAAAAGAAGGATTGCTAATTCAAGGGGGTGCGTGGATTTAATTTCCTATCTATGAAGCAACTTGATCGGGTGGATTTATTAGAACATAATTTATACGTTACATGACAAAAAATGTCACGATATATTTTTTCTATACATGTACCAGAATAACCCTGAAGCCAACTCAATCACGGCATACTAAACAATCGAAATATATTGTTGCGAGGAAGCAACCTAGTCCATCGTTTTCAAAAATATCATGCTAAATATATAAAATTGTTGCCTTTAAATCTACTGCATATTAGGACTTGACATGTACCAGCATTTCTGGCAGAACATGCATGGTGAATTAGGGATGGGCATGCACCTGGACGATTGGCATCAGACTGAAATAACAGCCGAAACAGAAAACATATTTATACAAAAAGTAAAGATTTTTTTGTCCTTGGTATAGAGGTAACAATATCATCTGCAATTTGGAACTTGGTGCAGAGTTACAACTCATAGGCCATATCCACTATATTAAATTAAAACTAACCCATCCAAATGCAAGGTTTTTATGTGTTGACAGATATTCTAAATAATAGATATGAAACTTAAATTTATTCTTTTCACTACGAAGGACAACTAGATTGTTCAATCCAAAGTAAATACACCGGATCGAGTTATAGTACCGAACTAGTCGAGCTCGAATCAGAGTTGAATAACTATATTTGAGCTCGAGTTTGATTCAAAGAGTTTCGAATGAAGACTCAGATTTGAACTCTCATCACAGTGTTGGAATATCATCTCTAAATATGAAATAAATGGTTTTTGAGAAAATTAGTTTCGTTTACGCCACTACTCTAGAGCCCAAGCCAAGATCAATTGCATTTAATGCACAAGCATGGCACGGTTTTCATATAACCATATGGCATCCATCATACAGATGGCTTACACAATGTTAAATGATTACACGATATACATGTGAAATTTGTACAGAAAAGGTGCCTTTGTACACAAGATTCCCCATATCTATAACTCCTGAATCAACCAAATTTAACTTAAGTACATGTATACATACTACACGCTGCTGCAACTACATATACAATAGTATAATCGCTCATTTATTCAGCATCAATCCAATAAATCAAGTTGAAGATGTCATCCTATACCCCTATTGTGTTGGTCCTTTTATTTGGATGCCTTCTCAAAATCTCGAGTCCTAAAATCTACACAACCTTCTTCTGTTGAGACTTGAATTGCTCGTACTTAAACTTCGCGTCTTGAATGGATTTTTGAAGATCGCTGAACATAGTGACAGAACATTCAGCAAAATTGTTCGACTTGCCGAGAAAACCAGCCAAGCTTGTACGAAAGCCATCAAATGCAGGTACCAGATCCTCAAGAGCCTCATCTGTCGACGTATTTATACCACGTTCATCACCATCCATCCCATCAAGCAATGACACATTACGAGAGCGATTAGTGGACTTTCCTTGGTTTTTCTCTTGACGAGGCAAAACGTGAGCCACTTCCGCTGCCAAGTCTTTGATAGAATCAACGACTCCTTTACACGGTAATCTATCGATCATCTCCAACCATGCATCACAGATCATGTATATAGGTGGACCGCACTCTCTCATGGATGGAAGTCTCATTCTTTTGTTTCTCTTGATATTATTTTGTGGGAGAGAAACACACTTGAACAGCCACTTATTAATGGCTTCTACATATATTTTCTGTGCACCAATCCATTTTGTGAAGTTGGATGATAAAGAGTTGAGTTCATTTTCGAGATGGATAGTAATCTGTCTCAGTGAATCTGACTGTATATTGATCTTCGTGCTTCCAGGGGCAATGGAGATCGATATGATGTGAAATTGAAGTCTGTGGCAATCCATCATCATTTCCCACATTCTTCTTAACCTGTGATCAGGAACTGTTAGAAACAACTCAATTTATATAGGACGTGATGCATTAATATTGTTAGGTTTTAACATTGCTAGGCCTGGGGATGGGAATTACAAACTTGAAGTTAACATCCAAGGCATCTCGTTCAAAACATACTGCTTCGATCAGCCTAGTAAAGTCAATAAAAGGGCAAGGAATGTGCGCTATAATCATCATTCGTAAATCCAAGGAAATGTAGAAAAGCCTTTTTTTGTCTGGGGTTTCATTTGTAATTTTATTGAATGATTGTGTCAGCTCCTAGGAACTGGACCTGCTTTGCCATCTTGCTCATCAGTTTGGTGCTCCAATAAGTAATAGGCATCAATTGCCTAATAACTTATGGTGACTGTGATTGTATTGTATTTGATAGCAGAAACAAGGGACAGATCCATACCCCTCAATTAACTCCTCAAGTTGAGGCTGGAGCTCCTTATCTCTAATTTCTTCGATTTTCTTTGAGATCGAGTCAATTCTATGAATGGAAACTCTAATTCTTGAATGCAGATCTTTAACTATAGCACGTGTTTTGTCAGTATTCAGTCCTTGAGATTCTTTCTGTCGGAGAAGCTTACACTTCAGATCGAAATTACTCCTAAGCACTTGACAAGCCTGAGAGGAGGAATGACATTATTTGATCCCCACATAATCATGTCTTGTAAGAAAATGCAAAGTTTTGAGTGTACCTTCACTTCATCGTAAAGCTTCTTCTCCCATGCATAGAGCCTATCTAAAGTTGAGGCATGACTTCCGGATACCATACAGAAGTCTTCAAAGAGATTTTTACTCACATCATTGATATCCTCAATGGATTTCCCCCTAAGAAGATTGCGAGATGAAGCAGATCGAGATGATGATGTTCGATGCCATGTTAAGTACTTGACCGAATTTTGAGGAGGCTCTAGATAAGTGAGTAAACACCGAATGAGAGATCCAATAATTGAATGAAGATAATTGAGTTAAAATAGCGTGATAGAAGCTCTTTAAAACATGAAGAAATATATCTCAAAGATAAAATCCAGTTAAGATCTGTCAATCTCCTTCAAATTAGGTTATTCCAGATCAGCTTTTTGTATAGGTGAACATATTTTAAAATTTTTCTAATTAAAAAAATATTCAGAATTAAAACATATTAAGGGTATATCAGAAACTTAATAGTCTGAAACAGTACATCAGAATCTTATAGTCTGGCAAATGGTTCCAAGATATATTATTTCAATTCCAAAAATATGTATGCGATTCAGACATATTTAATGCACTTGGCCAAAATAATAAACATACTTAAGGAAAGAGAAAAAATATTTACACAAATTATTCACATCATGCATGCATCCCTGATTTGAGTAATTGTGATAAAAATGTTTCCTTGACCGTGCAAAGTCTAACACATACATATCTTAGTTTCTTTTCAATCTGATAAACGTAAACTATATGAATACAATAAAATAGAACACCTGGCGATGATTATTACTAGATGTTACACGTTACGGTTTCACATTGTATTATTTCAGAGTCTTTTAGGGTGTTTGAGATATAAAAGACTAAAAAAATGTGGAAGGGAAGAACAGTAAAGCTCCCTACTGTTTCTCAAAACGAAATCTTCATAGCTATCTATCTGTCTCATCAATCATAACCTCTTTCCAACGAACAAAAAATCAATGGCCAATTGATAAGGTGAAAGTGCCATTTTCAAAGAGAGTTACTGCTAAGATCCATAATGCCAGGGCACCAGATAAATAGCTCTACATTATATAGTGGGACAGAACTACCTTGTTTAATCTCACTTGGATCATTCCCACAAGAGAAACAAGACTTCAGTAGAGATGTGGCAACTGATCCACCTGCAAAAAGAAGAACCCTTCATTGAATATCACCAATTTAGATGACACAGAAAATAATATGGATGGGAGAAAAATAATACCAAGGAAAATGAAAGCACACATAATTTATAGAATTTTAGCCGGTCTTGAATACACATTTGCAAGAGGTTTTTGATATCTTTAGTGTATAGTTTATGACAAAACAATATGCCACTTGCAGAAGTGATTTTTTCCATATCCAACTTCATTAAAGCCTAAAGATTCTGTCATAGATGGAATCTATTGAGAAAGCACAATATCAAAGTCATTCATCCACTGATTAATAAATACAAGAAGTTTTACCCACTTTGTGTGCGGAGAATAGTGGATAAGTTATAACTTAAAAGTGTTTTACCCATAAAAACTCTGTGAAATGTCGTAAATGTGCAATTCAGCCTTGAAATTTAAATAGGCGTCCTAGTCCTCGTGCTTTTATAAAAATGTTGCGCTATTTACACCTGATAACCCCGTTATTGGTACATGTGCCCCTATGGCATATGTGAATCCAAATTTTTAAAAACAATACAAATAATACAATCAAATGTATGAAATTACGCTTTTATTAATCTATACAGAAAGTATAACAATTTTAACCAAACTTAGAATCATATGTTATATATCTAATTATTCATTATTTTTGTCACATTACACTATTAATTTAAGTATACTCATATGTTGATATATGAACTGAAAGTACCCACCCCAAAGATAAAATCTCATTAACAAGTATAGATATTAAAAATTTTAGCAGAAATATTTTAATTAGCTATCACAATTCCCTCTTATATATTATAAACTAATAAAATTGGGGAACATGTGATGATCATATTGGGGACCATATGTTTATTTCTACGGCATGCATATCTTATAAAGGTTAAGGGCTCGGATGCCTATTAATTCCTTGTATGTGAAGTGAATATTTCAATATTTCATAGGAAGTTTGGTGCAAAAAACTCTACAACGTTATATATCTTTATATGGCATTCTTATTTTTTATAATCTAAACTATTTTGGAAAAAAAATTATTACTAAATAACATATTTTTAAATATAAAAAAAAACATAAGTTATTAATGCTACATTATTTTAAATAATTTTTAATTAAATTTTAATATTTACTTGAAGTTTAAACATATAAAGGTTATATTAGGTTAAGGGAAAAAACGGTTTCACCATCCACACCAATCTCGAGGGGCCTCACTTGATTAATAGTAATATAATAGATAATAAGATCATCCCATTCCCATAAACGAAATTTATCTTGGATTTTCAATTTGAAGTTCCCACATTGCTTACTGAACTAAAATAGAACTAGCACTCCACCATGCTATCATGACTATACATGAACCCTTCAGTGCAATTGTGGGTTTGTGCGAGAGTGAGAGAGAAGTACTTACTTTCTTTCCCAGGGAAAACTGGACGAAAATGAAATTTATTTGCTTCAAGCATTCGAGGAACTTCTTTACCAGATTCAGATGCTTTAACAAAAAGTTGTTCAATCTCTTGCATGCTAGAAAAGAAGTCCTTAGGTGCAACCTTATCTTCAACTTGGCGTTCTGTAATTGGATTTACTTTTGCATCATTCAGATGCATAAATCTTGAAGATGTGGCTCTTAATGGTGATAGATCAGGAGACTTATTTTTCTTCCCATTGATAAATTTGGCCTCTGACTCTACGGGTTCTGATGACTTTATAGATGGATCTTCTTTGGAGACAAATTCTTTGCCTTTGATCACATTTTCAAATCCCGGAGACTTGGTTTCTGATGACTTTATTGATGAATCTTCGTCGACA
This sequence comes from Dorcoceras hygrometricum, assembly GCA_001598015.1. Classification (NCBI taxonomy): domain Eukaryota; kingdom Viridiplantae; phylum Streptophyta; class Magnoliopsida; order Lamiales; family Gesneriaceae; genus Dorcoceras; species Dorcoceras hygrometricum. The sequence continues at coordinate 218,134 of KV008237.1, forward strand.
ACATGATCTTTGCCTTCTATCACATTTTCAAAACTTGGAGGCTTGGTTTTAGATACTCTATTTTCTTGAGGTGCCACAGGTGACTTATTATTGGCATCATCTTCTGTTGTCACATTAACATTTTTGAAACTCCGAACAAGTGTAGCTAAGGAGGGCTCGTCAAATTCGTCTTGAGAGTCATGAGATTCGTCTATCCCATGTGAGGATAACTTATCTTCCACATCTTCAAGATCAGGAATGCCCTCCTCTGCCCTAAGATGTTGAATCTCATCGGAGTGTTCAGAACCCTGATCAAATCTGTTTCTCTCTTGTGAAGAGAAATGATCATCAATTGGATGAAAAAGACCAAAATAGTCCCATGGAGTTTCAGATGGGATGGAAGAAGTTTCAAAGGATGATGCTTCGGGTACTTCTGTTGAACGAGGTGTAGTGCTCGGTGGAGTGGTTGAGGTAACTGACATCGTAACATGCATTGGAGGCTTTTCCTCAATTTTCTTGGAAAATGGGATTCTAAATTTCATATGATGAGAGTTATACTTCAACACTTGGGAGGATGGGGATGGAGAGGCATACACAGTGGTATCCTCATATTGTGATCGGGATGGAGAGGACAAAGATAATTGAGAGACAGATTTTTCAGTGAAAGCACGTGGCTCGGTAGTTACACTTCTCGAGGGGAAGGCAAAAGATTCAACTCGAGCATCAATTTGGGCAAATCTCCTTAAAGCAGCTCCTATGATTTTCAGTTCCTCTATATAAGCAATATGAGCTGCAGCCACAGAACACCTGCCGTTGAGTGCTTGTTTGATAAATTTCTTTCGAGCTCGACAAAGCTGCAATCCTTTGTCTTCGTCCAATCTAGAGTTTGAAGCTCCCATTTCCTCTTACCTGCGATGTCCCTTCACTTCCAAATTAGTAAGCAGGGTTATGACTTCTGCTAAATACATCCTGGATCACGTAATATCAAATGCGTAAGGGGGGGTGCATAAACCATGGACCATTAAATTGTTGATAAACAAAATAGGTTCTTGAATTAATTACAGATAACCTATACTTCCAAAAAATCTTGTTTGAACAGGACACCAGTTTGTTATCAGAATAGAAGCAACTCAAGATCTGTTTTAACATACGAAAGTACAAAACAGCTAGATTCCCAAACAGAAGCAGTTTCATGATTCCAATTTCACCCAAGATAATCAAGAATCAAAGATCCATAAAAATTAATTTCTTCTATGAAAGGAAAGGCTATTCAGTATTCACGATAAACGACAAAAAAAAACAAATGAGATAAATACACATCTTACGAACACATTCAATAAAATGCTCAAATCAATCACGGACCAGAACTTCCGGGTTATGTACTGACGTCTCAATTTTAAATTTCATACTTATTACGAACCAAAATTTTCGGATTATGCACTGAAGTCTCGATGTTTAAACATACCAAGCTTACAATAACCACAACATGATGGATAAATTCAGTGTTTTTATTTTTTTAAAGCTTTTGTCAAGTTACCCACAGACCACAGTATAAACAAAAATATCTAGCATTAACCAGACGGCAATAAGACTTACGTTCAATTCGTTAGGGCAAAACAGATTCGATCAATCCTTCGGAACCCACTAAGAAACGAATCAAGGAAATGAAATCATGAGGCTGTTCTATAGAAGTAGAAACCTATTAAAAACACAACAAATTGCAGAACTATAAAACCCAATTCAAAATAAGAATCCAAATCAAGTCTGAATCTATCCAACAACAACCAGATGAGTAATCGTTCAATACCAGAAACCAAAAACCAAGAAATCACAACTTTGACAGCAAATCCAATAAAGATTCAGAAACGGCTAATCAAACTAAAGGGTCAACGAATTCAGGGCGACTCTGTTTCAAGTCAATCTCTTTCTTATCGGGGAAGTAAAAATTTACCAAGTTCTAAAATTAGCTGGCGGCGATACTCTTCTGGAACCAAATTCCCTTGATTTCAGCGCAGAACAACAGTAGATGGCCTCCCAAACAAAAAAAGATCGAAAAAAGGAACTCGAAACCTTTTCAATAAGGATTACGCTTGTGTGTGTGACAGTGAATCTGTCAGATCAAAAGGCCGGTGGGGTATGTACTGCGTTTGCATGCAAGATAAACAAAAGGGGAGAATTGCTCGAATATGGTAGCAGAGCTGTGGGCCACTGCTGACTCCGCAGTAAAAAACAATAAATCTTGATTTGTTTAGTGTGAATTTTACACTGCCTTTTAGTGAATAGGAATCTGGGAAGGAATAACGCGGAAGGCAGGAGGAAAGGCGTGACATTTACGCGGGCCAGATGGGTTGTTGATTCATTCTGCTTGCGTATCTTATTCTTCTTTTTCTTGCTCATCACCAGATAAATGAGGTCAGCACAAATTTTACCTAAAATCAAAGGCCTTAAAACATAGAAATCAATTAATATATTATGGGATAATTCGTAAATTTTTAAATAAGATTGCCTCCGTTAGTTTTGTTTTGCTCAGACAAAACCTAACCTGAAACTAGGAAGGGCTTCGTATATATGGAAAGCCTCGTTTGCTCAAGCTGTAATATTTCCAAAATATATAGGAAATTGCTGTAATAAGAATTATTTGAACAATTGACTTTGTGCCCAAATTTTCCTTTATAAAATGATATACTTTAGTTATTTTCACAAATTTGTGTACGCTTGGTTTTACCCGAAATTGATATGGTAAAATATTCAAAATGGAGGTATTCAATTTCTTCACTACAACAAGGAGAATTTAACATTTGGAATTCCACTATAAAGAACTCTTGGTCTTGGAGAAACTCATGCTTATTTCCCCCCATAAACATAAACATTGCATTTACGCCTAACTTGAACCATTTTATGTAGGGATGACGATTTTTCCCACGGGTTTGGGAGCCGCGGGAAAAAAACCGAAATGAGGTGGGTATGGGAATATTTTATATCCCCGAATCAAATGGGGATGTGGATGGGGATGGTAATAGCACCCACATCCCCGAAATCCCCGAAGCCGCCCCGATAATGTATGTGCATATATATATATATACAAATTTGATACAGTGGGCACCATTTGTGGGCACCTTGTGGGCATCGGGGTGACGTTGCAGCACCAGGAACTGTCACGTCACCCCGGTGCCCACAAATGATGCCCAGTATATATATAGTATCTGATATATTTGAAATATGTATGTATTAATAATATAGATTAATAAATAATATATATATATAATATTAGAGGCGGGGATGGGGATCCCCGTCCTCGAACTGATCCCCGCAGGGATGGGAATGGGGATACCCGAATTATTCGGGACGGGGATGGTAACGGCAAAACCGGCCCGTCCCACCCCCGCCCCGTTGCCATCCCTAATTTTATGGGGTTCAATTCGTAAATCCCTGTTGGTCCCTTTAAAAAGGTTTAAATTGAATAAATATATATGGGATTAAATGTTCATTTCATCGTTTATTTGTGTGCACATCTATTAAGGAATAAATAAAAAAAATGACCACCATCTACAAAATATTTTGGTCCAGTGAATGAAGCAGCGTTTTAGTCAATAAGGTCATAAATAAATAAAGAAAAAACTGCCGATGTCATTTTCAAACTAGTTCCATCTTTATTATTAAAAGTTAATCTATTAATGGATTAACCTCTGTATAAGTCAGAGGTTTCTTGCCCCATACAGATGATAAATCGAGAGATATGCACAAGTAGGTAGGGGCCCATGAGTACCCATATAACGGACTAATTCTCAGAGCATATCCCACAATATTTCAGTGGAAAATATGCTCCACACGAGAATCGAACACGTGAAGTCGGGGAAGTTAGAAATTAGAAATTAGAAAACTACAAAATATCATCCAATCAAATGCTTGAAATTTAACTATGAATATCTTTTGATAATGATCTTGTACCTAACCATCTATAAGTAGTTTCATATAACAAAACTTTCACCCTTTAAATATATTATTCAATCAAACAATGGCATCAGATATGAAATTACGATAATATATAATACTCTCATAAGTTATCGTCCATAATCAATTATCCATGGTTTAGTGGTATGTCACGCAATTATTTATTCTCATATAGTATGAAGTTCATCAGGGCCCAAACACATAATTAATGCAACTTGGAAAAACTGCAGTTCTTTAATTATCGTTCCATCTACATTATTTGCAAAAAATTTCCACAAGCATCTAGTAAATTGGCACAGTATTTTGATTCTTTTAATTATTCTATTACTGTAATTATTTAAGCTTCTTAACTTACTGTAATAAAATTTTGATATGCTTTATGCAGTTGTTTAGAAACATAAATTTCATAAAGCATCCCCATTAAAAGTGTATTACAAGCCGATTTTTTTAGGGCACTCATAACCAGTTTATTATCGATATTTTAACTTGAAATTGCCATCCTCAAGAAAAGTATAATACACTACTTTGAGTTATGCAACATAAATTGTTATACTGATGTGATCTGGATAATAAAACAGAGAGCAGTTACAAAAGGACGATAAGTTTTCTATGCAGATGTTCACCAGATGAGCTCACATCTCCATCATGATCATGGAAAATAAGGGTGAAGAATCCAACCAAACATAGAACCGAACCCACCAGAAGCTTGTCATACCGTTCCGCCCAGTGGAACCTGAGCCGATTTGCGCCATAGAATGAGAGGGCTACTAGCGACGTCATTACAGTTATCGTGCTGCCAAGGAAACGAGTAGATATGGCCATGGGAATGCTTGTGATGAATATCAAAAGCTAATAAGAAGAATTCAGGTTCATAACATTAATGGCATAATAATCTTGCGATGTGGATCAAATCCTTAATCATAAGAAAGTGGTGTGACATAGCCCCAGGGCCAATCCAAGATCTTAGGGAGAAGGACAGAATGTGGGAAGGGTGGAGAGTGAGTGGTACATATGGTGGAGAAACTTGAAATTATGAAATCACACGTAAATTTTTTTATTCTCTGGGGAGTGTGTGCGCTTGTGTGAGTGAAATTCAGTTATGTTAATGAATCACAGGTCTGCAGCAATCAACAATGTAATATTATACCTTAAGAATAAAACTATGATAGCAAGCACCATCAGTGAAGATGAGTTTCCAACGGCCAGAAACACTGGAAGAGTGGTTGCACAAGGAGACAGTGCAGGGACAAGAACAAGACCAGCTACGGCCATTTTTTCCATGGGTTTATTGTGGGAGTGACTGTGACCGCCTTTTCCAGATAAATACAATATGACATAACTACAGCCAAGAAAAATGAGCAAAAAGGATGCGAGTTTGTGCACTGTATCTTCTCCAGCAATAGTGTTCGTTATGGTGATTGCCGTTATGCCGAGTAATGATGTGGATAATACATGCAATGCCGCTCCAAGCGCAGCTGCATCAGCAAATCGTGATCACTTACCATCACACATATGAAACTTTGTGGCGGCTATTTCAAGAAAATAATTTATGCCTTGAGAAATACATGAAGGCAATGCCAGGAAATTGCTGAATCAATCATGGCTCGTCACTTTGCTCAATAACAATTTATTCATTAATATATAAAGATCTGTTGTGTCAACTATTTAGCAAAATGATTTACATTGCCACAGCTTTTGTGCAAAAAGAACTAATAGCTTAAGTTATCATTTAAACTATAATAGCTTCGTTGTACTAGTGGATGAACTGCATTGATCTCACAGAAATCATGCAATAAGATTTCCCAGTGGCTAGACTTGGGGGCCGGATTCACATTCATAATTTTAAAGCACATATTACTTATTCAACACCCGCAGCCCAAAATGCAAAGGCAATAATATACTCGGGTCCTCAATGGATAAGCTTCACCAAACTGAACTTGGATTCAACACTTGCATCTACAATGGCTCCAATATGCCACATCCACAATAGTTATTCAACTATCATCAACCACCATACATGAAAAAACCCATCAAACTCTTAAATAGATCACATCTTTACTTATATATTTTATGTTAACCGAGACAAAACTGATTTAGTTGTAGCCAACTCCATTCTTACTGTCCATGCAACTGCTTTGCCTACTTCACCAAATGCTTCAGAAGTTCCAATATGCCCTTCTCAAGCGACAGTAAAATTTATCAGGGCCATGGCAAGCAATTGTGGGGCAAGCACAGGTCATCCAGAAATGAACAAAATATGGTGTTCGGATGGGAATTCCCTCTACCTGTTGGGCGATTTTTCAATACATGGATTTGAAAATCCCAAACTTTTCGTTTTTAGCTGTATTTTCTTGTGTAGTTATGGATGTCAAATACTTCTCTCATCGAGTCTTTGAAATCCACTCCTTCAGATGTTTTACCCAAATAGAATCCTCTCGTCCTACGCAGCCTCAAAGGTATGCATTTGCTCTAAAATTCATCGAGACGAAATCGCTCCTCAGTAAATTCCTACTCTAACGATTACAGTCAATTTACGTTTACCCTTTTAGCCTACCTACAGCGTACAAAGAAAAAAAAAATTCACAAAAGCACCATCTAAATCAGGCAACAACTACAAATCCTAGAACGAAAAGAAACAGCAAAATCCACAATGATCCATTATACGGAACCAAGAAGAACAAACATCAACTTACTAACAAAAAGAGTACGAGAAAGTGTCCAATTCTGAACGCGGCCAACAACGGAGAACGGCAGCCAATGTGTCGGTATGAAAGAATGCAGCAACGAGACCGTGGCTATGCCGCCGATCTTTGACAAATCTTCTGCAGTCACGCTAAATTTGCCGTCCCCCATAACTTCTCCAAATGCAGCCCACAATGCAAACACTAATCAAATTTCGAGCTTTAAGTGAACTAAGCTTCTCATCAGTGATTCCAGAAATTTTGCTCAAGAATTGATGCAGAGTCAAATCAAGAATTTATTTACAATTTAGAAAGAACAAGCTTCAGTCTAACAGCTTACTTTTCAGAACTTTTCGAGGTTTTTGGTTCATTTGACATTTTTCCCACGTTTTCAGTCGTCGGTTGGTTCTTTTTCTTTCCCCTTTATGTTACATATACATAGTACCAATGTACCATCATCATTCGAAACTACTATAAGGTCATAAATTGATCATCGATTGAATAATTCATGTTGTATAATTATTTACACAACTTCAATATCTTAAATCTTATCACTTGTAATATATATTCATATCACTTGATGTCTCTTTGAGTATAAGAAATCAGGAAAAACATATCATATAGATCCTTGAGGATCTATATAATATGGGTATACCTCAATAGTGTCACTCCGTATGTTGGGGTGGATCCAAAACTAGAGTCGGGGAGGTTTGAACTAATGTCACTAATGTGTGTATATATATATATATATATATATATATCGTGTGTATGTGTGTAACAAAATTAATTAACTATTTAATTAGTACAACATATATATATATATATATATATATATCGTGTGAATGTGTGTAACAAAAATTATTACATTTTTAATGTACAACAAAGTTGTGAATAAAAATTGAGGATGTGAGGAGTTTGAAGGTAAGATAAGAATCAGCTTTACTAGGCTAACTAAAATATGTATCTGGGCTTTAAAAAAAAGTCGAGGGCTATGGATTTGGGATACGATTTTAGATGATGGAAACATTTTTAAAATGTTGGACTCGGTACAACAAATTATAAGCCGACAGCAGTTACGTTGCTTTCCACTCTCGCTTCAGACCTTTGACCCAATTTAGAAGGTCGAAACCTAGCCCAACTTTTGTCATATTTGTAACACACCGAGTTCTAGAAGGGCTTTAGAGGCACTGCGGGGCTGTCCCTATTCGATTTATATATTATACATTAATTAGTTTAACATAATTTAAGGATCATCTATTAATACTACGAGTAACAAGATCGACCGATTGACAATTCTCATTGAGGTTTTCAATACGATCCTGATCTAACCAAATATTTAACCTCGGGTTCGGTCCGACTAGCTTTGTCTTTGTCTTCTTAGTCTAGTTCGGAAATCTCTTCTCAGGAAAGACATGAAAACATTAACCATTGTTAGGGGACACCGGATTTATTTTCAATGCAACTCCTTCGATATTTAAGTCAGATCGTGATCGGAGAAGAACAAAGCAAGAGTGCGAGTAAGTTGTGTTGAGTATAGATAACATGTCAATGATATGATATGTGTATATATGGAGTATTTATGAGTTGGAAGAGACTTATTATCGCATTGAAAGAAGACTGTACAAGAACATTCCCTTTTAAAATTCTTGATTTACAGAAATTCTCCTTTATTTCACGTGTATTACATGTTTATAATTTATCGAGAAATTCAGCTCCACAACCGTGTGTAAATGTGTATGAGTTCGGGAAGTCTCCGGACTAGTCAATCACCTAGTTCGGGGAAAGGATTTGTGAAAGCACAAGCTAAGTGATATGTCTGTCTCCGAACTACGTATGAAACCAAGCTCCAAACCACGTGGACCACCTATCTGTCCGAGTTCGTCACGCGAAATACCTACATCATATAGTTCGAGCATCAATGTCCTAATACGGGGTCGGGATGACATATCCAAATTAAGGCATATCAGACTTGTTTCTTTATCTTTATTAACCAGAATGTACAAGCAAATTTTGTTCTCGATATTGATTTGTTTTATTTTTTATAGACAATTCTACTTTGTTATCCGATCCCAAACATATGGGTCGTTGGGTATATGTAATAAAAAGAATTCAATGATAATGTACTCTAATAACTTATTTTTCTTGCATGGATAGAAGATGTGCGTTTAGCATCGCAAGACATAAGTCGACAATGGTTGTCGAAAAAATAATTTAATTTGTAAAAAAAATGTATGGAGTGAAGAAGCATTGCATTTTTGTGTATGCAATGGTCTGTTAGTGAGAAAATTTTATGGATTTATATATATAAGAATTCAATTAAATTTATATAATAATATACGTAGTATGAAAAATACCATTTGTAAAAAAACACATATTTTTTCCATAAATCCATCAAGTCTATATTATATTATTAAAAATAATATTTTTCAATAATAATTTTGATCCCACGTAATTTAACATTTGACATGTCTCACCCGGCGGCTGTGATTGCGTGTATATCTACATCCATCGAGGAATACTATGGCGGTGATTGGTGAGAAAATAAACACAGTTTGGTGATTGGTGAGAAAATAAAGACGTATAATTTTGATCATATTTACTGTGTGGAATATATATATATATAGAAGGAACATAATAATTTATAATCATGATATACAGAACAGAAACAGAAGGCAGCATATATTTGTTGACATGTTGCAATTATTTGGCAAATAAAAAATATATTTAATTTTTTTGTATCCTACCACCTGTATCTGTACCTTCTCAATAACTTTATGCAATTCCACCTAATTCCAGAAGTAAAATTGCATCGGGTCCCTTTTACTTGAAACTTGTGAACAGCAATTGGATGGACTTGGTATCACATGAATTCTTAGTATTTAAAATTTATCTATATGAAAATACCAGTATTAAATTAATAATCAACCTTAGAAAAAAAACACTTTCCTTTTTTTTTTTTTTTTGGGAAAGAATGGATGATATGGTGCCTATAATCCTTAATAATGCAGGTATTTCATGATCTCCATCCTTAATAATGCAGGAATATATAATATTATCCGAATAAGTTAACAAGCAAACAGTTTTCTTAATCGAACTGCAAGTTACATGGAATATATATATATATAGAGGTTTTACATACAAATAAATAATAATAATAATAATAATAAGTAAAAAAAGAAACACCGATTTTATTGCTTAAAAATATGGTCAAAAGATTTGCATTGTGTGAAAGAAGGAAAGAGGTCTCAAATATGAATACGTCTCAGCTGCAAACCAACGCATAAAGTTTGGCATTTCGGGCATCGACAAATTTAATGAAGTTAGCTAAAGTCGTTGCCCTGATCCACATGCCACTGCCCTTTTTAATCAACATGTAAAGAACCTCTAGAAAAATGTCACTGTGGATTATTTATTTAAATAAAAAATCTACAATAATTTTTTTATAAGTTACAATTATTCTTTAGATTAAGTTGGAATTGACAAATAAACCATCTCTAGAAATGTATATTTCTAATAAAAACTATCTTCAAATTTTAAAACTTTTCTTGAAGTAAAAACTGAAAGTAAAAACTGAGCAGATTATTAAAAGTCAAAAACATGAAACACTTAGCGACAATATTTTAATAGGAATATGCTACACACGAGAATCGAATCCGTAACAAAAACTCTCGTAATAATAAACGAGGGTGTTTGTCTGACCTCATATTAAAGCAAAACTTTCAATCAACTGTTCCTGTATAAAACCGCAATCATAATCTCCAAAATAGTATGTGGGAAATCATTTGTGCACGAGGTTAACCAATAATTTTTTTTATTTAAATTTTAAAAACATAGAACATGTATGTTTAAATTTACCTCTCAAACTACAAATTTTATTTTTATATAAAATATTCGGTCTGAGTTCCTCTAAGGTTTTGATATGTAGTCCCTCTTTAAAACAAACTGGTCCTCTTTCAGTTGCTTAGCTAGCAAGCACCTCATCACCTACAGCTCGCACCTTTTCCCACCATATCAGAGCAATGGCGAAGCCCAGAACCACCACCGGCACCGCCTACTTACTCATCTTCACCGCCTTGACCTCAGTGGCAACCGCCATATCACCTGTGTCCGCCCCATTGCCATCAATATCACTGCCGCCATCGTCCGCCAATGCTCCGGAGCCATACTCGACGGCGCCTCCTCCAGGCCCAGATTGTCTCGTGTATCTGCTGAAACTGTCAGATTGCCTGACGTACGTGGAGAGCGGCAGCAATCTGACGAAACCGGAGAAAGGCTGCTGCTCGGAGCTGGCGGATTTAGTGGCCACGCAGCCGATTTGCCTGTGCCAACTGCTCGGAAACCCTGATAAAGTTGGTATTCCGGTGGATATCAATAAAGCTCTCACACTCCCTTCTGTCTGCAAAGTCTCCACTCCTCCGGTTAGCTTGTGTTCAGGTAACCACTTTATTAATATTTCTTCCCATTTTCATTGAAGTAACTCGACTCGACTTGCTTGAACTATTTTACAGTCCTGAAAAAATTCCAACACTTCAGTAATTTTGTCTCATAGTTCTAATCTCTGATTAAGATTCACTATCTACATATTGGATAAGGAACGACAGTGAAAAAAAATAAATTATTTTTGGTATATTACCTCAAAAGTAGTCCTAAAAAACTAAGATAGATTAAGACAAATGTCATAAATGTTCGTTGGTTGTATTATTTATTTTCGTAGAAAATGTGTTCATGCACAGTTGTTTTCAAAGGTACATACAAATCACTGTTTACTGTTATGGATATTATTATTGATCATGGATTAATATTTTTTAGAATTTATTTTGTTAAAGAACATCTGTGGCTTAGTTACATATGTCATACATTGTGTATAATTACTAATATGCTAGTAACAAGTTAGATGAATGATACAATATTTATGCACCATCCAACAATTTGTCTTTAGAATATAATAATTTATGGATGAGGAATGAATATGAACCACAATAACTTCGAGAACTTTTGAGATAGATAACCTAAATTTTTGCGTGGATCGAAACTTTTGACTGCTAATATGTTAAAAAAAACAAATAAAAAGTGGTCAAAAGAAAAAATCTCTAGAAACAACTCTCATTTATTGTTAGAAAAAAATGAAGCATTTTTACTTTAAACGTGGTGAGTATGGTACAAAGGTTATTTTGTTTCTATCCGTTTTTTCGGGCATTAATTTCCGAGAACAGATCACGTGAAATTCTTTATGATGGCCAACTGCACTTATTGATTCTTACCATTTGGGGTATCTAAATAGTTGAAGTGTGTGCACAGTCTATTGGATCTGGTTTATTAAATTTGGATATGGCTTTTTTACGATTTCGGTTTTCTAGATTCCTAAGCCAAAAACCGAACCATTTCATGTTATGATTTTTATAATCCATCGAGTTACAAATCAAGAAACACTTTAAAATACTGATGAATCGCTTGTAATAATTTGAAAACTCTTTTAAATCCTTAAAAGTATTAAGATTTCATAGTATTTATTGTACATAATTGTAGTCTCTCTCTGTAATATTATTATTAGATAAGTAGGATTGACCATAAAAACTCCTTGAAGAGTTAACTTCTAAATTTAATACATATACGTCGAAAATTGTGGACATGTGAATTAAAATTGAGGTATAAATCAAAGGACCTGACTTGAACTCAAGTTCGTAGGTAAATGAATGTTTGACAGTATGAGGTGTGGGAAGAACCTACTAATATGGAGAAGATCGCTAGGGTTGATGAGACTCTGGAGGAGGGTATAGTTACCAAGTTATTTTTAACGGGCAGACATTTGTTAATACATGTGAGCCGTCACCGATGTCGATGTAAAGTACTCAAGTGAAAGTAAGAATCTGGTTTGTTGGTTCAGGCCTCAGTTGGCCAAAGGGAGTCAGTGAATTGTCAATGCTATTATCACACTGCCCTTACTCGTTACTGTAAGCACTTACTGCTCAACCAGAGTTTCGATATGGCCGGACTGGGTTCTAATCAAGTTAGGCTAACGGAAACTATGTTGGCACCAAAATCCAGTTTTCCTAAATGTTTATGATGTTTCATATGTATGCATCATATATCCTGTCCCTACTGTTGGTATTGTGCCGGTTGAACAAGGCCCTGTCTCTTATCATTTGTGGTGCTTGCTGTCACCACCATTTATCACTGCATCTTTTCGATACATGCCACGATGTGTACACCTGCATCAACAAAGTTAGCTAAAAGACGTAGAATGTTTCGATTGACGATTTCGTATTGATGTTTCATATGTATACATCATATATCCTGTCCCTACTGTTGGTATTATGCCGTTTGAACAAGGCCCTGTCTCTTATCATTTGTGGTGCTTGCTGTCACCGCCATTTATAACTGCATCTTTTCGATACATGCCACGATGTGTACACCTGCATCAACAATATATGCACATAGCTAGCTAACAGATGTAGAATGTTTCGATTGACGATCTCGTATTGACGATGTAGCCATCGGAGTGCCCGTAGCAGGACTTGCACCTAGTGAATCCCCTGTTCCTTCAGCAGGTGACATTTCTTTTTCAAGGCATGCATTGTTATAAAAATAAGTTCAAATCTAAAACTCATTACTGTAATTTTCTTTAATCAGGTGGACCAGGTGCCGGTGCCCCTTCTACTGGGAGTGAGGCTGTCGGAGGTCCAGGCAATTTTGCATCCAAATCTAAACACAACTTCCTCGTTGGACTAGGAGCCCTTTTACTCGCATACCTCATCTGATTACACGTAGTATTAATTATTATAACTATCAGCGATTAATTCTTGATTTATCAGTTTATGTACTGCACTTGGATATTTCGTCTCCTGCTATGTCGATTGTTTGACACACACAACTTGGGAGTTTCACATTGGATCTGATTGTATTTTTCCATCTTGTAGTATTACGAGTTTTAAATATAAATCTTTTGAGTTCCGAGAGCAGCATGTCGATGTCGGGTTCGGACCGAGTGAATTCGACTTCATCAATCATGAGGTGGAATAATGAGAAATTTGCATCATGATCCATCTTTCTGGATCATCACTCCCGGAAGATCACTTTGTTGATGCTACAACAAGCTTGCAAATTAATAGAACTCCATGTCTTCTTTTTTCTTGTTTTTTTTTGACTAATTTGTTGCAAACTATAGAATTTGCTGTCTTGCTTTGTATGGCTTCAGATAAATGATATTTTGCATCAGAATCACAACTCTATGGTCATGGGAAACGGGGGGAAGTTACCTTCACAACAATCTATCAAAATATTCGAATCAATTCCAATATGACCTTTTTTTTTTATAATTTTTAAAACTTTTAAAATATTCATTCTTTTTCTTGGAAATAAGATTATTAGTCATGACTACTACCTAAAGGAAAGGTTAAATTTCAACATGTTATATTTCAAAAAATTCTTGATAGAAAAAATATTCCATTCAAGACACTGTTCTCCATTCGAAACTAGCTATTACGTCTTTGTGGAAATACCATGTTTTTATTTAAAAGCAATGTGAAAATTTTTTATTTAAAAGCAATATGAAAATTTTAAGCCTAGACATACTTGTTTTGGTTGTTAATAGAACATGTCCATTAAAAGTATTACTAGCAACCCAGTTCGTAATTGGCAGGCCCATTAATAATAGCCCAAAGGGTTTGTTTATTCAGTATCAATCTCCACCGAAACATATTTGGACAAGAAGTGAGTGAGTGGAATCTCTCATCTCAGTCCATCGGAGTTTTCATGTCCCTTGTCTTATACGAGGTGAGACTTTGTGAGAACATTTTATCATTTTCTCAGCGAGTTTAGTCTTATTTTATGTTATTGGATTGCCTTTTCTTGTTTTATTTTTTGATCCTATTTCGATGGAGATTACTTGTCTGGAATCTGCCGATGCTCGAACAAATTTTGTATACGTTTTCTAGTACTAAGATCAACTAAACATGGTGCCTACAGTTTGGGGGAGGGTGTTTTCTGGATTGTTTGGTGAAGATTTGACTTCTGTTGTAAATATTAAAGATTTCATAAGCAAAATCGGGAGTTGGACGATTTGATTACTCGTTTCTTCTGGGTTTTTCATGTAAGGATTACAGATTTATCTGTCCAAAGGTTCTTCAATTTGTGGAAGCCAAAAATGTTGGGATTCTCCTATTGTTTCTGTTGATGAAATAGGAATACACCAGCGAGGGATCCATTAACCTCATAGCTGAAATTATTATGCTAGTTACAGGTTTATGAAGAATTACTGTAAATTATAAGCATGGGACAGTCGTTAGGAATTGAATTTTTTAGCTGCTTTTGGCTTTTATATGACATTTGTTAGTTTAATGTTAGTAAGGTTATAACAATAAAAATCATCTCCGTCTCATGCAAATTTGGATTTGAGCGTTTCTACAAATTTGTTGTGGTAATTTTAAGGTAGTTAGAGACAAGCTTCAAAAGTCCATCGAATGTAAGAACAAAAACTTCGCCTTAGGAGAATCTGCCTCCTCCATTCTGCAAGAGTCGATATTGTTTTTTGTTGGGATGTAGAATTAAATTCTTTTGTTTTTTTTATTCAGTTAAATGCGTTCTGTTTTCTTGTTTTCTGCAGCCACACACATGATGATACATTGTTGGGTTGCCTCTATCTTGTAAACTACCCGTTAATGCATCCCAAGACCTGATGGTCTAGCCACGCCTCTGCTAAAGTTTTGGTTACTTACTGGATATTTTTGTCGTTGAAGTGAACTCTTAAGAGTGAAAAAACTAATGTCGGACGAGGAGAGGAATCTCATCGAGATACTAGAGGAGAATACCCCAATAGACATCAACAAACTCATCAACTATGTTCAGGCACCACATTGTGGAGCTATAGCAACATTTTCAGGCACGACCCGTGACACGTTTGAGGGAAAAACGGTCTTGGAGCTCAGATATGAAGCATATGTCCCAATGGCAATTCGTTGTATCAAATCCATTTGTATGTCAGCAAGATCATCGTGGGACTTGGGCTCAATAGCAGTGGCACACCGTCTAGGCCCTGTCTCGGTTGGGGAGACTAGTGTCTTTGTCGCAATATCATCCGTCCATCGAGCAGACACGCTGGATGCATGTAAATTCGTGATTGACGAGATCAAGGCATCAGTTCCTATATGGAAGAAGGAAGTTTATACCAATGGTGAGGTTTGGAAAGAAAACTCGGAGTTCGTCGAGAGACGTGAAGAGCTCCAGAAGCCTTCATCTGATAATGGAAACGAATGCTGCCGGAAAAAAGTTTCTACCGACGAGGGACACCGTGGAAGGGGATGTTGCACCGGAAAGGTAAAGATCAACGATGAAATGGTGTAATCTTTACACTAGGAAGAGTTTGATTTTTTGATATCCCAAAGAATAATTACCCCCTTTTTTGTTGCTAAATCGTGTTAGAAATGTTGCTAAATCTGGTTAGGATTATGCCTACCTTCCAATTTCGATCACTAAGGCGAACGAATGTGAGGTGAATATGATTGGGGTGCAAATAAATTGAATCATTTTCCAAGATCAATTGGAGTTGCTCTGTTACTTATGATCACTTTATCACTTCGTTTACAATAGATCAACTTTTTGAATTCAAGATTAAATTATTTGGCGAGAACTTAATTAATTATATTAGTGAGCAAATATTTGGATTATGGAATGAATTTGTGAGCTCTTTGATTTTGAGTACAGTTTTGTAAAAGTTTTGAACTGACTAGAGACTCGGGGATGAGAAAGAATTACTACTTCCCATGCACAATATGAAAGAGGAATGGATATTTTTCTTTGTACCAAATATCTTATTTCTTAATATACTCCATATAGACTAATAAGTAATAGCTACATATATTTGTTTTCTCAATAAGTTCGACAACAAATGAAATATATATACTATGTTATTTAGAACCATAGATTGTTGTAAGAAATTATTATGGTTCAATTTTTATTTAATATCAGTTTTACCCTATCGAACTTGTCATGATTATTAGCATACTATATTTTAAAAATCAAATCACATAAAAGAAATAATCCCTATGTTTTCTTAATGAAATTATAGAAGAATTTTATTTTATAAGAGCATAGTGTGTCCCGTAGCACCTCCACAGTTTTAAATATCCGTCTACTATCTTTTTATATTTATTTTAGTGTACTAATAATAAAAAATATGAAACCTGACTGAGTCCCAGTTGTCCTCTTTGTCGTATATAATAGAAGATATAACCCATTGTAAATATAATATTCTTCGTCGTTAATAATCAAAATAATTATATTGCAGAGCTAATACTTTTTACAAGAAAATTTATATATGGCTAGTTCTTAGCGCAATAATTTCACTAGACAAAAAGTTGAGCAGCGCTACTTTTAATTTATGTTTTTAATAATTGAATATTAAATTATAAGAATTTGGTTATTAAAAACATATGTTGTTGAGTGGAAGCACATTTCCAAAGCAATTCCCATAAAGCGACTCAAGAGTGCCTTCAGCAGTGTACGGGACGACCAAGAGAAGAAACAATGGCGATGTCCATAATCGACCACCAGTTGCCCTACGATACCCACAACACCTACGAAGTCCTCTTCTTCGGCGATTCCATCCACACCACCGTCACCCAAGATCCCGACACCGTATCCCAGTGGATCTCGGAGGTGGAGTTCATCCATCGCTTTCGCCTCCACCACCTCATCGTCGGGCTCGACGTCGAGTGGCGTCCCTCCTACAACCGCAACATCCATAGCCCAGTCGCCACCCTTCAACTATGCGTCGGACGCCGTTGTCTAGTCTTCCAGCTCATTCACTCCCCAGGTATCCCCTCCTCTCTCACCGGTTTTCTCTCGAATCCCGCCTACACTTTCGTGGGGATCGGAATCCAAGCTGATTTGGAAAAGCTCGAGGAAGATTATGGGTTTGGGTACAGCGCTAAGTCAGTGGATTTGAGGGATTTGGCTGCGAATGCGTATGGTAGAAGGGATTTGACAAATTCCGGGATGAAGCAGTTGGCGATGATCGTGCTGGAGAAGGATGTGGAGAAGCCCAAGAGAGTGACCATGAGTAGATGGGATAACCCGTGGCTGACTCCTGATCAGGTGCAGTATGCTTGTGTTGATGCATTTGTGTGCTTTGAAATAGGGAGGCTTTTGAATGCCTCTGGTTGAAATTATGTGAGTTTGGTCTCTTGTACTTGGTTTCTTCATCTTCCCTGTGTTTGTGAGTTTGGTCTCTTGTTCTTGGTTTCTTCATCTCCCCTGTGTTTGTGTTGAAGAAAAACATGAATCACAAAATGTGATTATCGACTGGAATTTTGGGTTTTTTGGCAGCCTTTTGGGGTTTGATTAATTTTCATGTTAGTGTTATTATCATCTGTTCTTGACATTTGTAAAAGGGTAGATTTGTGTTAAAATCAGTTCAAGATTCCATCGACATTTACAAATTTTAGGACCTTTTTATTTGCATTTTCAGAATAAGAGGAGAGAATAACAAAATTGGTTTAACATTTTGGCCATGCTCTTATTTTGGTATGCTAACTAATTAAGCTGATTTTTAGTGATTTTGATTCTTTTTCTTTATAGAACCAATTGTTTAGTACAACCCAGAAACTAAACCAAAATTCAGCGAAAGACTTCATTCCACGCTGACTCTTTTTTGTTGGCAAAACACCTTAGTAGATTTCGTAGATCCCGCAATTTTAGATTCCGTATATTTTTAAAGGTGTTATACGATAAATTTTGTTATATCAAGATATATGGATTTGACAATCGTATATATATCAAGATGTCTATTTCGAGAGATAAGATCGAGATAATATATATGAGATATAAACGAGATTGTGATTGTAACCTATCAAATTAAATCAAATCAATATTGCAATGTTTCTTGAAATCAAATTTTAAAGATGAATATGTCGAGCTCATCTCAACTCCTCCATACACCTATAAATAGGCCTTCGACCACTAGAAAAACTCAAACCGAAAATACTACTCCAAACTCTTGAGTGTAGCTTATAAAAGTCTAGAGAGATACGTTATTGGGAATCGAGAAGAAATAGTGCTTCGAGTATGATTCTTGCCTACTCTTCTCATAACTGTAACTCTGTAAATAGGCTTTTGCTTTGAAAATCTAAATACACGATTTTAAAAGATCCGATCGTGCATATTTCCTTTGATCTGTATTTTTATAGTAGAAAATATTCCATGATTCAAACTAGATATGTGATAAGAATTCTTGAACATGTATGACCTCTACATTGTGGATATAAAACCGTTATGTGGCCCCTACACGGTAGATATAAAACCGTTATATGACCCCTATATGGTGGGTATAAAATCGTTATATGGTCCCTACATGGTGGGTATAAAACAGTTATATGGGCCTTACACGGTGGGTATAAAACCGTTATATGGCCTCGCCCCCTTAGAGTAGTAAAAATTAAGGATTGATCAGTAAACCATGAAAAATAAGATGAAATATCAGTGATATATGTTATGTTATGTTATGCATTGTCTTGATATTTGTGATGTTTTGAAAAAGATACACTTGTATATATGCCGATCGTCCCCTACTTGCTGAGTGTTTCCTCAAACACTCATCCCCTCTCTCTCCCTAGATAAAAACGAAGAGCAGGTTTAAGAGGACAAACATTATATGTTTTGGGGCTGGTGAAGAAGAAAAATATTTCGAAATTTATGTAATGAATTAGTTATTTTGGTTATAAAGCGCTTCCGCATGTTTTATTAGATTTTCGCGGCTTGAGCGATACAAAAACAAAATGAGATACTTATGGTTTATTTTATGAAAAATACTGATTTTGGTTTACACTATACTACGAGACTTGTTGTATTATGATTTTGTTTTTCATTGTACAACGTCGGTGTTAGGGATGGCAACGGGGCAGGGCGGGGTCGGTTTTGCCATTACTATCCCCGCCCCCGAATAATTCGGGGATCCCCATCTACGTCTCTAATATTAAATAAATAAATAAATAAATATATAAATATATATATATATATAAATGATACTATGGATACATGTTGTGGGCAC